>JAHHUM010000030.1:437865-770521 GCA_036173005.1 Crenichthys baileyi
GGGCGGAGGGGGGGTACACCCCTGGACAGGCGCCAGTCCATCCAGGGTAAACAAAAAAAACCATGCACCCACTCATTCATACACTTAAGGGCATTTAGAGTGACCAATTAACCTAACAGGCATTTTTTGGACTGTGGGGGGAAGCCGGAGTACCCGGTGAGAACCCCGCATGCACGGGGAGAACATGCAAACTCCATGCAGAAAGACACCTGGCTGGGAATTGAACCCAGGACCGTCTTGCTGCAAGGCAACAGTACTACCAACTGCGCCACCGTGCAGCCCAGAAAACGAGGTTTGTAATTTTATTTTTTATTTTATTTTAATGTTTTTTTTATGTACAGTAACATCTTAACAAATAAGTTTATCATTTATATTAGTTCATTTATTTCAGTAATTCAGTACAAAAAGTATAACAGTGATATTTAAAAGGCTAAGATGCTCAAATGCTTGAAACCTGCACAATTTGGAGTTTTAATCTGCACAATAAATCCTTTTATAATAGTAAGCCATGCAGTTTTATTTCTGTTAATTTTGGTTAATTTGCTTCAATAGCGATGACCTTTTGTGTCCTACTCTGGACAATGTTCAAGTCAGTCTTCTCTGTGACACTTCAGGCCAAAACAGCATTTCAGTAGTAAAAATCCCTTTTTATTTGGTCTAGTCACAAAACTTTCGGGTTGATTTGCTGTAAGTCATAATCTTTAAAATTAACAACAATAAACACTTGGAACACATCCCTCTGTAATAGGTTCATATAATATGGGTTCACATTTTGAATAAAATTGCTGAAATTAGAACAATTTTCAGTTATATTCTTATTTAATGAGATGCCCTTGTGTAGAGTGACAGTAATGTCCTAGAAAAAGCCCACTGGAATAAAGCTAAATAGCAAAATGAAGCAGAAAAATGTTGGTCTCATTCCTCTGTCCCTCAATGAACAACATCAGAGCCTGTCTGATAATCTGAATCCCCAGTTTCCACTCAACACTAACTGATTGCTAACTGCACCAATAACAGGTGGGTCAGTGGAAGGTATCTATGGAAGAAAAAATGTTTAGCTGTACACACCTGGGTCTGTCATGTCTGTTTCTTTTTATTTCCTTCTTGAAGAAAAGAAATCCATTTACCATAAAGGTTCTGTCAGTGGTGCCAGATCTCTGTTTGTGTTAGTGGCCTCTGTAATCTTGGAAAGTTAGCGGCTTAGTGTGACTAGAAACCAACTTTGGGAACGTCCACAGAGCATCAGTGAGTCATGTAGTTACCAGGAATTGTGAAATGGTTTGAGGTATGAGGTGTATCCAAGCCAGATTTCAGTGAGGTATGCACAAGTGTACACAAGTCAAGTACTCACAGAACACAGGTGTGTCTGGTTTCTATTTGGTGCACAGAACTGCTTCCTGACAATATGAGTCTTTTCTTAAAAGCACAATCTAAAATAAGACATATTTATGAACATAAACTGACTCTCAGCTAAAACATTTGCAGTCTTTGAGGCTGCCAGCATGCACTTGTTTTGGCCACTGAGCATACAAGTGTCTGACAGGCTGCGGACAGCTGCCCCTGAGGGGAAAAACACTTGACAAAGCAGCATTTATCCGTAGCTGAAGCTGCATAGGAGCTTGACCCCTGAAAATAAAGACACAGTATGTTAGGGAGTACCCAAGGAAATGCTGTCACTGGCAGTTGTCCCTGCATTGGCACACACAACTGTTAGCCATACTGCTCCACAGTCTAGACACTGCTGTCTGCTGGGTGGCGAGGCATCCATATACAGAATATGTTCACTATCCCTGTGAGGAGGAAGGAATTATTACAGTGTTGTTTAGCAAGGCTACACTGTGGTGAAAGTTTCCCCCTTAAGAACTAGTTCTGAGTTTAGTTTACCACAGTTAAAACTGTAGCAATTCATGCTAATCACCACCTAAACATTGGTGCCTAATGTCCATTCATCATTTTTTCAATAAGTAAAGCCTTTAATAAAATTGACGTCATGTGACAGATGGCATATTAACCATGTCACGGCGTGCACTTTGCAGCCTGGCCCTTGCCATCCTATTTATATCGGTTGAATTTTCTCCTGCGTTTTTTTGCCCAAAATTGTAAGTCTATAAATAGATCAGCCAACATCATGTACTTTGATGCACTTTTTGAGTTTAATGAAATATAAACAATAAAGGTTAGAAGCGTGGGCTTTCATAAATAGTAGAGAAAAACTTTTAATTACCTTTACTTTCAGTTGGATTCAAAAAGGTCACATTTATTAAATGTATTATAGTTATTAAGAAATTAAAATTTATTAATATAGCTGTAAAGTTTACAGCAAACAACATTTTCATTTGTTCGCACAGAAAAGATTTCAATTAGTATTAACAAGAAAACAATCAAACTTCAGAAAGACCTTTGAAAATGGGCCTTTAGTTTCTTTGAACATGCACAATTTGGAGTTTTAATCTGCACAATTAGTCTCTTTATAACAATGTGCCATGTAGAAATCAGGTTATATTACCTACACGCCCATTCAGCCTGAGCTTTTCTACATAACATGTTTCAGCATTGTTCTTGTTGCTGTTTCTGCCTCTGCAGGTGAAAGGGGAAACATAGCAGGAGGTGGGCTTGTGCGTACCATTTTATTACCAAGCACTCATTACGGGAGTGTCTCCCAGAACCTCTACACCAGCAGAACATGTCACCTCTTGCTGCCCGGCCCATTGTGAAGACCACAGCACTCAAACCTAACACTTCTTTGGCAAAGTGTTTCGCTCAATCCATGACTCATTTGGGTGAAATGCCTCAAACATTAAGGCTGCCAAATCCTGAAGTGAACAGAAACGTATGCATTGGGTTGAGCTACCTTTTCCTGCAATATGGAGAGAGGGTTGGTGGTATTGCATGGAGGTGCTTACAAACCTGCAAGCCCTTTTTTCATCAAGAAATGTTTTGCAACCATACTCTCAATTTACAGTAAATACCAGAGTGGAAACAAGTTCATCCCACTCAGTGTAATTGCTTAGGTTAATCATATAGGTTTTGCGAAATACATTTTCATGCTTATTAGTGCTCAAAATCAATGCTCAATTGGTCATCATGCAGAAAATCTCAGTATTATCTGCTTTTATGTTTTGTTCAGCATAGATAAACAAAGTTTCATATTTCAAAATAATTTACTTTAGAATTATCATGTTTGGGTTAGAGTATGTTCATTCTACCCCTGGAGTCATCTATATTTACTCAATAATTACTATGTTGCATATAAGAAAGCTCCAGTAATCAATCATGACATGCATTGCATCATGTTGCAAGCTGCAACAATCTGCCAAAGTGTATTGCTGCAAGGCATAGGAAATTTCAGGCTTTTACTGAAATGAAATTAATATTTGGAGAAACATTTAGTATTTTCTTTTCACGAGGCTTTGAGGAATGCCCCAAGTGCACCTATTTGAGAAGCTGTGTCACAATCAGAGCATCCCAGCAGACCAGAGCAGGACTCTGGAGAGGCGGGTTTGTCAGCAGCTGTTTAAGGCTGTCACTTGGTGAAGAAATTCTCTGTCATTGCCTAACTAATGATAATTGTTTGGAGCGGTGAGAGTCCAACCGTCCTGTCTGCAGGCTGGAATCTCAGGGGTTAGCAGCAGAGATGGCAGCAGTCGTAGCTGAGCAGACTGGAGGGTGGGTGTATGAATGGTGGGTGGAGTATCTCTGATGAAGAATATTTCTTTAAGGTTCTGCGTCTGGTGTTTGGAATATAGTTCTGGTCAGAAGTTTACTTTTTTTTCATTATTGGGATGAAGGTAGTTTTAAGCGCAACAAATGCAAATAATTTTAACTGCAAGAACTGGGTGTAAAATATGCCGTTTTGTAGATTTCTCTGCTAATATTTGGTGAATCAGCAGAAAAACACACTTTTTGTACCCATCAAGTAGATTCTGGCAAAATTCTGGCTGAAAATTTGACCACTGTTCTTAACAGACATGGTCAAAGATTCATGGATCAAAGCATACAGTGCCATGCAAATGTATTCACATTGCTTAGAGTTTTCCACAAAAGTGTTTGTTTGCAGGTTAATATGACAGACCAACACATACTGTAGTACAGCATAACTGTGAATTAGAAAGAAAATGACAAGTTTTAATTTGTTTTTACAAATCAAAAGCTGGAGAGACAGGCCAGGGATAAAGTTTGGAGAAGTTTAAAGCAGGGCTAGGTTATAAAATAACATCCAAAGCTTTGAATGTCTAATGGAGCACTGTTCAAGCCTTAATTTAAAATTCACACAGCTGGTACAGCTGCAAACCTGCCAAAACATAGATGCCCACCTAAACTGACAAGCTGGGCAAGGAAAGCACCAATCAGACAAGCAGCTAAGAGGCTCATGGTAACTCTCGAGGAGCTGCATAGATCTGCAGCCCATGTGGGAGAATGACAACTATCACTACATACGCTCCACGAATCTGCCCTTAATGGAAGAGGGGCAAGAAGAAAGCCGTTGGTGAAAGGAGGATATTAGAAGTGCCGTTTGCATTTTTGTGTAAGCCATGTTGGAAACATGGCAAACATGTTGAGGAATGTGCTCTAGTCAGATCAGACAAAAAGAGAAAATGTTTGGTCTACATGCAAAGCACTTAGTTTGTTAAAAAACCAACAATGCACATCATCCCTACAGTGAAACATGGGGATGTCAGCATCATGGTGTAGGGATACATTTCTTATGCTGGGATAGGTTAGCTGGGCAGAGTTGATGGTAAGATGGATGCAGCCAATTTGGGGTAATCCTGGAAGAAAACCTACTAGAGGCTGCAAAAGACTTGAGACTTAGGCAGACGTTAATCTTCCAGCTGGCCAACGATCCTTATCATACAGCCAGAGCTACAGGGAGGGTTTAGATCAAAGCATATTTATGTGCTGGAATGGTCCAATCAAAGTCCAGACGTAAATGGAAATGAAAATCAGTGACAAAACTGGTGTTCAGATATTTATTCATAAACATCTTTTGAATGCCATGTATTAGTTTCCTTCCACTTCACAATAATCCAATAATTTCTGTTGGTCTCCCACATTATATTCAAATAAGATAAATAGAAGTTTATGGCTGTTACATGGCAAAATGTAAAACGTTTAAGTGGTAAGAATATCTTCCAAGGCAACATTTGAAATAATTGTATAAAGAGTACAGTCCTGACAGCGAGGACTTATTTAAGGGGTGACATTGACAACTAATCCAGTTTGATACCATTGACCTGCTATGTGGAGGTTGGTGTTGTCAGAAAATGAGTAAATCTGGGGAGTTCTTATGTTATAACTTTATGTTTTGCAATCCACTCAAATTTAAACCCTGTTATACAGACCTTCTGACAGCAGGAGAGGTAAAGAAAAGGGAAAGAATGGGAGACAAGTCAAGAGGGATAAAAACTGCCAAGAGAAAGCAATGGGATCTCAGGCAGACTGTCTGGCTGCAGCGGGATCTCCAGCACTCAGCGTCATATGATTCTGGGGTCAGAGGTTATCCCCACTGATGAATATCGAGCTGAGCCTCGTCTTCCTCACAAAAGAGAGGGAGCCGTTTTCACTCCCCAGGTCTGGAAAGTTTATTTCAGGAGTTCATCCTGCCAGTACCAGACAGTAAACTTGTCTCAAAGAAGAAGACTTACGTTCACAAGTATTACTTTTTTTAGAGATGTTATCAGCCTGCCAAAACAGTGTTTTTTTTCATTAAACGCTTCTATGGCTGTAATCACACAGAAAAGAATGTACCACAAGTGTGTATTACTTGTGAAACATACATCCATGGGATTCTGACAGGATTTGGAAGATTATAGTTTGCAGACTGTGGACTGTGTGAAAATAAACTGATGTTTTCTGTGGATCCTGCTGAAAGCCTCAACCCACTTACTGTTTCATTATATAGTTTCTTAAAATTTTAATGTAGTGGATTTAGGAGGATTTAGGTGACTTGGAATGCCAGTAGGTACAGAAAGAAAAATCTCAGATGGTTTTCCATTACTTTGTTTTTGCCCTTACAATTATTCTGTGCATGTTTAATCTTTTCTATTTAAAGATTATTACAGAGAAACTGTCGATGGGATTTCTTCTAAAAGCCTATTTGAGATCATAACTACAAATGTGAAAGAAGTCTGACATATGTAAATAAGAGTTAATTTAAGGGGACATGGCTTAAAATTCACAAATGCTTTGACTTGTCTTGATTTGACAGTCAAAGACCAGAGTGCCCCACCTGCTGAGCCACATATACACTGGGCATTTGAAATTATGTTGGTTTTCAGAAGAAGCCGCCTTCCTTTAGGCTTAATGCAACTGGTTAACTTGAAATGTTGTGGGAGCTAATAAGACAGGGTGTGGCCAGGTTACTGGGATCAGAAAGAGAGATCACTGCTATGTGACTGGGCTGATATAATTAAAGCTTATACAAAGGTATGGCATTTTCAATAAACTTTCCATGTGATACCTGGTATTGCACATAGGGGTGTTATTGAAATTTCAAAATAATGTGCACCAGACAAATTAAAACAGTTTAAAATACAACCTTTTACCACATCTTTATTTTCCTGGCATCAGATACTACTGTTCTGCAAAAGTGGTTATTGTTTTCATGATGTCTTCTCTCCTTACATCTATTCTGGCTCTTGGAATATTTAAATACAAGAACAATATTTTGGCCATCATGTGCTGAATGCTTGCAGTTCAAAGAACCAAAAAAGGCCACAGGTGTCAGAAAAAGTGATTTCAGTGTTTTCAGGTCAAAACTATCCCAGCTCACATTAAACCGTTTTTCTTTCTATTTAGCTTTACCTTCTATTTTTAGTCTGTTTAATCAAAAAACTTTTGTGGTTAGCATAAATAAAATGTTTGTCTCACATTGGTTTGGAGTGGACTTATTTAAGTAGTTATAAGCAGTTATAAGCTTACCCGCAGAGGACATCACTCAGAGCAAACTTAGATTATTGAACAAGGGTCAGTTTCTCTACTTTGCACCATCTGAAATGGATCAAATTCAAAGATTTGTAAAAAGTTTGATTGAAGTGTTTTTTTCTGTACTTTTCATGACTTAATTCATCTAACAGCACCTTAAGGGCTGGTGTCATGCATGTTTTAAATGAGTGTTAGGAATCACACTACATGCAGTTAGCATTGCAGCAGGAATGTCAGTGACTTTAAAAAACAGTAAAAAGGATGGGAACCAGTGACTCGTTTTCTGAATGGGAATGTTTCCCTGAATCTCCAAACTGAGATTATTTTGACTGTTCAATGCAGGTAAGATCCTTACTACTTGTAAATACCAAAAACCTCTCTTCAAAAGAAGCAAAATGCTATTTTTTAATTTAGATTTGCGTTGTTTGCTGACATCAGTAAACTAGATGTTGTAAAGTCGTTCATTAGAAAACCTCATATATGTCATTAAAACAAACACTGAGCCAAAGCATTGGATAGAGAAGCGTAACACGTCCTAATATTCAATAACTTGAATTTACCATTAAAGTTTTTTGTTTAACGTATTTGTTGATGACTCAAAAATAAATCTGGGGTTAATTTTTTGGGTAACAACTAAGAAAGTAAGGAAAAACTGTATTCTTTCAACAGCAATAACTTTAAGAAATATGTATGACCTTAACATCTCTTACATTTTTCTAAAAGTTTTGGTTCTGTTTGTTGAGGTTCTAGTGTTCTTGGGATCACTGTCATTTTGCTAAGTGCAGTTTCCCCCAAGCTTAAGCTGAGGACAGGTGGCCCAACTTGTGAAACAAGAATACTTTGCTATACTAATGAGTTTGTGATCAACTCAATCTGTGCAAGGTGCAAAAGGTCCTGCCATTGCAAAACAAGTCCAAATCCTCATACCTCCTCCACAGTGCTTGATGTGTTTGTGCGGATGTTAGGTGCCTGTTTTTCACTGTTCGAAGGAAGTCTGCCAGGTTCTTTTCAGAAAGTAATATATTCAATATTTAATATTTTTCTAATTGTTAGGTCAGGAATTTTAAATAAAAATCTATCCATCTGGAGCATTTGTTCCTAGGATAATTGGCATCTGTTTTGATTGTTCTTCCACTGTGATAGATTTATACCATTGAGTAATAGGCTCCAATTACTTAATGTTTTGTATGATATTTATATAAAACACCACAAGTAAAACATACTATTTTGTCTATAACTGTATTTACCTATTTTCACCCATAATTTAAACATGCAATCAACGTTTCACTTATTCCAAATATATATTATATTGCATCTCTACAGTTTTGTATCTATGACTTTCACTTTATATGGAAATAAAACCTCCACTAAGAGGTGATGCTGTAATTCCTTGATCAATAGCACTGTCTTTGTAACTGAAGAAACTGGGTTCAGTGACTTGCATATCTACAATTACACAAAACTAGCCTCATCCTTCATCAGGTCGCACATCAGTCTCCAGACTCTCTCTTATCTGGGCTAAGATTCAGCTTATCCCCTCTATGATTATCAGGCTGACCACACCCTTAGACATGAGGTCCTAGTCAAGGACAAGACCAGCAGTTCGGCTGAAGTCTTCCTCCAGCTCCATCTCTGCTATCACTCAGGAAAACATAATGAGGCATATTTACCCTTATTAGTGCCAATAGTACTATTAAGGTCCAATTATGTGTTATACAGATAGGTCTGGCATAGAGAGTGGTCTAGCTCAACTTTTTTGTGGTATACGTCATTGCTTTCTTGCTGACAGCATGATCACAGACAATATCATTCTTCTGGCATGCTCAAAACTAAAATAAATGAAATATGATCATTGTTCAATATGGCATAAAGAGTGGAAAGAAGAAAACTAGCATGTGTGTTTAAAAGGATTTGAACCTCCAACTGTAAATGTAATTTTCACTGACTGTATGTCAACTATAACCTAAGATGCGATATAGATGCCATAGAGGGGACATCTTTAAATTTACTGTTGCTGGCAAACGTAGTCATTCCCCTTGCTCTTTTTTCATATTACAAAAAATGAACATCTAAGAAGTCTATTGGGATTGTTTTACTTCTAAATAGTGTGGAATGCATTTGTATTCAGCCCCTTTTACTCTGATAAACTAAATAAAATCACCTAAATATTAAATAATTGTTGCCTGTCGATAATTTAATTTTAGGATAAATCCAGCTCTTCTGTGAAGGCCTTAGGTATTTGTTGGAGAACATTAATGAACAAACAGCATGAACTGGCAGAGATGAC
This sequence comes from Crenichthys baileyi, assembly GCA_036173005.1. Taxonomy (NCBI): domain Eukaryota; kingdom Metazoa; phylum Chordata; class Actinopteri; order Cyprinodontiformes; family Goodeidae; genus Crenichthys; species Crenichthys baileyi. Next base: position 447,077 of record JAHHUM010000030.1, read on the forward strand.
AGGAAAAAAGTTGCAGAGAAGTTTAAAGAAAGTTTAGGTTATATAACAACATCTCAAGCTTTGAACATCTGTTATTCAAAATTTGAAGGAGTATGGCACAATTTCTATACCTACCAAGATACAGTCATCCATCGCCTAAAATGACATGCTTAAAGCATTATTGAGAGAGGCAGTCAAGATGCTTATGGTTACTCTGTGGGAGCTGCTTGCAACTCTGGTGCGAGAATCTGTTGACAGAACAACTATTAGTCAAATCTGGCCTCTATAGAAGAGTGGGAAACAGAAAGCCACTACTGAATCGAAGTCATGTGGAAAAAGATGCTGTACTCAGAAGAGACCAAAACTAAACTTTGACTACAAGTAATTATGCTATGTGTAGCAAAAATACGAATGCTGCCTGTCACCCTAAACACACCTTGGCTGCTGTGAAAAATGGCGGTGGCAGCATCATGCTGTGGGTATGCTTTTCTTCCGTAGGGATGGGGAAGTTGGTCAGTAAGTTGATAGGAAGATGACTGGAGATAAATACTGGGTTATCCTGTAGGAAAACCTGCTAGAGACTGCAAAAGATTAGAGACTGACTGAGCTTGAGCAGTTTTAAGGAGAAGAATGGGCAAAGATCTCAGTATCTTGATGTGCAAAGCAAATAGAGACAGATCCCAAATGACTTACGGCTAACTGCAATGGAAGTTGACTCTGCAACCTGTTCACTTAGGGTTGCTGAAAAAGAAAATGCATGTCGCACTCCTCACACTTTTATTTGTAAAAAATGTAGCATGTATCCTATTCCTTTCAATTCACAGTTATTCTCTGCTTTGTGTTTGTCTATTATAAAATTCAACAAAAATTAAGTTTGTGTTTGTAACATGTGAACAGCTTTTAAGGGGTATAAATGCTTTTGTGATGAACTTTAAGTGATGCAGAAAAAAGCTAATACAATTTCTAAAATGTCAAACTGTTACTCTATGTCATACAAACATAACAAAAGCAGCATTTTTAACCATGAGAAACGTCAGGGCACACATCTTCCAAACGAATGCAACAGAGTATGTCTGTGCAATTGTCCCTAATTATGACAATAATTTAAGGGAGTTCCACATTCCAGTGCCGCTTATGGTTTTGCTGCTATGCATCTTGGAGCCTGTGGAGTCATTAATACGATACCAATCTCATCAGTGGCTCCAGTTTGGGTCGCTCATGGACTCCTGAACACAACCTGTCCAGCTCAGGAGAATCCAAACAACCAGTCTGCTAGTCCCATTGTGCAATCACACACTTTTATAGTCAAGAAGGTGGACTTCAAGACAAACAATCCATGTTAATGACAGATTCATGTCAGACAGAGGACGATTATGGGTGCCATTAGCTGCCATCATCTCCACTCCAGCTTCAACGGATTCCTTTCCTGCTCCCTGTTTATGCAGTAAAGCTTCCCCATCTGTGTGAATATGAACCAGGACCAGCATCTATAGTAGACACTGGGTTCTCGTATAACTCTGTGTGTAGTTGCTCCAGAGGTTGTTGAGCATGCCTGTAGAAAAAAAAAATATAGACATGACACATTATTTTAGGAACCACACATGGGATACTTACAGAGTAGCTCTCAGATATTTAGACTATTTACAACAAGACGATATTATTGTGAAAGAAAAAATGTGACACTTTCAATTTTATCTGGTTTGCAGAAAATGATTCCGGGCAGCCATAACAAACAGGTATATTATGATAATATCCTGCACTTGCTGTATGAAAATAGAGCAAAATTCTATGCAACAATTAGGTTACTACTGATAAACAATATGTCACATTCATCTTTGTACGGTCTCTTTATAGCCCACTTTCCATCAAAAGCCCTAGGATTTAGAGCCCAGGATTTGCTTTCCACAGGTAAAATGAATCCTGGGAATTTGAGTGTCTTCTGTTTCCACTGCTCAGAGAGGCCACGAACCATTTATTTAAATCAGCCTAATGACATATGGGGACGTTGTGAAGAAAACTCCAATATACCTTCAGTCCAGCAGACCAGCATTACTCCTTTACTCCCTTTAAAAGACTTTTAGCTAATAAATAATGTTTTTGTTTCAACTGATAAATGATAGTGGATGATGAGCAGCTTTAGAGTTATACAGCTGATTATTTCCTTCCATCATTCCTTAAGTTGCACTGGATCCATAAGCAGTAAAAGTTTAATTATTATTTTACATTGAAATGTACCAACCTGCGTCAGGCCAGAGTTGATGCTTTACAACTGCATGATTCATTTACAATAACTACTAAACACTGATTAACACATTTATTTTTCTTTAATGATATCAGGCAAACTCATTTCAGATATCAAACAGAAAATTATTTTTAGTAAAAATGTTATTTATTAGAATAAAAAACAACAGATAATCAGTCCAGAAGTACAAGAAGTTGATTCCTTGATGGTCTAATCAGCAAATATTTATATAAAGTAGAAGATGTGTAGACAGTGCAGTAGACGATGGTAGGACTAAGAGGATCACCGGGAGCTTTTGGGAAATTGGATCCAAACCTGGAACTGTTGTCTCTCCTCCTGCAGAGCCATTTGTATAACAATTGCATGAAAATTTAAAAATAATAAATAGTTCACACTCTTCTAAGTTAGGTTTACATGAAAAGCCAATCTTAAGGAAATGTGTACTTTTAAATTTAAAGTGCTCATCTGTACTGTAGTAAAGTATTTTTCTTGCAGAACTGTGGCGAAGCATTTTATAGTCAATGCCTACATTAACTTAAAATGTCAAAAAATCTCAGAAGACAAATACTACATTTTATATTCTGGTGCTTGCAGTTATTCACCACATACCTACTAAAAACTTTGTAATCACTTTCATCCCCCACAAACAGATAACAGGTAGCAGGAAATCCCAGAGGTTTCAGGCTGAGATCAGGCAGTGGTTGGTGGGGAAGTCCCAGTCCAGCCACCTTGTTAGCTTAGCTTAGCAGCCAGACTAGCCTGTAGGAGAGCTCCGCTGCTCTGAGAACTCCAAAAGAACACAGATAAAGTTTTGAGGTACACTTTCTCACTTGAAAACAACTTTAAACCACATTTTGAGAAAAATTAATAGTGTAAAAACGATAAATTTGTATACTAACAGCCACCGTAGGTTTTAGGTCTAAGGACTCAGATGGCTACAGAACAAGCTTGGTTTTATGTCCTGTGAAACATCCTTTTATTAATTTGATTATTGACTCACTGATTTTTAGTTTGCCAGTAGAGTTTATTAGATTTTTAATTAAGATGTGCAGGTATTTTAAAGGTTTGTGAGGCCACGTACGCTGACAGGTATAGCAGATATTTGGAAGAGAAACAGCCTCACAGATTCTCCACCTTACTAAACGGTGGCTCTTTTCCATCCCAGACCCACCTGGAGTTCTTGCTGCTAAAAGCCTCATCTCAAGAACATAGCTCCAATTAAAGTGCCAGTAGTGTCTGGCAACCTCCACATGTTTACATCGTTATTGTAGGATGAAAGATTATTTTGTTGGCATGCTACCCATACTGTGCTTACTGGTATGGAGACTTGGTGGTCAAGACTCACTGCTCTTTGCAGCAGTTCTCTCACAGTGAGGCCTGTAGTTTGTCATTAGCTATGTTACTATCCTCCTTACTGTGTTTGCTGGGAAGATGTTTTTGGATCCTTGTCCAGCCATGAGTTAAATTTATCAACCTTCTCACCATTGGTAAAATGAGTAGATATTTTCTTGTTTCTTGGCTTATAAGACGCACATCTGCCTTACTTGAATGACATGCTCTCCTGTTTGTCCCTCCCATTTAGAAGTAGATAAGATAAATGGGTGTCGCATCCCATTTACACCCCAGGGAAATAGAGAGTCATGGATTAAAAGTTCCTAGACTGCACTTAACTGGGCTCAAGTATTTCTTCACATAGGGTCACATTGGTTTGGATATCTTTTTTTCACTTTGTCATTTGAAAACAGCATTTTGTTTTTACTCAGGTTATTTTTCTCTGATATTAAAACTTTCTGATGATCCGAAGTGCGACAGAAAACTGTGAAAACAGAAGAAATCTGTAAGGCTGCACGTAGGTTTTCACTCCCCTGTATTTTGCAAACAGGCAAATATGCATTCCAGATCTTTTTTGGAAGAAAACTTCTTGGGGTTTTCTAGGTTATAGATGAAAAGGACCAGACAGTTATCAGCAACAAGTCCAAAGGCCAAGGGTCAGTGCCCTTGACAAAAGTAATTTATACCCCTGTGATAGAAGCATTGAAAGATTCAGAGTGCCTTTATCAGGACAATATCACTTTGAGCTCAGAAAGATTATAAATCATAGGTTATATTCTGCTTTACTTCTCTCATGTTGCCTCTGTTGCATCTGCTGATGTTCTGTGTGCTTCTCAGGTTGCGACCAACTGCATAAACAATTTGTACAGTAGTCAATCTAAATACTTTTAGGCAGGAAACCATTTTATTACAAGGTGAGAAAATAGATTCTTACCATAGTCCATTTGTGATTGAATGACCAAGAATAAATGCGTTTTGTGTCAAAACGAAGGCTTTCATGGCAGAAAAATTTTGTCTATGTCAATAAAGACCAAGTCTGTACAACAGAGCTGTGGACCAACCAGTTGTTAAGAACAATCTGGGATGTTCAAAGCATTTTCTGATTTCATTAAGGCTGTAGAAAAAATGTTGGGCTGTGAGAAGCAGCAGAATTGAACAATTATTTGTTGCAAATATGCAAAGATTTACGAAACCAAAAAATTATGATGGCAAAGGCACTTTTTGTCAGCATTTCTATTTTGTTTATTGTCATTCCATTGTAAACAGCGCCTTGCAAAAGTATTCATTCAGTTTTTCACTTTGTATCATGTTACAAGAGGACAGCATTCCACAAATCTGACCTTAATTGAAGAGGGAGAGAAAAAAGTAATTTTTAAAAGAAAGCCATATGTCAATTTTGTATTTTACCATAAGGTATGTAGAGGGCAAAGCAAACAGGTGGAAGGTGCTCTGGTCAGATGAGACCTAAAATGACCATTTTGGTCTACATTCAGAAGGCTTTGTGTGGAGGAAAATGAACAATGCACAACTCCCTGAAGACACTATCCCCATGGTAAAACACAATGGTGGCAGCATGTTGTGTTGCTGCTTGCTTCAGTGTGAAATATCATCCATAAACAAATACATAAAACCAAAAATTAACTGAAATACATAAAATAAGAATGTGTGCTCCTGTTTCAGCACGGAAACAGAGCCTGGTTTAAGGGTAGGGACACTAAATGACCCTTTCAGCTCCTTTCACTATCTTCTGCAGGGCCCTTGCCTGCTGTATTGTAGGTAGAGTATTACACTGAGATGCAGTGTGCCGACACACTTAAAACCACAACTCAAAATGTTATTATAATCTTGGGTTGGAGGGAGGGAGTGATGTTTGTTTCTAAGTTCATAAGACATCTGCACTCCAAGAAACTAAATGCTATACACTGTTGCTGATGCTGACACATCATGACCTCTGGTAGTCGATGATCGTCTTAATTTTGTCACAGAAACTGCCATTCATGTAATAAGATTTACATTTGGGAGTCTGAGATGAATACAAACCCACAAAATGTGAAAGAACAGGATGCATGGGCTGAAAATCGCATGTCAAATTGGGTTTTTTAAGGATTTATGTCAACTAATCTTTTTTCCAGAATGGAATTATAATACAGAATAACAGCAGTTACTGTTAGAATACCTAATAGGAGCACATTCTAAATTCACTACATTAGGGGTTTAAGAGATGACAATGGTTGGAGGCCAAAAATGAAACAGATAGGGCACTCTTTTGAGCAGACAGCAACATGTCCAACCTGATCCTTTCTGTCTTTCTTCTCTGTTTGTCAGCACTTCCAAACATGGCTACCTGCAGAGAGCCACAGACACTGAGGCTCTCTTTTAAGGATGCCAGGCTCCTGTGTATTATGTTTTTAGCATGCCTTGGATTTTTTCTCAGCAGCCTAAGATACACCAAACAAAGTGCAGCAGCCAAAGTCCTGCTGATACCAAGCTTGATGGTTGCAAACAAATGGGGTGGATAAAATAACAAAACAATGCAGCTCGTTAGGTTCAATATAAACTATTTTGTTAAGGTCATGGGGTTTGGAGGGGAACTCCCACCCATATACATTTGCTGTCTGAAAGCCTTATATGCATAATATTTTATGAATATAAAAATGAGAGAGGAGAGGAAAAACTTCAGTGTGAAAAGGATCTGCAGTTCTAATCAGTCAAGTCTACATAACTTCAACATGGGCTTGAATTTAATATTAATTTTGGGCTTTCAGTAAAACATCCTCACCATTATTTACCAAGACCCAATGATCATTTAAAAATAATTTTAACCAATTTTAAAAAGAAGACCTGAGCATAGATGTTTAACTGCATAGTTGTTTTCTAATGCACACAGTTTCAAAAATACACAAACAGGCTCCCTATATGTAAAAAGTCACTTATCAACTGGCGGAGAAACTAGACTGTCTGCTATAATCCCCAACGTCTCTTCTCATCAGAAATGTTACACCCTATTTAACTTAACTGGTTTGAGAGCATAGACATTGTCAATGCATTTTCCAAAGTGTTGAGGTGAACGCCATAACTTAAGCTTAATGTTAGCCTGCTTTATCCATTCCAAAACCAGATGTGTGCTTGTAATCATTATTCTGTTGGAGCATGCAATTGTGTCCAGATTCAAACTGTGTAGCTGTTGATTGAGGTGAAATTGAAAACTTTGGAGGCCATAATCTTTTTTTTAATACCTTTTTCTGCAATGGACCAGTACCAATGACAGCAAAACAGTCTCTCAGCATGCCACTGCCTCCACCGTGCTTGATAGTCGGTACAGTGTTTTAAGATATGAAAGCCTTACTCTGACTCTTCCAGCCATGCAGTATTTCCTGTCATTATAGCCATATATCTAACTTTTTTAACATGTGACCATGAAACGTCTCTTCAGAAGGCTCTAGATTTGCCCCTGTAGAAAGGTGCTAATTTTAGCTGAGCTTGACGTTTGGAGCAGGCACTTCTTTCTTGGTCTGCTTCTACTAGGTCCATGTTGATGTAAAATTCACTTCACTGCAGACTGTTACTCTGGTGTTCTGGCAGCTTCCAGTTAAGGATTGGCTTGAGTCCAGGTGGTTCCAGGGACACCCCTGGCCTTGTTTCTTTAATGTACAGTTTGATACTTGATAACAACAGTGAGCCAACCACACAACCAAACTGGTTTTGAATTGGACAAAACATTGGAACATTAAGCTTCTGGAATGGTTCTGACCGTAGCCCATTCAGAAACCCGTTGACTATGTTTAAAATTACCTTTTTTCAAAGAAACTAGCCAATTTTAATGAACTCTAATAATTATTCCAGTGTGGCTAAACCTTCAGCTAGAATTTAGCAAAAAGCTTTAAAAAGCCATTAGGTTGAGGTAACTAAGCTTACTTAGGGACATTTAACCAAATATTCACAGGACTGTATGTATATTTTTTGTCCGTATTAATCTTTCTGACCTTGTGTGGCTTAGAGAAAATGTTTTAATAAATTCAAACATATGCATACAATTCTTGTTTTCAAAAAAAAAACTTTAAAATTGTAAGCAGTATAATGATTTCCCCCTGGAAAAAGAAAAGGCGAACATTATTATGACATCCATACACCAATGATGACTGCATGTAAACGTCTCACCAGAACTGAATAAGCAGTCTGTATGTGAAGTCTGTGACCATATTAAAACTAACACTTCTCTCATATCACAATCACACCCATTTAACTCTGCATTTTATTCTTGCTTTTACATACTATCAAACAGCCTGTCATGAAATGCATTAGTCATAATGGTTTGATAGCCTTAACAATGTTAATAAAAAGCATTATGACCAACTTACAGATTGAGGTCATTTAATAAATATGTGGAACTGCTAACTGCTCACCTATGACATCTACTTTTAAACTGGTTCTTCAGAACTTTCGTTGTGTTCCTGTTTGATATATATGGTCCCTGGTCCCACTGGCTTTTGTAAGCTACACACAGAAGGATTCGCGTAAAGCCGTCACCCATTGAGCCTGTCGCTAAGGTGGAGAAATCTCATAATTAAAGCCTCATTAGAGCCATACAGCCCAACTTTGTTGGTTTACGGGGCAGACAGGAACCTCAAAGATTCACAATGGGGCCTTTCATAATACCTGACTTCTTAAGGAAAAAAAGGAAAGAGCAGTCGCTCTTAGCATTCAGGCAGATGTAATTGCAATCACTCAGCTTGTCTGATACTGATAATAGGGCAATGGGAAATTCCTGTCAGAGTTCTGGCGCAGGGTGGTTTTGCAACCACTTTGGCTGGCTCCACGTTCCACTGCAGGGCAGCGAATGCGTTACAGCATGCTCACATAGCTGTCATCAAACACATTTAGGAAAAAAAAACTTAAGACAATCAAAACACACAAGTGTGTGTCACTTTCCTACTTTTTGCGCAGTAAAAAGGCAAATATTATATCATCTATCATCCCCGCTCAGTTAAAGATGTTGAAAGACACAGCTTATGAAAAATTGTAAAGTGGCTACGCTTCAATAATCCTGTTCCAATAATACACTTTAGATTTTGAATCTGTAATTTAACATCTATATATTCAGGTCACTTTCTTATTGCTTGGTTATGTGGAAAATAAACAGTGAAAAATAAGCATATAGTTTCAGTGGCACCTTAAAAACATTGGTTAGTCCATTTACAATGAATATAAATGTAATGTTTTCTTTACAAATTATGGCTGCACCGTTTAGCAGGCAGCCCATTCCTGCCAGACAAATGCTCTACAGTAGGTGGCTGAAATAGCATGTGGGTGTGACGTTCTTGTGGTCAGACCTCGGGTACAGTTTGTGACACTTGGCTTCTGAGCAATACCTCCCAAATAAGCCTCTAGAGAAATTCATGCAATGATGCTAACAGCTTATTTTACTGGTTGGACAAACATTCAGGCCAAAGAGTCCAAGAACTTAGTGCTTTTTGAGACCACCCATGAAATGATCTATCCCAAATAAAAAGCTAATGACCACAAGAACAACAATACAGACCAAGGTTGTAATGTGTACTGAGGGAAAGCAGCTATTCAGTTTTAATTAGAGGTTAACATTTCATCCAGATGACAAGCAGGGCAATTTGTACTAATTGCCATATTTTGAACAGCAAGATGTTTAGTCAGTAAATCCATCTTGTTCTTAGAATGTGTGACACATTGCATGAATTCTGTTGGCAATTTGTGTGTCATTCAATTTCACAGCAGACCCGTCTGTTAAACTCCTAAAGTGTGCAGATGATACCACTGTTATTGGTCTGATCCAGGGCAGGAATGAGTCTGCATACAGACAGGAGGTGGGGCGGCCGATACACTGGTGCTGTCAGAACCACCAGGAGCTTAACCCACTCAAGACAATGGAGATGATGGTGGACCTCTCCTCACCATCCTCAACAACACTCTCTGCCTACTGTGGATCACTTCCAGTTCCTAGGAACCACCCTTTCTCAAGACCTGATATCTTCCTCACACATAGACAATGTTCGGAAGAAGGCCCAGCATAGACTGTAGTTCCTGTGGCAACTCAAGAAGTACAACCTTCCACAGGAGCTGCTGGTCACCTTCTACGCTGCCGTTATTTAGTCTGTCCTGTGTTTGTCCATCACTCTGTGGTTTGGCTCATCTACAAATCAGGACAGGTCCAAACTTTAATGAACCATAAGGTTCAGAGAGAATCATCAGGCCTGACCTTCCCTCTATCCAGGACTTGTTCAGGTCAAGGGTCAGGAAAAGGGCAGCGAACATCTCTGCAGACCCCACACATCCTTGACACAAATAGTTCAGACTTTTACCTTTGGGTCAGCGATATAGAGCGCTATTTGCAAAAACCAGACTCCAAATAGACAGTTTCTTTCTTCAGGCTGTTTCTCTGATTAACACCTAACAGTCAGAATGCCCTGATCGATGCCAGGCATGTTTGCAATAATATAACCATGTCTTTTCTTTTGTAAAAATACTGTAGTTTTATTTGGCATTTATATTTCTGAAAAAAATGTTTATTGCGATCAAAATGAAACCTAATCCAAATTCCTTGTTTGTGTGCACAAATAGATGGATTTCTTCAAGAAAAAACTTTCAAATTGGGCTGAAATCTTTTAAAGTCTTGTTGAAGACTGTTGTGGTCTGTTGAAACAAAACTTTAACTTTTAAACTAGAATTCCAAAACACTGTGCATCACCAAAAACACCACACCTGTAATACAACATGGTGGTGGCAGAAACATCCTCTGGGGTTTCTTTTCTCCTGATGGAACTAGGCTTTTTGTCAAGGTGGATGAAATTAATAAAAAGTTGAAACATCAGTCTGCATTGAACCAAACCCTTCAGATGTCTTCTCAACACCTGGAAAGGAAGAGGGGCTTTATTTTTCAGCTTTACAATGGATCTAAGTATATATCCAAATAAGATAAAATAGTTTGTTTTTCAGATACATATTTCAGGATGTTTGTCTCATAAAAGACGAAGAAAGTCTTGGAATAATAGTTTAATTTTTTACATCGCAAAAACCTGTTATTTTTAGAGGTTTGTGTACTCTTCTGAGAATGTCTAAAAATAGATTTTTACAGTTTTGAAATAAAAAACTAAATGCTTATTATATTAATTCAAAAAGAAGCTTGCATTTAAGTTTTATTGCAGAAAAGTTCAGTATTTTAAGGGATTGCTTCTTTACTCCTTATTAGAAAGATGTAAAACTGAGGTTCTTCAGGGGTTTGCTGACTCAACAGTAGAGTCATTTTATTGAGTTGCTGCAGCTTGTAAAAAGTGTTGATTTTCAGAACAGAAACACAGTCTAAATTAAACAAATACACATGGGTACCCTTTTCACTTTGTTGACACAACTATGATACTGTTTAACAGCTTAGATTCTATCATTTTGGACTTCATTTGAGGACAACAAAAACAAAGAAAAAAATAGATGAATGAGCAGCTTTATTGGAAATGTGTGTGTATTAAGACACGGTATATGTGAGCAAAGGGAATAACTGAGATTCAAGGGAATTTTAAGGCTAAAAATATAAAATAATGATTAGCAACTGATGTCTACAACAACATTTAGTAACATAAAGGTTTGGCATATCTTTGCTGCTTTTTATTGTAAATAGTTAACAGCACACATTTTGTTGCACAGAAACATAAAACGGTAATCATCGACCACTGCCTTTCTGTTTCAAACATGTTTTGCTTAAAGATTTACTGATTGCTGTTCAAAATTTCCACTTTTCTCCAGTCTGTTGGCTTTTAAACAAATATAATGTGGATTTTATCCTCATTATATGCTAACCTTCGCATATTCCAAACCTGGACAATCGACATTTATCATGCATTTTAGAAAGGAGAGAACTAGTAAGGCAAAAAAGGTTTAGAAAGAAGAGAATAATTAAATTTATATCTTTAGGAAGAAATCAGATTACCCGAAATCCCACCTAACAACCCCTACTGTACCACCTTCTGTCTCTCTTTTTCTGAACTAGGTGGACTTCTATATCCTCAACCACATCATGCTGTTACTAGCTAGGAGAGAGCAAGAAACGAAGAAAACTGTTTTAATCCCTAATACTTTATTTACTTTGGGATTAATAAAGTATTTTTGAATTGTATTGGATTTAATACAAAAGTCAGCCAAGTTTGACCAACACAAACCTTAACTTTTTAAGGGCAATTCTAAATCTGTAATTGAAAAAATAATTGAAATAGTTATTTGAAGTGCATGCTTTTATTACAAGTGTCTTTGCTAAAATGTCAACACTGAGGATCTATCCTCTCTTCCATTCGCCTTGGAAGTTTGAGCTCTGATCTGGAACATCCCCGCTGCCCATTTTGTTGGACAAGCAATGTGAGCAACCATGGCAACACATGCAAGAATATTGGACAAAGTAAAACAGTTATTAAGGGGAGATGGGGTTGTTCATAATAACTGAAACCTAATCGATGGACTAAACACATAGTAGATGGCAAATTATGCGCACTAAGGCTAATAAACATTTCATACTTCGATATTGCAAGCTACTTGGTGTTGTGAGTGAAGCACAACTAATTTGAGTATAGCTGGATAAGAAATGTTTCAGTGGCCTACACAAAGAGGGCTGCTATTACTGGCAAAGGAATACATTTTATTTTATTTTATTTTTTTTGCAATTGGCTTGCACTGACGGCCACAAGCTTTCGATATGAAAACCTACAACTCATAAGTGAACTCCACAATGGTAAGCCTTAATTTAACATATACCCAGCTGCCTAAACCCATAAAATTCACTGCATTGTTTTTTCTTTTTGCTTATTTGTGTGCATGAGCTAAGACATTTTTTTATGATGGATAATGTTTGAAAACAGACTTTAGGCTAACTAATAAAATAATGATCTAACTAATAATTCCTCTGTTTACACATCCTGATTTGGGATTGGTACCGGTAAAATAAGCTCATCTCATCTAATTGTCTCTGATTCAAACCGTTCACAGGAGCTCATAGACTTAATTTCACATAAAGAAAAACCTTGGTTTTTGCTCTGTTCTGTGTGTGATGTACTATTGAAACCGTTATTTTTATATGCACAGCAGCCATGTTGGATTTTGAGTTCGTAATTAGTATGACCATCTACTTTATACATAAAAATTTAAAATTTAAGGACCTTCCAATTGATTATTCCGATGCAGAACTTTTAACTTCCAGATACAAATAGAAAGCACAATCTGATAACATAATAGCATTGAAAGAGTTTAGTATGTTAGCACGAGTTACTGTTTTGTAATTAGCATGTCTCCTGAGGTATTTGGTTTTGTTATTGGACAGTTAATGTTTTTTACAGAATATATTATATTTCATTCTAAAACACATATATTTTATGACACCATGCACATCAGTTTTTGAAGAATGTAACTGAAGCCACCTACCGACATTTTGCAGAAATCTTTGCCTGGGGGTTGACCTTAAAATCTTTTCAGTAGTTTCTGAGATATTTCTGGGATGATGCACAAATGTATGAAAAGTTACTGCGATGGGAAAAGTAACATTTCCCTGTCAATGAAGGCATGGGAAAAACTAATTAAAGGAATCCATCTGGAAAGGATTTTAAGGCTATTTTTGAAGAATTTGAAGTCGACCGTTTACTAGTAAGAAAGATTATTCACAAGTGGAAAAGAATGATGAATTGCTAATCTCCCCAGGAGTAGAAATCCAAGCAAGTTTCCCCCAAGGTCAACACATTGGAGATGTTTGGTCATTGTGCACTACTATGTCCTATGTTTGGGCAAATCACATATGGTGTTTCAACACAAACAAAACTGTTAAGCACGCCAGTAAAGGTGTGATGGTTTGGGCTTGTTATACCAAGACAGGGACTATGAACCTTGCGGTTATTAATCTAACCGTGAACTCCTCTTCATGCCGAAGTATTCTAAAGTCAAATGTAAGACCACCTGTCTGACATATTACCATGTAAATAATCTCAAACACAGCAGCAATTTTAGTACAGAAGACCTGATATAGAAAGTGATCAAGTCACTGAAATGACCCCACCAATGTCCAGACCCAGCCTGATTGAAATACCAAGGGGCCTAAAGATATAAATGATTGCCCATAGAACCCAATGAAATGAAGTAATGTAATAAAGAAGAGTGGGCCAAAGCTCTTCCACAATTATTTAGGAGAAAACTGAGAATTACTGCTGCTACAAGCTTTTGAATTCTGGGGTGTACTTAGTTTTTCCCATGACTGTATGTTGCCAAATCATAAGACCTATCTAGCATCAATCATCCAGTGTACTCACAGAGTCTATGCACCATATATTATACAAACATTTATATATACTGTAGCTGTGAATCTAAATCCAGAAATACTATCTCACAAGTGTGTAAATGACAAATATTGTAGACAAAACAATTACATATCAATATATATTAAAAGGATGACTGTGAAATGTAATGTCTTTAGCTTTTCCACCAATTACAGTGAACAATGTTTGGTTTACTGCAAAGGTCTTAAAAAGCCATAAAAATATACTGAGGCAAACATTATCTCCATTTCATGTTCAGGTTATTTTAATACGTGAGGCAGCATGCATCCAAGTTCCCCATGGAAGTGGCAGTGCATTGTGAAAAACAAACTCAGCCTTGAAATTCTTCAAAGTGTCCTTTCACCATCTAATGGGCAGTAAAGTCAATATTAGCTGTTCATCTTTCCTTCAAAAATCCCATGTGGTTTCTGTCTTGTGTCATGGTTTTAAGAGGCAGTTCATTGAAAGATATGAAGAACCATGTGACACCAGTTGATGGCTTGGAGGATGCCCTTCTCCAGTGTGAGGCTATTCACCTAGCAGTATGCCCATGAAATCTGAACCACTTTGTATTGTGATAGAAGCACCAGCTGAATTATCCACATATACGGATGTGTACTGGCCAGCCTGCAGAGAAACACATAAAGAATGGTATTAATGAGAAAATAAACAGTTTTTATTCTGTGCTTTTGGGCTTTTCTCTCACCTGTAGCTCCAGCAGTCCCTGAACACTGACAGTGAATATCTTGCTGTTGCTTTCTAATCCAATGATCATTTCAAGTGAACTGTAATGATAATATAAAATCAATTGTTTAAATATGTCATGGTCAAGGTAAAGTCTATCAAATGAAATATGACATCTTAAATGGAAAAACAGACAATTAGTAAAGAATTGACATTCTTGCTTCTGTAATGTTTCCCAGGGAAACTTAAATGTGCTTTTTTTCTTTATATTATTAGTGTGATTACATGAGGTGCTAATGTTAAACAAATCACTGTATCTACTGCATGTTTAACATGTTGCCATGTATTTGAAAACACTGAGGTATTTGGAACATGACCTAATAATAAGTACCCTGTAAGTACACCTGTAAATAACCTTTAAGTTACCCCAAAGGTACCTCTGAGTTAAACTCTCAGAAACAGCAGTAGTACCTTCAGTGTACCCTATGAATATACTGTAGTCCAAAACTGGCAGGTAGGTACCCTGTTATCATACAGTAACTAAGAGACCATTTAGGTACCCTGTAAGCAGTCCCATAGGTACCTGCTAAGTACTCCATAGTTTCTCTGTAAATAAGAACAAAAGTACCATGTAAGTATCATTTAGATACCCTGCAAGTACCCCTATAGTTAACATGAATAACCCTACCCAAAGGTTCCCCTAGGTAACCTGTAAGCATCCTGTATCATTATGTTTAGCCTCTAAGTAAGCCCAAGTAGGCCCAAGTGTACCCCTAAGGTACCCTGTAAGTAACCCCAATATCACCCCAAAGGTACCCTGTAAGTTGACCATAGGTACAACCCAAATACTGCCTTAATTGCCCTCTCCGTAGCCAAATATGTGCTGTGCAGGGACCCAGCGCCCTTTAAGTATATCCATATGTGCCACATAGGTGTCACATTAGTTCTGGATTGTATTGCATATAGCTACCCTGTTTATTTATAGAAATACTATTACAAGGACTACCAGCAGATATATTTCATGAAAGATTTGTAGTGATAATCTGTTCAAGGCAACATGCCTTGGGAGCAACAACATAGTTGCAGAAAGTGTTATTTTGCTTTAGACTCCTACTCATCAGTTAAGTTTAGCTTAGCTTCATACTTGGTTGTTGTAGAGATCTTTGTCTATCTTTCATTTACAACTTTAGGCAGAAGGTCATCTGGTTTTACTGGCCTAAATGGACAGGGGTATGGTGAAATTAATGTGACAGAGATACTTTACATGCCCTGAATCTGCATTAAGACCCAAACAGGGAATGACTGTGTATGTGTTATTACTTCCAATAGTCTGGTTTCTACTGTCTGTTGATAAACACTCTAAATAAATCTTCTCAATATCTTCCTGTTAGATGGATTTTTCCAAAATATCCACTTTCAGTGACCTTTTAACATGTTTGTATGTGAAGGAAGAACATAACATCATAAAATAACAAGTTGATTTGTTAATCTTCTCAGCATTTACAGCATGTAAAAATGAACTTATTGGTTAGGTTAAGTCACCTAGTTGCTATCATATATATACAAGTACAGATTAAAGAGTGGCATGAGTTTCTGAGCAAGAAACCAAATAAGCCCATTTATTAAACATCTTTCTTTACCAGTTCAGCTCTATCCTGCTTAGATGGTTGAAACTAATCCTCAGACTTTAACAACACATAGGGAGAGCTGGCTTGTGTTAAGTG
This sequence comes from Crenichthys baileyi, assembly GCA_036173005.1. Taxonomy (NCBI): domain Eukaryota; kingdom Metazoa; phylum Chordata; class Actinopteri; order Cyprinodontiformes; family Goodeidae; genus Crenichthys; species Crenichthys baileyi. Next base: position 463,348 of record JAHHUM010000030.1, read on the forward strand.
TAAAATGCTAAATTTTTTATAGCAAATCAATTACATTTGTCTTTGCTTGAACTGCCATCCCAATGAACCTCATTTCACATTCTCCTCATTTTCATGTGTGGGAGTGGGAGACAGACTGGGGTTTTGGCTCAAAAAGCAAAAGCCAAGGACTCTTTGGTTAAGCAACCCATCATAATAGTATTATTTCCACACATTTCCCTTATTGTACCACACTAGAAGAGTGGCTTTAGAGCTCTGGGGATACTTCGGGGAGTAATTCATTTCAACCTTTTTTCCCTGACTCTGTGTAAACAGACATTTTGAAATACGGGAAAGAAGAAAGACTTGTTCTGCTTTTTTTAGTCCCAGGCAAACCAACCGTATTTTGTTCTTCATTATCTGACTCCAAAATCCCAAATAAGGGCATTTCACTATGAGGGCTGTTGTATGTAACAGGCAGTCTGAAGTGTCAAAGGTGAGTCTATAAAGATTAGTTTGGCGACAGGGACGACTTTTCTAAATGAGGGGATATTTCCTTTAAAGACGTGCGTTGCTTTTATACAGGAAATGCCACACGGCTCCCTTACAAAGTGTAATAGACAACACCTTTAACAGCTGATAAATTCCAGCGAAAGTTGAGGCAGCATTAAACACCATTTAAATTTCACTGTTATAAGGCAAAGGTAAACAAACTGTCTGAGCAGGAATGTCAAGCATGCAAAGTGCAGTTGTGCTGCAGTTTTGTTCAATTTTATTCATGAACTTTGGAGTTTTACTTACCATCACACATTACCAAATGGAAACATAATGCAATTACACTGGCAATACATTTGATTTAGATTAATAGCTGAGTAAAAATAATCCTTATCAGATTTAACTGCTTTCTGGAACACCTACGTGTATCTGTGGCAGAGTGATTCAATACAGATCAACACACGGATGTTGTCTCTGGCTTTAAGCTGACTTTTGCTCTTCTTCACTTCATTGTGATCTGCAAAGAGGCAAACAGTTACTCAAATATTTATAGAAGCTCAAAGAAACAGATTTTCTTTTAACTCTCCCAACAGTTCCTCTTCTCACACTGGCACACCTGTTCTAGATGTGTTTAAAGTCTGTATACTAAATAAGTCTGTATACTCTAGAATTATCACCCATAACAACAATAATAAATGCTATAATATTATACATTTAAGTATTATTTCATAAACAAATAAGTAAAATTATAGCCTTTGATTTGAGCACCTTTACTCACTGAGTAAAGAAAGATAGATGTGAAAAAATAAATGTTTTTAATAAAATCACTAGTACCACTCTTATTGGCACCCCTACTGTTAATACATTGTACAACCACCTTTTCACAAGTGGTACGTCTCAAAAGATTAGAATATCGTGAAAACCTTCAATAGTTTTTGTCACACATTTCAGAAAGTGAAACGACTATGCTATACAGATTCACTACAGATAGAGTGAAATATTTGGAGCATATATCAGAAGGCATCTAAATGGCCTCTCAGTCTGGGTCGGTAGGCTGCACACGGCGGGTAAGTCACAAAAGGTAATTGTTAAAGAAACTGGTTGTTCACAGAGTGCTGTATCCAAGCATATACATAGAAAGTTGAGTGAAAGGAAAAAGTGTGGCCCGAAAAGGTGCAGCAGCAAAAGGGATAACCACAGTCTTGAGAAGATTGTCAAACAAAATCCATTCATGTGAAGGCTGGAGTCAGTGCATCAAAAGGCACCAAACACAGACAAATCCTACACATGAGCTACAATTGTCTCATTTCCTGTGTCAACTTTTGCTCAGTGGTCCATTGTCTTCTTTTCGGATGAACATAAAGTTTCCTTTTTCATTTGGAAATCAAGGCCCCAGAGTCTGGAGGAAGAGTGGAGAGGCACAGAATCCAGGTTGCTTGAGGTACAGAGTGAAGTTTCCACAGTCAGAAATGCTTTGGTCACCATGTCACCTGCTAGGGTTCCACAGTCAATGTAGCTATCTACATGGAAATTTTAGAGTAAAAGCTTCCTTCTGGGGCTGCACGGTTGGTAGCACTGTTGCCTTGCAGCAAGAAGGTCCTGGGTTCGATTCCCGGCCGGGGGTTTTTCTGCATGGAGTTTGCATGTTCTCCCCGTGCATGCGTGGGTTCTCACCGGGTACTCCGGCTTCCTCCCACAGTCCAAAGACATGCCTGTTAGGTTAATTGGTCACTCTAAATTGCCCTTAGGTGTATGAATGAGTGTGTGCATGGTTGTTTGAGTGTTGCCCTGCGATGGACCGGCAACCTGTCCAGGGTGTACCCCGCCTCTCGCCCATAGACTGCTGGAGATAGGCACCAGCTCCCCGCGACCCACTATGGAATAAGCGGTAGAAAATTAATGAATGAATGAATGCTTCCTTCTGCTGACAAGCTTTATGGAGCTGCTGATTAAATTTTCCAGCAGGACGTGGTACCGGCCCACACTGCCAAATCGGGTTCAATGACCATGGTGTTTCTGTTCTTGATTGGCCAGCAAAACTGACCTGACCTGAACCCCATAAAGAATCAATTGAGTACTGTCAAGAGGAAGATGAGAGACACAAGAACCAACAATGCTGATGACCTGAAGGCCCTCTATCAAAGCAACCTGGGCTTCCATTTCACCTCAGCAGAACCACAGGCTGATTGCCTCCATGTCATGCTGCACTGATCCATGCAAAAGGAGCCCCAACCAAGTGTTGAGTTCATAGAAATGAACATACTTTTCAGAAGCCTGACATTTCTGTTTAAAATATATATTTTTTATTGATCTTTTATAATATGCAAATTTTCTTAATACATGAAGGCCTGAAATATTTCACTCAATGGATAATGAATTTATATAATATATAAGTTTCGCTTTCTGAAATAATGTTTCATTTTTTCATAATATTCTAATTTTGTGAGATCCACTGGTAGTAGTAAGTCTTTTCCTATGACACATGGTTGGAGCATACATCTTTGGGATCTTTGACTTTTCCTCTTTTCACAATTTCTTTAGATCATTCAGACTCATGAGTCCTCTCCTATGCTCTCTTCTCTTAAGCTCACCCTACAGGTTTTCTATAGGATTTAGGTGTGATGAGCAGGGAATAAGGCTATTTATGTCTTATTCCATTTCCGAGAAGTTTTGACTAAATGTTTTGTGATATTGCCTTGCTAAAAGACTTAATGATCATCCACTTTCAGTTTTCTGGCAGGGAACCAGATCTTTATTTAAAACGGACCAGTATTTTCAAGAGTTCATGTTGCGATGCATAACAAGGTTCCAACAAGGTTTCCAGGACCGGTGGAAGGCAAACAGGCCCACAACATCACAAAAAACTACACCAAATTTGCATTTCAAAACTCCTGGCATTCCACAGAGGTCACGATGCCTTTGGAGGACATAGAAGCTCACAGCATCACAGATTCTCCTCCATGCCTAACAGTGGCCATATGGTGCTTTTCTCATATTCATCCTTTGCTTTATGTCACCTTGTTTTCATCTGTGATGGAAGCACAAGGCCTTTACCTGGCATGCTTCCAGCCAGTTGGGATGTAATAAGCGTCTTGTGCTTTTTGGGGATGAGTTGACCCCAAGATGCAGAATGGTTATTTGTAACATTTATGATGCTGCAATAAAAGGCTTTCTAAACATCTTCACATGGGGTGCAGAAGGCATAGGAGTTGTAATTCTCAGGATCCCATGTTAGCTCCCAAGCTGCATTTTACAACAGTTCTTAACAAAACGATATTAGAAATAACAAATCAAATATATTTTATCCCCTTTACTTCTGTATGTTGCACATTGTACACAGTTTTCTCATATGAAAACTGCAGCTGAATCAAAGCCGTCCCTTTGCTGTTTTCAGGATGTGTGGATAAGGATGATGATGATGTTTTAACATTTTAACAGAATCCACATGAGTGCTAGGGTGAGGTCAATGTAAACACCCCCGCTGTCTCCTTATAATTTGCTTGCAAGAGTCTGAACACGTATGAGGGTGTATAGGGGGCTTTAAGGCTTTACTGTGTGAAAAAATTACATAAAGGAAAGTTACTGCGTCTCACCTATGTGGACATTAGCAGAAAACTGGTAGATCCCAGTGATTTGGGCTGTGAACCTCCCTGTTGACTGGTCCATCCCTTTCCCTCTGAGGAAAGCTCCTTTAGCAGGGGGCTGAAAGCAAAGAAAGAACTCAAGTAATATCTGCACTATTTATTACGGAGACACGCTGGGTGCTCTGAGACAACAACTGCTTCAATGGAATGTATTCTCTCTTCATGAACCAGGAAATTAAATTAAAATGTCTGTTTAAAGGTGTCAAACATGAGTCAGTGAAGATTAGTTTGGCAACAGGGATGGGGGTTAAAAATGAGGGGACTTGCTCTGCCAAAACATGCCAACAATTTAAATATATCTAAGCAAAGAGCTGTGACAAGTAGGGAGAATGTTGTGAGTTGGACCGACAGGGGGATCCATGATATGACATTCCTCCCACACTCTGAGAACATAAATGTCAGCTTATATGGAGAGACTAAATCAAAGGTGTGCAACTGGAGGGCCTGTGACCTACATTTTCTAGATGTCCCTGCTCCACCAGACTTTAATCTACAAGCTGAATTCTCTCTTTGACATGCCAACCCACTGAGGACTAGAGGTGTATCAAGATCTCGCTCCACAAGATCTCACAATATTGAAATGCGCCAATGTCTCTCAGCAATTAAGTTGGCCGCTAATAATGGTAGCTTTTTCCTTACGGCTTTGGCAGCTTATATCCAGCCTTGAATTAGAGCAAGCAAGTGAAGGCAGGAGAGGCTGGCATTTCACTTCTTGACCATTTCATGCATTTGCAAGTTTTGCCATTTCATACCCCACTGTTTCAGGTACATAAAGGAGATGCCTGCCACAGGCGGTCAATTTTTACTTGGCCTGGCATGCAACTGACTTCAGCAGATAACAGGTGAGCTGAACAGAGTACTGCAAAGTTGATTAGTTTTATCCTTTTAATCTCTGTTGTCTGTCATGGAACTTCCTGAACTTGGAAATGTTGGCAGTCACCAAAGCAAATTCCTCGTATGTGTGAAACACTACTTGGCAATAACGTTTTTTTCTGATTCTGAAATTTCAACCAGAATCAGCAGGTCAGAGTTCTAGAAAAAACAGAAATCTGGAGTTTACGATTGCTGCATCTCTCTTTTCAGCTTCCACTTTTCAACTGTAGTTACACAATGCATGGACAGAATTTAAAGCTGTCCTTTTTATGTCTTTTCAATAAAATTTGATGATTTGATGAATGATTCTGACCCAGCTCAAATTAATTGCATCTGAATGTTTTCTTTCAAGTGTCCCCTTTTTGCTTTTGACTCTAAAAAACCTAAACCATAACAGTCTAATCCTTGGGTAACATGTTGGTTAATTACTGTCTTAAACAGATTGGCATACAATTGTCCCTCCTCTAGCTACAGTATGTCAGCCCGCCCTAACAGGCCACGGTTCTTCTTCTGCTGCATGCTTCTTCTAACAGTCTCTATTTCTGTCCTCTCCGCACATTATTCCAAGTCAGAGACAGAGTGCCCTTTGTGTGCTGCCCTGGGAGTGATGTGTAGGATTGAAAAAAGGGGATATTTTTGACCAAAGAGGCAGTCTGAGTCTCAGAATGGCACTGCATGCTTTGCCAATGCCATTTTCCCGGGGGGGCTTGATCCTCTCAAAATTCTCCCACATCCAAAGTAAGCAACAATTACTAAACACTCACTCTTTCACAGTTAAGACTGAAAAACAAAGCAAACAACAGTATGGAGGAGGGTTAGGCACAACTTCACTTTTTCAAGTAGGGGAGCAAAGCTGGATTGATTCAAAGACATTTACTTGGTTTTTAAACAAACTCACTGTCTGAAAGTTCTGGAGCTCCACCAGAGTCTTCTTGTCCACCACCACAGGTCCCTTGAGCTTGCAGTGGAAAGCTTCTTGTATTCGGCGGTAGGAGGCCATTCCATCCAGTGTAAGGAGGGCTGTAGGTTGCTGGCTGGGGCTTGTTTGCCTGTCAAGTGCTGCTGCCCTCCTTTCTGTAGCCTCTGAGAGGAACACAGCCAGGTTGTTACACTGCAAAGTCACTTCACTACAATATTAAACTTTTCAGTCACAATGACCTCATGAAACAATGATAAATTAGATCTTGTTTGTCATAAAATACTTAAGAGGGGGTAGTCCCTGCAAAAAAAAAGAAAAATGGCAATTTAAACCAGCTGAGAAATGTACTGATGATAAAAAAAAACCCTTTGATAACTACCAATACAATCAGGGGGAAAAATGAAGTACAGCTTGTAGAACCACCTTTAGCAGTAATAACTTAAAGTATGGGTTTTGGCCCACTATTTGTTAAAATATTGATTCAGTTCATTTGCCCTTAGTACAACAGCTCCCTTAAAGTCTCACCACACTGTTTAAATTGGTGTGAGGTCCAAACTTTGACTGGGTCATCGCAGCACATTGATTCTCTTCTTTTTCAGTCAATTTTAAAAACAGTTTTTTGTCCTCTAGTCAGGTCTTTGTGTCATCTCTTGGTTTTTTACATATCAGGAAATAATGCAACCTCAAATATACAAAAAGACAACATTTTTATTATTTATTTATTAAAGATGTAGGCATATTTGTTTGAAAATTTAAGTAAATGACATGACTGATTAGTCTGTAGAACCACCTCTAATAACGCTAACTTATCAGTGTCCTGTCGTTTAATGTCCCACCACAAACTTCAAACAAGTTGAGGTCTAGTCTTTGTCTTTGCCATTTCATCACCTGTATCCCTTTTCTCTTCAGTCATTCTGTTCTAGATTTGTAGTTGTGATTGGAATCATGGTCCTTTTGATGACCTCATTTCGGTCACGTTTAGGCTGTTGTACAGATGCCTTCACATAAGACTCTAAAACACCTTGGGTATACAGAGGAGTTCATAGTCAACTCAGGAAACGCAAAATATCCAGGTCCAGTTGCTGGAAAACAAGCCCAAATCATTACGGCTCCGCCACCGTGCTTAAAAGCTGAAATTAGATGTTTGTAGGAATATGTTTTTTGTTTTGTAGCCATTATAGGCAAATATCTCTACTTTGGTCAGGCCTGACCAGAGAATATTTTACGAAAACTCCTTTTTGTTCATTTAAATCCAGCTTTGCAAACCAAACTTGTGCTACCAAACTTGTCAAGCTGTTGTCAAACTCTATTGTCAAGGGATTCAACATTTATCATGCTAACTGAGACCTGTATAGTCTGATATTGAGATTTTAGTTATTTTGCTGAGTACCACGCAGTCTGACCTGGGAGTGAACTGGCTGTGATGTTTACTCCTGGGAAGATGGCAGGTATTTAAATGTTTTCCACTTGTGAATTTTCTTTCTCAGTGTAGAAGATGGACTTCTACTTGTTTGAAATTGGCCTGCTACGCTAGTCCAGATTGATGTGAGGCAACAATTGCTTCTGTTGGGTCACTGTTGATATCTTTCCATCTAGGTGTTGTATCAGCTAACCCTTATGTACTACAAGCCAGCAAACTCACAAAACTCCTAATTATTAAAGGTGATCAGTTAATCTCATCAGCAACATCTGGCTGCTACCTTTGCTCTTAAATCCTATAGAAGCAGGATGGGTGTATTACGTTTTTCGCACGACTGCAGAGTGAGCATGTGTTCACCTTTAATCATCTCTTTGAACTCCTGCAAAAGAACTTCCTGGGTCACCTCAGCCCCTGGAGAGCCAGGTGGTCCTTGAGGGCCTGGGGGACCTGGAGGACCCGGAGGTCCAGGCTGATGATAGAGAAAAACAGTCTTGCTTTAAAATGAATAATAACAGTTATTTTTTACAGATAATCACTGAAAGTAGAATGTCTTTTCAGAGACTGAAAAGACAGCTAGGTTTACCAGAGGTCGTTTGCGTTTGCGACATTTCCCGGGGAAGTTTCCAACAGGTCTTTTGACAAAATCCATCCATGACCCTAGTGGATCCACTCTTTGGTGATCAGGAGTCTGCAGCATGGAGAAGACTGTGTCACTGATTAGGCCCATAGGTAGATTGACCCATCCATTTTCTACAACTGTTTCCTTCTGTTTATGGTTTTGGGAAAGATTTTCCCATCCTGTCAATGGGTAAAAGGCAGCGTTCACCCAGTCACAGCAGCACCACAAGCATGCACAGGACAGACAACCATGCACACTGACCTGAGATCAATTTAGAGTAGAAACTGACCTGGCATGCATGTGCTTTAACATGGGGGGAGCCAGAGAAACCAGAGAAAACCCATACATGAACAGGGAGAACATGTGAACTCCACACAGAAAGACCCCAACTGGGATTTGATTCAGAACAATACTGCTCCAATTTGGACATAACCACGCTAAAAAGAAACAACCAAGAATAAATAACCACGCCTCCCACATTCTGTTTCTCAGTAACACAATAATATTTAAAACAGATTTTCCTTTAAAGAAAAGTGTGTAAAAATGTTCTGTTAACAAACTAATCATTCATTTTACAGTAAAGGGATTCTGTCTAGTGGGATGTAATGTAATGCAAAAGAGCCGCAAAGATTAGGACAAAGAGTTATTATTGCTTCTTTTAAAACCACTTTTGGAAAAGTTCATGCTAAGATACAATTAAATGGTGCCAGACAGCAGGGAATGCTCAAACTGAGAAAACTCCTTCTCTCTTTCTCTCCTAGCTCGTCAGCATCAGGACTTTTCTCACTGGCATTAGTGATTTTCCTCCCTCCTCATTTGCTTTTTTCTCTATTAATTTACACAGGAGGCCCATTACATTTTACACTGCATCACAAAATTATTCTTACACCGCAAACTTTTTCATATTTTGTCACATTATAACCACAAACCTTAATACCTTAATATTGTATTGTAATTTTACATATGCAACACAAAGTCATGCAAAGTTGCTCAGATGAAACCAAAACTGAACTTTTTCACCTACATGCAGAACGCTACATGTGGAGGAAAATGCCGCCTTGACACTTTGGAGGGGCAGCATCATGCTGTGGGAATGCTTTTCTTCAACAGGGACAAGAAAACTGGGGGGAAGATGGATAAAGCCACATAGAGGGCCGTTTTGGAAGAAACAACTGTGACAGAGATTCACCTTCAAACAGGACAACAACACTAAGCCTACAGCCAGAGCTACAGTGGAATGGTTTAGGTCAAATCACATTCATCTGTTAGAATGGCCCAGTCAAAGTCCATACCTAGATCAACATATCTGTTGCAAGACTTGAAATCCGCACTCCACAGATGCTCTCCATCTAAACTGACTGAGCCTTTGCTATTTTGCTAACAGGAATGTACAGATATTTCAGTCTATAGATAGAAAGAAGGAAAGATTAAATACAAATCCATGCCATCCTTTTCTGATTTTTAATCATTACAAATGTTGAAAAAATATTTCATTTTCGTTCCACTTCACAATTCAGCACTACTTGGTGTTTTTCTATCACATAAAACTCCTGGAAAATACATAAAAGTTTCTGGTTGTTACAATATGTGGAAAAGGTCAAGGAAAATGAATGCTCCTAGCGAGGCTTTCTATTGGTTAATTAGGCAAGCAGGACTAATGTAAACATACATTGTTATGTTTGTGAGGTTTTTCCACATGAACATTTCCATGAGCACCCTGCTGCTCTATATGATGTCAATCCTGTACACCACAGACTTCATTAACTGTACTTTGTAATAAGCTAAAAACATCTAACAATGCTTTTTTTCCTTGCTCACAGACAGAATAGTGTTTTCCTTTTTAATGCTGAGTTGAGTCCAATAAAAAACATGTCTCTAACAAGGAAGACAGCAAATATATGCAGAATGTGGATATATATGGATATTGCTCTGAAATACCTCATTTATAATAAATTACAGCGGCAAACAGACTGCGATTTGTTAGAGAGATAAGGAAACATGGAAGCAACATTTTTTATGTCCATTGCTGCAACTGGTTTGTTTTCATTTGGGTAAAATGAGAGGCTGAATGAATTCCAATTAAATGGAGCTCAAATGTTACCCCAACGTTCCCCCGAACGTCAAGGAGCCTTTAGCTGAGATAGAAGAGGAGATACAGACGAGCCATGGAGGTGAGCTGTCTGAAATGGAATTTGTTTAGGTTTGGCAGCAAAACATGGATCACTTATCTACTAAACCAACAAGCTCCTTTCTGCTCCGCTGAAGACATGCCTCTTGTTGCACCGCAACAAAGTAACTCCTTGTTTGTCTTTATAATGCATCAGTAAAATTCTTCTCTTTTTTAAGTTTTGGGATTTGCAGCACTTGCTCCCTGTCTCTCGCTGACAGCAGACAAAATAAACAGATTCTGTGCTGGCTGGGTGTCGGGTTATTCTGTGTTTTTGTTTTTTTTTATTTTCAGGTTTGGAAACATATAAAGTAAGACTGATTGGATCAAGAATAGTTTTACACTCCATTCATTTTCTTCTACACTGGAATCCTAGTTGGATTCAAAACGTCTTCCATTGTTCCACCACTTTTAGTTCTTTCATTCTTTTAAGTGTTGAATCTGCATGAAGAGTTAAACGTTTTTCACGTTTATATGAATAATTCTCCAATGATGAGCCATTTTTGTTTTCTAGTAGAGTCTATCAGATTTCTATTTAATATCTCCTATTTTAAAGAGTTCATGAAACCATGCACTCTTCAAAACCAGGCGTTTGTAAGGTAAACAGGCCCACAGCATCTCAGACAATACTTTTCCACATATTGATCCTATAGTGTTTGTGGACATAAAACTCCAGCTTTGTCTTATGTGATCAAAGTAAATGGTTGTAGTTAAAGTGTCAGTATTGTTAAAACCAATTTTACATATGTAATGGCAGGAGATGAAAAGTTTTTCCTGGCGTTCCTCCTAAACAAGTGGTTAGGACACCGATAGCTTACAATGGTTGTTATGGAGATCTGGTAAACCAACTCTTCAGCCACTCATCACTTTAGTTCTCTTGTAGTGAGCTTACAAGATTTTTGTAGCTCCATTTACCACCCCCCTCACTGCACATGGTGGGAAGATAAACTTGCATCCTCATCCAGCCTTGTTTGTTACAGTTACAGCTGTTTTAAACTTTAATTAATTTCTCTGTATGTAGAAATGGGCAAATATAAGTGAGTCTGCTTTTTTTTTAAACAATCACTGGGCTTAGAAGATCAATACACATCTGCCTCATTTTAATGGTACGATCCCTTGTTCTTCCCATATTGAAGAGTGGTAAAGAGAAATTGTCCACTATGCCATGTCCTATCACAGAGAAACCGACGTTTATGTAAGACAAACGTACTCGTACTCGTACTCGTACTCGTCGTCTTCCGCTTATCCGGAACCGGGTCGCGGGGACAGCAGACTCAGCAGAGACACCCAGACGTCCCTCTCCCCAGACACCTCCCTCCAGCTCCTCCGGGGGGAGCCCAAGGCGTTCCCAGGCCAGCCAAGAGACATAGTTCCTCCGGATACGTGTCCTGGGTCCGTTCGCGCCCTGTGCCCTCCGTAAGCCGCGGTGGGACATGCGCTGGAACACGCTCCCGGGGTATATAGGAACGTGCGAATCCGGTTGTTGCCCATTGCTCGTGTAAGGTCGTCCAGGTATAGGATAGCCCGATGGCCACCCTCAACTGGCTCGCTCTCGAATGTGGAAGGACTCGGCGGCTCTACTCCGAGCCCCTCCCGAATGGTCCTAGGCTGGCGCTCACCCTATCCTCTAGGGATGCCCGGTGCCACCCTAACGGAGAAGCTTCATTTTCAGCCGCGTTGTATCCGGTGATATCTCGTTCCTTCGGTGCATGGACCCAAAGTTGCATGGCCTAGGTGTAGGTAGGAAGCGTACCGACTGGGTAATTGAGAGCTATCGCTTGTTCTGGCTCAGCCCTCTCTTCGACGCACAACGTACCGGCAAGCTCGCCCCGCATTACTGCGTCAGCCGCACCGGATCACGTCTGTCGATCCTCCTCTCTCCATGTCTTCCCGGCACTCGTTGTGAAGCAAGACCACCCGAGATACTTGTGACACGGTCCTCCGCACTGTATGTAGGCAGACGTCACCCACTTCTCCAACCTGGAAGAGGACAAGCCAACCGGGTTATGTCCGTGGTTGGAGGGTAACCATGGCCGTCGGTGTGGACTGTGGAGTAGCTGAGTCTTCATCCGCGAGGTCCGCTTCCAGCGACTCGGCGCGAACCACCGCCAGCCATCGCTTGTAGATCTGGCTAGAGGGGGGCCATACCAGGATGAAACAATCCATGCTTGCAAAGATGGAAGAGCCCGAGAAACATCCAGCTGTGTCCCCAAGCCAGGACGCCACTCCGGGGGGCGCCTTGGCTTGCGTCGTAGAAATCCTTTTCCATAATGTTAGAACAGGACCGGTGACAAAGGGCAGCCCTGCCGAGTCCACATGCACCGGGAACAGGTCCGAGATTAGTGCCGTCAATGCGGGACCAAAGCTCCTGCTCCGCTCGTAAAGGGACCGATGTCCCCTTAGTAAAAATGGGTCGCCGCCGATGTATCCTTACTCGCTGAGGTCACGGCCCCCACCAGATGCATCACGATTGGAGCACAGTCGGAATTCCTTGCGTCACATGTCCACAGGATACCAGCATGTGAGCTCGGTTTGAGGCGAACTGGCCATGGAGCACTCGCTACGAGTGCCGGCGGTGGTAGAGGGGGTAATAGACTGGGTCCGTGGTTTGAGTGACCACGGCCGGACGAAAACCAACACTGCTACCCCTGAAGCCGAGGTTCGACTATCGCCGGACTCTCCTCGCCATACCCTGGCGTAGGCCTTACCCGGATACTGAGGATGTGAGTGCCCCCCTGAGTTTGTGAACACACGCTCCGGTGCACCCTTCTTATGAAGGGGGACCACCACCCGCGGGTCCCTACATGTCGCAGGAGAGTCGCGTGTGACCGGCGGAGCCGGGCTGGGCCACCATGCAATGTTGAAGAGTCGTGGTCAACCATGACAGCCCCACAACATCCAGAGATTTGAAGGTACCAGGGCGGATCCATCCACTCCCGAGCCTTGACCACCGCGAGCTTTTTAACCACCTCGGTGACTTCAGCCTGGGGTGATAAAGAGTCCAACCCCGCGTCCCAGCCTCTGTTTTTCCACGCAGGGAATGCGTGGAGTGGCATGATGAGGAGATCTCTAAGGTGGCCTCGCTTCCACCGTCCGCGTAGATGGTCTCCAGTGCTAGTCACATACCTCGCACCGCGGGCCCACTGTAAACGGTGTGTTGCGGAAAAAGCACTGCTCCCCCCGCCCTGATGCCGCCGGACGGTTTTGCCAGAATCGCTTTGAGGCCGACCGTGTAGTCCCGTTCTCCCCTTGGCCTCACCGAACTCCTCCAGGCCCGAGTTTTTGCCTTCTCCCACAGCTCGGTCCACAGCACGCTTGCCTCACGGTACCCGTCAGAGCCGCCTCAGAATCCCCACAAGCCAACCACAAGCCGATAAGAACTCCCTCTTCAGCTTGACAGCACCCTTACTGCCGGTGTCCAAGGCCACAACCGTGTTTTCTGGATTGCCCACCGCGACAAGCACCGCAGACCTTAACGTGCCGCAGCTACGGCAGCAGCATCGAAATTAGATCCGTAGAACAAGGTCCACTCCAACATCCCCCGGAATCTGGTCCAGCTCTCCCCGAGGTGGGAGTTGAATGCCGATTCCCTGGCCGAGGGCGCTCCGCCCAGGCTTCAGGCATACCCTCACATGCGCTTGGGCCATGGTTGTGGGCCCCCCACAAGTCTGTGCCGGCTTTTCCCTCCTCCAGCCGGATCCAAACTACACCACCAGGAGGGTGGTGATCAGCTCGACAGCTCCGCCCCTCTCTTCACCCGAGATGTCCAAAACATGCTGCCTGAAGGTCCTGATGCAATACGCAACAAAGTCGATGAGTTGCCTCCTGCCTAGGTGTCCTCAGAGTGGCTCAAGTGCACTGATGGGAGCACCCCTCTATACTTGGAACATGGTGTTTCCCTTTGGACATACGTGACTAGCACAGGAAGTCGCAATAAGGGACAAAACACCACTCGGAATTCAGATCGGGGAGTGCCATACTCCTCCCGATCACCCTCTCCGGTGTCACTGGTCGGTGTGTGTCCCCCGTTGGGGATCGTATGTGAAGGGTGCCCCAGGCGAGTAATAATGGAGTCCCCGGGAGGTTGTTCAGTACCGTAGTCCAGGCACGCCGCCGGACAGGACGACCAAGGAGATGGTGGGCGCAGGGGTGATACTCGCACTACCCACTCGTGACCCGTAGCGCCGAAACGACAGTCAGAGACTCTTGATCGCCGACCCGAAAGGTGGTGGCGGCTGAGCTGGGGGGCAACAAGCAGACCCACCCCAGCCCGCCGCCTCTCCCCCGTGGGCCACTCCGAGTCATGAAACTTGAGAGTCCAGCCCCTCTCAAGGAGATGGGTTCCAGAGCCCATCGCCTGGTGGGCGTGGATGGCTGCCACGACTATTTCCTATAGTCGTTCATCTCCTCGACCTCTCCGCACAAGCTTCAGGCTCCTTCCCCCCCGTGAGGTAACATATCCGGTCCCTAGGCCTTAGCTAAGCATCACGGGATCGGGCCGCGTGAGGTCTCCCCTTCGTCCCCACCCAATCCTCCTTTGCACCGTTCCTCACGGTTTTCCCCCTGCAGTGGTGGGCTGCGCACTGGTGAATGGGCCTCGCGTCTCTCATTCCGGGCTGGCCCGGCCGGGTCCCCGGAGGAGCAACCCGGCGCACCAGGCGCTCTCCGACGAGTCCGACCCCGGCCTGCCTCCAGGTGGGACTCCCGGCTCGCCGTACCGGGGCGCTCGTCACGTGCCTCCGATATATTGTCCTCTCAAGTATTTCTTGACGCTCTTTTGTCTACCATCAGTCACCTAGAGCCTGTTTGCCATGGGAGACCCTACCAGGGGCATTTAAGCCCCAGACAACATAGCCTCTAGGATCATTTGAACACTCAAACCCCTCCACCACGTTAAGGTGGCGGTTCAAGTAAGACAAACGTAAGGTCCCTAAACACTCTGATCAACTTAAATAACTATATCATAAATTGTGATATAATTTATAAAAGATTGGGGTTTTTCTTCCACTGGAAATAGAAGTTTGACTATTTCCAAAAGACTGTTGTACTACTGCAAGAAAAACTGAATTTATTTTAAGCCTTTGATTTTAATTATTTACATTGTCCTGTGTGTTAAATCAGCAAAAACTAGTGTGTTTTACAGTGACTGGCAGGCGTACTTTTAGAAAGAGTCATGCTAAATGCTTTCTTCCTGTCCTATGATAAAATATGGCATGCATAGACTGATTGCTGCTTTTTCTTATTGTGTCATCAGGCAAGTCAGTCACCACGTGTCTAAAACAGCCTGTTGACATTAAAAATAAACAATATAAACTTTTCTGCCAATATAACTCTAAAGACAGGGCCAGTTTACCGACAACTTACCCTGAAATAAACCTTGAAAAAGCTTATATTAACAATTCAAAAATCATTTACCACAGAGTTGTTTAACTTAGCTCAGCTTGATCTACACATTTTGTTTATTAAAGCACCATGAAAGCTCACTGTCTTCTTTTTGAAGATTCAACACATTGAGAGTTGGCCCACACACGCTATATTAGAAAAAAGGTGAATGCTTGCCAAAATATCAGTCATTCTCTTCAAATGTATGAAACACAACATTGTAATTAAACCATTAAACTTTTCCCCTTGGGGATTTTTTGTGCCCAGGGAAGAAAGGCTATAACTATGGTAATCATTACCTTCATTTCTGAGCTATGGAATAACAGCAAATCACTGCATAAATAATTGAATCATCAGCTAGAGGAATGCTTAGCTTTTTCCATTAAATACACCGTGTTCCTGTCTCGATACATACTGTCAGAGAGATGCAAGCACTAGTGATGGCTGGGATCACACAAACAACTTGCCAAAAATTGCCTGATTCATTGTGTGCAGGTGGGAGCAAGAACTTCAAAGAGTGCACACATGCAGACACAATAACAAACCTCTACTACTTGCTGTCAGAGGCTTTCAATCTCTCACTGGCTGCTTTCGACTGTGGTGTAAAGTGAACTATGGATTCCCTGACATTTCTTTGCATCGGCTCGAGCAAGCCGTTAACAAATGATGGAGCGAAAGCAGGTATGAAAGCTCCGAGTTGATAAAGAGCAGAGGTGCTTTGGCTTTGATCACTGCTGATGTGTGAGGGCCTTAAACGTGTTTCATCTGTCAGCAGTTTTGAGCGCACACCCTCCCAGCACAGTCCGCGCGAATGTGTCAGTTATCATGTGTAAAGATGAGAAATGTTAAGTCCTCCAGACAGTTTTTATCCTCGAAAGAATGGCCAGCATTGTGTTCTCTGGTGGGAAAAGTAATCAGACTTCTACTACAGTAAAAGCCTCAGTTCAACAATATTGATGTAATCCTCTTTTATAAAAGAAGGAAGACTGGTGAAAGACCCTTGATAGCACTTTTTGTCTTGTCAGATAAAATGTTATTGCCAGCAGATATTTAGCTAAAGGTTAAGACTAAGCAGGAAAATAGTTGCACAGGTCTTTCTAAAAAATGTATTAAGCTCAATTAGTTATATGCCATTTTAAAAATTTGTATAAAAATTGTTGATTCCTGATAAACTACATGTTTGCAATTTTTTTTTCCTCTTAATGTTTCTAATGGAATGGTTCATTATACTTTGGGTTTCTGGTATACCATATGGAGCAGATGGTTGCCTCCATGTGCCAGGTCAGGTTTGCTCTACAAAAAGGATATCTCAGAACAGTATACTGATTGTGTGATTAGCAGGTCACACTGAAGTTATAGTAACCTGTTTTTGTATGACCTTCAACCATTTAAGCAATTGTGTGTTGTTGCATGTATGTAACTGTGTGTGTGTTTGGGTGCTCTATTGAGCATATGTTAGGCATAGGTATGTTTGTGTTGAGTGGCTGTCTGTCAGCAGGGGTTTGTCACCTGGAAGTGTACATTTGTATGTAAGTAAGTGTGGCAAGAACGGTAGAAGGTCTGTAATCCACGGCACCTAAGAGAAACAATGAACAGGTAGATCCGGCTCCGGAAAGCAGCAGCAGTCCCAGGCAGCCAGACATAAAACATCACTCCAGGCAAGGCACAGGAGCAACAGTGCCCAGCTCAAAGAGGCACAGAGGGAGATGCAGGGCACCCAACCCCCCTCAGCCGCGCAGGCCAAGCATGGGGTTGGTGCGGGACCTGGGCCACCAAGTCCCGCACCAACCCTGGTAGCAAGCACCTTCCTTGGTGCTAGACGGTCTTGCTACCAGGGTTGGTCTTGCCCCCCCGCCACCCTTGGCTCAGCGCACAGCCCCCCCTCTGTGGTGTTTGTGTGAGGTCTGTGGTAATATGAAGTGATGTGATGAATGCAGATATGTATCTCTAAAGTGCATTAAAATTAGGGTTGTATTAGGGTGTATACGAGACCCCAGCCTTAATGGAATGGTTTATAATGGAATGGATCACCTTTGAGCCGAAGCAGGCTAGCTGTTTGGCTTAGACATCACACAAAGCATACTGTTTACAGAAGTAGTAATGGTTATAATTGCCCTTCTGACTGCCATTAAAAGTCTGATATGGGTTTCATATGGGAAAAAAAATCAGTTTTGGGACGGATTTGCCTGCAGTGTGTAACATAGTAACATATCCAGTTCATAGTAACATATCCAGTTCCACAATAGTAATTTTGACAAGCTACTTGACCAGTTTAACATCAGACTTGATAGTTCAATAAAATTTGTTGGTTTCCTGGCACAAACCAGCTTTTAAGCATAGTCCACGCATTTTTAACAGGGTTGAAGTTCACCCTTTGGGAAGGTTAATGTTAGCTTGCGTTATCCATCCAAAAACCAACTCGGATTGGGATAATTGTCTTGTTGGAATTACCAATTTTCAGCTGCTTAACTGTTCAATTGAGAGAGACTTTTAAGAATGTGAAGAGAGGTCAGCATGTTAGTTCAAGATTAATCAAATATTATTGTTTCAACATTTACTAAAATTCATAGGAGTTGGCATCATTGTGTCATGTATGTTATTTTTTGGCATGAATCTGATCAATTGACTGATTTTACTTTCACTGGGTTTCATCACAGACAGCTGTCAAGACATCTTTATTTCAACTTTCCTTCATCTACTCCTCTTGAGGAAAGGAATCCCCCAGAGATGAAACTCTGATCTCATAAAGCTGCGATCTTGAATAAAACTGGATCTCATAATCACATACAGAACGACAAGGCTTAACGGGAAAGACACTTCAATCCAAGATGAAAAGAGCTGCACAGATCCATGTTGCAAGGTGGAGCCACAAAGTTAGCAGAGAGATACAAACATTAAATAAAGTGTGTTTCCATGGTGCTTCTCTGAACCTTTATGACATGAAACTTAATTACACAGAACCATCTAAATCCCCCCGGGGTAGTTATCTGTGAGTGTTGCCTCACTCATTCCTCCTATACGGTAGCCCAAAGTTTGCTGAGGGGTGTTGCTGAATGTGTAAGAGTGAAAAATAAAGGTTCCCCTATCCAAAATAATAAGCAATAAAACTATAACCAATGATTCTTTTACAGCGGTTACAGTCTTTAACTTATCTGAAGTCACTCCACACTCAAAGTTGTAGGTGTAAAGCAGTTAGATGTATAATGAATGGAGACTTCCACCATCACTGCATTGATGGCAAACAGATCCGTGACAAAGAGATGAACAGGAACACCAATCAGAATTACAATCTGGTGTTTTACAGCCCTAACTTCTGATTTTACTCTTTGAAACAGAATCTAAATCCTCCCACACTCAGAGGAAACAGGAAAAATTAAACAGGATGAATAGAGGACTTTATTATAAAACACATTCCTTGTGTTTTGGTTGTTTTTATGTGTGGCAAGGAATATAAACGCTATAATACATTCTAAGGACTCAATGACTGTAATATAATAATCCGAAGATTCCACCGATCCAAAAACATTTAGTTGACTTTCCTCACTGAACTCCACTCAGAAGATTCAGGGCAAAGGTATTACTTCCCTACCATAAAGGTGAAATTGTGTAGTTAACGACTAATAGTTGTCCCGTCGACATATTTTGTAAACAAAAATATAGATTTTCCTCGGATTACACCTAGGATTGTCATTTCCTGGATAACTGAGAATCTACACCAGTATCTTTAAGTTGTTTTATTCAGCAACCAAGGAGGGTTTTGAACATGAATGGCATGTTTGAGGTCAGGCCACAGCATCTAAATTAGATTTTGGTCTATACTTTGACTAGGCCACTCCAAAACTTTCATTTTATGTTGTTTGTGCTATTCAGAGGTCAAATTGCTGGTGCGCATTTAATAATTGTGCTGCTGCATAATGATCCAGGGAAGGAAGAAATGGCACAACAAAATTCTTTGTAACCCCTTCTGGACCGACAGATGTCAATGACTTTGTTTCTCATCTGTTTCTAAATGTTCTGCGATTCAGGGGCTGATGCATTGATTTTTCAAATTTTGTTGCCTACTTCATGTTGTCAGACAAGTTCTATTGAAGTAATCTTGTGATTCTACAGGTCTGGCAGTAATCAGAAGTTTGTGTGGTAGTGACAGTGAACACAGAAATTAGGTTCATTACATGATTTAACAGGGAGGTGATTACCTTTCACTTATAGCCAGATGGGATTTTTTTCCTTGTAACAGAATTCATTATTTCAAATCATTTGAAAACTGAATTTTCTTTTTACTCAGTAAATCTTGAAAAAAAAAATTGACATAAAACCAAAAACAGAAGAAATCTATGAGGGCTACAACTCTAGATGCTTACTCTAATTGAACAGTTTTCCTAAACTGCCAGCTGTGAAATCTGATCCGAACCCTGCTGAACTCATTTCTAAGGTTGTTGATGATGATTTTAACATGTAATCTTCAGACCTTCCTTCGTAAATAAGTAACCCCAACATAGAAGGTGCTCAACATTTGAGTTTGTTCATTGGGAACCTTTACAATACAGAAAACAACAGGAATGTTTACTGTTCTTTTGTTGTTCTTGCCCTCTGGGCCCTTTCAAGGTGGCGCAGTTGATAGCACTGTTGCCTTGCAGCAAAAAGGTCCTGGGTTCGATTCCCGGCCAGAGGTCTTTCTGCATGGAGTTTGCATGTTCTCCCCGTGCATGCGTGGGTTCTCACCGGGTACTCCGGCTTCCTCCCACAGTCCAAAGACATGCCTGTTAGGTTAATTGGTCACTCTAAATTGCCCTTAGGTGTATGAATGAGTGTGTGCATGGTTGTTTGTGTGTTGCCCTGCGATGGACTGGCGACCTGTCCAGGGTGTACCCCACCTCTCGCCCATAGACTGCTGGAGATTGGCACCAGCTTCCCCGCGACCCACTATGGAATAAGCGGTAGAAAATGATTGATTGACTGACTGACTTTGCAAGATTTGAGCAAAGTTAGTTTTTTGAAATTGTCTGCGGTTAAATGTATGTTGCAAGATGTGTTGTACATAATATTGCTAAACTTTATGAACTTTTGAATCTTCTTTGTGAAATCTTAATCATAGATGTTTCTGGCAGCCCAATAAATCAAGAGACAATGCAACACTGCTACATCTGAGAAGTTTCCACGTAAACATGTTTTGTCTTTCCACTGGTGACTGTTTGACTGTGATAATCATTGCAAACAATGAAATATATTTTTATTGTTTTATTTTTCATCACGCAGGCTAGGGAGTTTAAAGGTTTTGGATTATTTTGTGAAACAGTTGTAATCATGATAGATTGCTCACATTGGGCCATGAGATTTTATTACCCGGAGAAAAAGAACTCTTCTGTGTTCACCACTTTTAATGTGTTTTTCATGTTGTTTGGAGAAAATTAGGTAGAATTTATTTGAAGCAATAAAATGGGAAATATTTCCCTAGGGCAGCGTGCCACCGAAAACACAAACACAACTGTTAAAACATGTCTCTGAGGCTGCAACCAGATACTGAAACTCTACGCTTCTGCAGGCAGCTCCTGAATTCCTCCAGCTGAACTTATCTTGTTTTCACGTCAGCGTTATGTGTTTACCTACCTGTACGTACACATGAGACGGCATGAAACATTTAGCTGCTGATAAAGAATGTTGCACATGGAGGTTTAAGGTTGAGCAGGATAATGGAAAGTCTTTTATAATCTCTTGTTTTTACATCGCTGTACTGCTCCCTGTGCAGTCATCCATGCGTGAGTTGGAAAGGCCTAACCTGGGGCCAATGCCGCCCCGGGAGGCAGGGATCCCCAGGCTTTGCGGGATGAGGGGATCTTGTTAACCTGCATGCATCCCAGCCATCATCCATCCACATTCGTGTTTCCCATCACTGCTCTTCAAAGACAGATTACCTTGTGGATTTATTGCAGAAGAGCTAAATACAGTTAGGCATGCAATGTTGACTCTGCGCTGTTTTCACTGTTTCACTAAACATAATCACTCTGACACACACTGAAGTTTCTGTCATTAGCTCCCTTAATATCTTGGGAACACATTAGAAAGTTTGAATGAAATATGGTCCATAATTATTGTTTTTGACAATGTTAATGAGAGATAAAATAAATGTACATACAGTACCTAGACAAAATATTGACACCCCTTTAATTTTTTTCACATTTTGTCACATTACAACTTCAGATTAGGATCTATTTTATTGGGATTTTATGGAACAAACCAGGGTTCTGCTACCTATGGCTCCGTGTGGCTATAGGTCCTCCACAGTTACTCTTAATCACCTTGGTCAAAAATGATATAGATATTAGCAGTGTTTCTATATTTAAATTAAAAAAAAATCTAGTTTTACTAGTTCTTTCATCTATTCTCATACAATGTCTACAGAGAATGCTTACAGTAGACAACAATACTAATGACAGAGCGATTTTCAGACCTTTCTGTATTAGGCTGAAAAAAACATTTGCCTTGCTTTAGATTTTTTTCCTTTATTTCAATTAAAACAGGAACTTTCCTCTCAATAAACGCATTTGTTGTCTCATTGTAAAAATTCTATGTTGTTTTTAGCGCTAAAACCTGAAAAATACAGTATGAATTAGTGGTTATTTTACAAATGTCATACGCTAGATATTTTTAGAACTTAAGAAGTTGTCCTTGTTCTAAGTGTTATGCAGGTTTTGCAGGTAATAGATACTAAATGACTGCAAAGTGGCAGGTATTCAGACCCCTTTAATCTGATACCCTTAAATAAAATCTAGTAAGTCATCTAATTACTAATTTGACTCCACCCATGTGTAGTTTAATCTTAGCATTTATACAGCTGTTCTGTGAAGGCCTTAGAGGTTTGTTAGAGAACATTAGTGAACAAACAGCATCATGGAGACCAAGAAACACAAAAGACAGATCAAGTCTTCGAGTTAAACATCACAAATCATTGTGATGTTTAAAGCTGGGTTAAGTTATAAACCAACATCCCAGGCTTTGATCATCTTAAAGAGCTCTGTTCAGTCCATCATCTGAAAATGGAAAAAGTATGGTACAATTGCAAACCTCAGACATGGCTGTCCACCTAAACTGCAAGGATAGCATTATTTAGAGAAGCCCCCAAGAGGTTCATGGTAGCTCTAGAGGTGATGCACAGGTCCATGCGCTCAGGTGGGAAAAAATGTTGGCAGGACATCTATTAATCGTTAACTGCAGAATTCGGCGTTTATGAAAAAAATAACAAGGAGAAAGCTACCACTGAAGCCCCATTTAAAGTTTGCTCCAAACCATGCAAGTGACAGAGCAAACTTGAAGCAGGTTCTTTGCACAGATTTGACAAAAATTTTATTTTTTGGTCTACATGCAAAACAGAGCAAAATAACCCCAAACATACTCCCCTAATGGATGCTTTTCTTTAGCAGAGACAGGGAAGCTACTCAGAGATGATGTGAAGATGGATTTTTGTTAGAGGCTGCAAAAGACTTGTGAGAAAGTTCACTTTCCAACAGAACAATAATCCCAAATATGCAGCCAGAATTAAAATGGAATGGTTTGGTTCAAATCCTATTAATGTGTCAAAATGGTCTAGTCAAAGTACAGATCTACATCCCAGTGAGAATTTGTGGCAAGACTTCAAAACCAGTGTTTACTGATGCTCTCCATTTATGCAACTGAGAGATGCCAAAGCATGAGCAACAGTTTTGCTCTCTGACTGTGTAAAGGTTTGCAGCAAAATGTAGTTTCACAAAGTACTGAGTCTGGAGATGAATGCAAATGCATGCTAAACATTTTAGATTTGTAATTGTAAAACAGTTTGAAAACCATGTATCATTTTCCTCCAATCTACAAATTTGCTATACTTTGTGTTGGTCTACCAGATAACACACCAATAAAAAACATTGAAGTTTTTAGTTGTAACGTGAGGTAAGATGTGAAAAAATTTAGGTGGTATGAATATTATTGAAAGACACTATATGTTTTTTTTAAGTCAGCAGAGAAAATAGGGGCTTTCACTTCATATAAAAAGGCTATATAAGATTCAAAGATATATGATTGCCAGCTAACATCTGTTGTCTGTACAAATTACAGCTCTAACGCTGGAGTGAGTGCCCATTTTCCCTGTGGTAGGTAAAACGAGCAGTTGAAAAGCAGTAGGACCCCGATCCATCCCAGATACAAAGTTTACCCTGTGGTTTGACTGTAGGTAGAACATCCATCTAAGCTCATCAGGGGCTCTGAGCTGAGTTTGAAAGCGTTTCCCTTTTTCACTTTATCCGATGGACTGGGCTGTAAGTGCTCCACTCATACAAACAGGGTTTACAGAGTATTCCCACTGCAGCCCTGGAAGGGATCTTTTGGTTAAAAAAAAATGCAGGGGAAAATTCATTAATATTTGTTTTTATTTTAGAACGGGGAAATTAAAGCTTTTTAGCATGATAATCATGTTGTTGCTGCTTGCTGAACGTGCCATTAACATCCATAGAGAGTAGATCTTTATTCTGTCCCATTTTCAAGCAGGCCTTTTTGGCTTAAATTTTTATAATAAAACATAGACTTTTTTTTTTGGTAAGGGCTTTCAGAGTAGAGGATTTCAATTTGCAAACAAGCCAGAGTTTTCTTCGCTAAGGTTTCTAAGCTTAGCTGAAAAGGTTTCCTTTTGCCTTAAGGAGGTCAAGTAAATGAAGTCATCACTTTTGTCTCACTGAGACTAAATAAGTGACCACTGTGTCCAATCTGCTCGTAACCTAACACCTAGTTATTGTTACTGTTCCCAGTTTGACAGCTAGATGTCACTGTATCATAAACACTGCCACTTTAAATGAAATTCTGGAAAACCTTTACAATAAAAGATTTAACTAATACATTTTCATTTTCTTTGAAGGAAATTCATGAAATGTTATACTTTCTTGCTGAAGATTCTGACATCCCTTGTTCAAACACAACACGAACCATACTTGTGTTTCGTGTTGTTATTGTTTTCAGCATTTTGCAATTTAAAAAACGTTACTGAAATTCACAGAATATAAAGAAGCTTTTCCACTATAGTTTTAAACGTTTTTCCACCATAATATTTCTGCTTACAGTAACAGTCCTGACCAGTACTTGCTAGCAATATCTTGCAGCATAGCCCACAGAAAAATATTTCCGAAGATCTCTCAATTTTTCACATGCATATTGCCAAATCTACTAGTTTTGTTTGTGCATTCTTCTTCATTTTTTTTTTGTTTTTGATTAGCGACCACTGCTCATAAATTACACTCAATGGCGCCTCCTTTTGATAACGACACATACCTGAATCAGTCTTGAATGCACATTTTCTGTTTAGCAAAATTTCTGAATGCAAATTCAATGTATGTGCAGGATAAAGTTGAAATATAGTTCATTTTGTGACAGTAAATGTGCACATCTATTTATCTTTAAAAGCCACAAAAGACAAATCTTAGAACAGTGACCGATGAGTAGAATCAAGAAAGATTAAGGGATTTTCATAAATCTGACATCAGCCCAAATAAAACGGCTGCTCTGCATCTGGAGGGTGAAAGCACAACCCTTTCGTTTATTTTACTTGCAAATCCCAGATGTGATGACAAAAGACTGTTTATGTTTTCTGATACAGTGAAAGGAGAGTTCAATACAATGCCACGCAGACTATAGACTGTTCACGTTATGTGTAGTATACGAGCAGCGCGTGCTCTCTCAGTGGCCCTGCTTCCTGTGGGACTCGGCTCTGTCTCCTATGTGGGGGCTGATCCTGACAGTCCCACACGCTGTGGCATTAATCATCACCAGGGATGAGAGATGGGAAACAAAAACCTTTGCTTCAGGTTAAACCCTGCTATTATTCAACACGCTGGGTGTGATGTTTGACTTGACTCTCTCCATTACAGCCATCAGAGATTCCTTGCTGCTCTGAAGCAGTGACAGATTCCTCTCATCTTAAGAGTGGATTGCTATAAGGCCTAAATGTTTGACATTTAGCTTTAAAAGTGTAGAATACGATGGGTTACAAAGGTCAGGATTGTTTGAAACATTCAAAATCTCCATGAAAAAAAATTCCTCTTGTCACAAAAACGACTGTTGGGATCTGTCTCAAATAGAAAATCTCCAGAAGAATGCAGCATCCAACTGGACACTGCTAGCAGCCCACACACTGAATTGGTCAGATAGACATGCCATCATTAGAACCGTTTACACTGGCCACAAAGGGGAAAAAATTTAAATGGGTTAGGGTAAATGTTTGGCTGCTTGGAGAACATAAACTACTTGCCAAGACAGCCACAACTGAATGTGTTGCTTTCTCTGAGGCCTCATAGAAGTGTGAGAGAATAAACTTACAAACTACCATAAGAAAAGCAAGTTTACCACTTTTCATGGTTTGTGTGTGTGGAAAGATTTATTTTGTTTTCTTGCAACAGAAAGCATGATTATGCTGCTCCAAAACAGTGCAATGCAGAATTGTTCACTTCCACAGACTTAACTTTTAAGATTCCTTCACAAGTAACAACTATACAGAGTCCTGCTTTTGAAGTTCTTAAAATTTGGCCACATTACGACCACAAACTTAATTTTAGTTCAATAGGATTGTATGTGATAGACAACCAACACAAAATACTCCATAACTGTGAACTGTGAGGAAAGCAGTTCATGGTTTTCAAAATTTTAATTACACTTACACTTACAAATATCATAGTGGGTCTGGAAGAGCTGCAGAGATTCAAAACTCAGGTGGTAGAATCTGTTGGTCGGACAGTTGCTGCGCTTGTTATTTATTCCCCGTGTCTAGAAGAATGCCAACGTTGAAGGAAAGCCATGAGAAGTCCTACTTGCAGTTTGCTAGTGGGCACTGCAAACATGTGGAAGAAGATGCTCCATTCAAACTTGAATTAACTACAAAACACTGTGTGTAGTAGAGAAGTAATACCCTGAACACACAATCCCCACGGTGAAACATTGCTGAGGCAGCATCATGCTCTGGGAATGCTTTAGCAGGAAAAGGAAAGCTGGTCAGAGTAATTAAATAAAAAAAAAAGAGTCCTGCAAGAAAACTTGTTAGAGGCTGCAAAAGACTTCAGGCTTTGGTGGAAGTTAACCTTCCAGCAGGACATCAAACTTAAACATGCAGTCAGAGCTACAATAGAATGGTTAGACGGCCCATGCCCTGCATCTTTAGATGTTGCCCTGATTTAGCACAAATGAATCAAACAGCTATCTCTGTGGAGCTAGGTTACCTCCTGAGCAGGTCATTCAGGCATTTAAATCAGCTGTAGTGGAGCTTAAAACCTGTAGGGGACTGGCCCTTTGGTGTTGGACACCTTTTTTTTTTAAATCAAAGCATAGTCCTGTGTGAGAATGGCCCAGTCAAAGTCCAAACCCACGACGCAGCCATCCTGAGTTTGAGTCTCAACCCTGGAGACCTAAACTGTATGTCTTCCCCCTTTCTCCACCCCACTTCCTGTCTACTTACTTTGAAAAAAACAACACAAATAAAGGCCACTATTACCACAAAAAGTCTAAAATATCAGTTGAGGAATGCTCTCTATCCAGCTTGAGCTGTTTTGCAAAGAAGAATTGGTACAAATATCAGACACTAGATGTGCAAAGTTGGCAGAGACGTGATCAAAAAGACTGCATCTGTAATTGCAGTGAAAGGTGGTCTGCAGACCGTTCATTCAGAGGGGCTGCATACAAATGCATCCTGCACTTTTTTATTTGATGCCGAAAACCTACAATAATTTTCTTTCCTTTTCACAAGTATGCTCTACTTTGTGTTAGTCCGTCACATAAAATCCCAACAAAATACATTCAAGTTGAGGTTCTTTAGTGACAAAATATGAAAATGTGTCTGAAAACTATTTCCAGGTGCTGTCACTTTGCCCGGTGATTATGTCATTAATGTCTGATTGTGGAAAATTAGATGAAAAGAAAAGAGGGAGGCACCCGGGCCTAATCCTTACTGAGGTGTTCCCTTTCAGGGCCCTTTCTACGGCGCTTTGTGAGGGGCTTACATGGCACGCTGCCCTAGTTTTCAGGGCCACTCCGCTCCTATCAGATGTCCCAGACACAGTGGAGGCAGACTCGGTCCATGCATGACAGAATCAATGAGCTGAGAACATCGCCACAGGTCTTTTAATATCTGTCCACCTAACTTTCCTAATCTTCCTAGAGGTTACATCACAGACTGTAAGGCTTCTTAGTGAGTGTGGGGCAGGAGATTGTGGGTAGTGGGGGGGTGAGGGTTTGCAAGGACTTTGTGCAGGACGTAGCACAGAGGTGAGACACCGCAGAGGTTCAATCTTTAACAGGCTGCAGGGGCTGACATAAGGTCATCCTTCATAGCTGCTGCTTTTACAGGGCTAACCAAGTCAAATAAACAGGGGCAGGCCACAGCCACCTACACCTAAGTGTTCTTAAAGATACAAAGGAGACCTCACTGCGCGGTTTCAGGGTGGGAGGGGGGTTACCACGAGACGTGACGACTGGTATATATGGCAGCAAGAATTACATGAGAATGCCAACATAATGGGTGGGCTGAAAGCAAAATAAATACCATGCTGGAAACCATCAGAAATATGCAACACCAACAAGAAAAACAATAATATAAAACCGTAGAGAGCAATTTTTGCTTCTCTTTTTTAACAGGAGCATGTACAGTGCTCTGCAGAAGTACTGATTTCACTTTGTTCTCTCATGTTGCAACCACAAACTTCAATGTATTTAAGTGGGATTTTGTGCAACAGATCTACAAAATACAGCATATATTTGTGAGGTGGAAGAAAAAATATGTTTATTTGCTTCACAAACAAAGTTGTATAAAGTGTGGCATAGATTTAAAGCAATACTGTAAAACTGCCTTTTGCAGCAAATGAAAGGTCTTTTGGGGAATATTATTACCAGCTGTTATGGATGTATGATTCTGTGGCCTTTTCTAATCATCTCTTTGCTGCCCCTAATTAAATATATCTGCCCTTGTTGCTAATCTGCCGCACCGCTCACTGCTACAGCTACACAACATAACTGTTGATATCACATAAGTCGCAACACATAGTCAAGGATAAACTGATACAAGAGGATGACACCCTTTAGGAGGGTTAAGAACAGGCATAAATAAAAGCAGGACTCACGCTCCATTCTTTGCTCCTCTCAGTTCATCCCTAAGATGGGCTGAGGGGGGCCCGGTACCAAAGGTGAATGTCACTCTGTATCTGTTCAATTGTATACTCTGTACACTAAATCTTGATTTTATACTTAACCATTTCTCATTATTTCACAAGGTAAATACTTTGCTGGTTTTACTGGTTGGGTCTCAGAACTGGAGAGAAACGGACCCGGTGGTGCACAGGGAGGAAAGAGAGTAAAAACTCCCATTTTACAACACAGCTCTGTTCATCTTAAAACTACAAATCATGCCTCTTTTTCTTTGTAAAATAGTTCAAACTCCGTCAGATTGGATGAAAGGTGTCTGTCACTTAAATTTTCAAGTCTTGCAACATATTTTCAATTGGGTTTTGGTATGGACATATAAATATGCTTCGACCTAAACCATTCCAATATAGGTCTGTCTTTATTTGCCACAGTCTCAGGTCTTTTGCAGCCTCTAAGAGGTTTTTGTCTGGGACTGTCATGTGTTTAGCTCCATCTATCTTCCCAATAACTCTGACAAGCTTCCCTGTCCCTGCTGACAAAAAGCAGCTCCAGAACACAACACTGCCACCACCTCCATGTTTCAATGTGTGAATAGTGTGTACTGGATTATGTGCAGGGTTAGTTTTCTGCCACTCATATCATCTTGCATGTTGCCTAAATTAAAAGAGCACCTTCTTCCATGTGTTTGTAGTAAAAGCCTACAGGGCTTGTGACAAACTGCAAATGGGACTTCTTACGGCTGTTCTTCCATAAAGGCCAGATTTGTGGAGAGCACAACAAATGGTTGTCCTATCAACAGATTTTCCCACCTGAGCTGCGGATCTTAGCAGCTCCTTCAGAGTTACCTCACAGTTCCTGGCTGCTTCTCTGATCAATGCTCACCTGTTTTTGTAGGTTTGCAGTTGTGCTGTTCTCTTTACATCTTTGGACGACTGATTGAACAGTGTCTTTGAGGTATTTACAATTTTGAATACTTTATTTCATAACCTAAACATGTTAAACTTCTCTACAACCTTTGTATTGGTCTATTATATAAAATCCCAATAGAATACATCATAATTAGTGGTGTTGGTATAAATAATCCTAGTCATTGTATCTAATTAAAAAAATTTGCTATTTTCATAAATACCTTTCAATTACCCCTTTTTTCTCTCTTCAAAAGGAATACTTTTTGTAATCTTGTTCAGTTATGTTAGTGTCCTTATATATGTCTTATCTTGCAAGTAATCACATCTTGATTTGTTCACACGCACTGAAAAATCAGTGGAAGACACCCACAGCGTGTGCTAATTGATGCACAGATCAGCCTCTGGATGTCCACATTCCAAGCATGCTTACGGTAGTCATCCATTCAAGGATTCACACGTTTTTTGTCTGTCACACTCTCTGAAGCTTGACCTGGAGGGGCACACCTGTCCTGTGATGCTTTAGCCTTTTTTCGCACGTTACTTCCTCCAGCCAGACCTTCACATCTGTGTGTTAACCTTAGACTCTCATTTGAAGTAGAGTGCCTGGCAAAAGGGCCTTTTCACATTTTATCATGCTACAACCATATTTTTTGACAGTTTATGTCATATAGCAACACAAAGTAGCGGATAATTGTGAATTAGATGGAAATTATAAATGGTTTTGAACAATTTTTATAAAATAAAATTTCAAATGTATGCATGTGATGCATTTGTATTCAACCAACATGAGTCAATAGAATCACCTTTCACTGCAGTACTCTGCAGTACCCTGCAGTGAGATGGTCCAGCTATATTTTTACCAGCTTTTAAAATTTAGACTGACATTGCTGCTCAAGGCGGAGCTCCGCTTCTGTCTTTTGTCTTTTCCAGCCTCTAATAGGTTTTCTTCCAACTTTCCCATCCTGCTGAAGAAAAGTTTCACCAGAGCCTAATGCTGCCACCACCATGTTTTACAGAGAGGTAGTGGGTTTAGGGGAATGTGCAGTTTCTACTTTTTCACCACAAATAGTGTTTTGCGTGGAGGCCAAAAAGTTTATTTTGTTTTTTTCCTGCCCAGAGTATGCTCCCTTATGTTTGCGGCATCACCTACATGGCCCGTGGCAATCTGCAAACAGGACTTCTAGCCTTGGCTTTCTTCTTGCCCCTCTTAAATAAAGGCTCGACTTCTGAATGCGGCAGGTTGCGCTTCATTTTATTTAGGAGTGGGGAGTAAAAGGGTGGTAAATACAAGTGCAAATCAAATTTGTAAATTTACAAATATGTACAACTTTGTGCAGGTGTATCAAATTAAATCCAAATAAAATATACTGAGGTTTATTGATGCAATTTGACAAAATATTTTTAAAAAGTTAAGAGTAGCACTGTAAGAAGCTCTACTCCCTACCTTGATGCCTCCGCCGACCTCCTCGCTGTTGGACAGAGTCACATTGTATGCCTCTGTGTGTTGTGGTGCGGCCTCCTTTGGCCTCTTTCTCTCCTTCCTGGCTACCACTCCGTCCAGAAGGATGCACTGAGTCCAAAACATGGCAGCCACCACTGCCAGAGGGCCAGCCCCACACCTCATATTCACTCTTTGAATCACTGCAAAGGGGCCTGAGGAAAATCTTGCAAGGAGTTGATGACCAGTGGCGTTGATTCACAGAAGATGAAGATGCTCACTAGGCTCACAAACACTGGAGGAATTAAGCTTCAGGATGTCGTTCTTCACGAAGTTCTCAGACTGAGTGGTGTTGCTGTGTTCCTCCCCTCTTGATGAGGTCCCAGTCAGCACAGACTTGCAGGGGCACTGTTAAGTCTAGCCAGACAGCCACGGAGGCTTACTCGACTATGAAATCTGTGAGGCAGAATGGTCCAGGGGAATGACAGAACTGCGCAGAACTGACAGCAAATAAAGCCATTAGTGAGATTTTTCACGCTTTCTGCTCTGTTGGGGGGGTGTTTGAAGGAGGGCACAAGGGGCAAAAGAGGAGAAGGGGAGACAGAGCGAGAGAGAGAGAAGGGGTGTCCAATGTCCAAAGCAGAGGGTGGGCTGTAAGAGATGCTGGAGATGGATGGTTAAGTTCTCTTTTTCCCCTCCTGCTGTTTTTTATACTGGGAAGAAGTTCCAGGCTTCATCAAAGTGGTGTGGTGGCTGGATAGGCTGCAAGATCCAAAGAAATGAGAGTGTTCCTTAAAAAAAAAAGAAAAGCTGCATGGTCAGCACTCAAATAAATTAATCTAAGCTCCAGAACTGTTCGTTTGGAGCGTCCTTTCCTTTTCCTTAAATAATGATTTACTCCTGTCTGCTTCCACAATAAACTCAACAGGTAGCAGATGCCTGACGCTGCTCAGGGGCTGCCCACAAGTCAATGTACAGAGAACCTCAGAGTCTCCCTCAGAGTCTGCTGGACTGCTTTCTGCCTGCTCCGCTGCACTCCCTGCCCTTTTTTCAGTCTGGTCTGAGTCGCTCCTTTGCTCTGAGCCTACAGAAGGGCTCACAGTGGTGTTTTATCATCTCCCATTCTCCCTCCCCCAGCTCTTGCCTCTCTCTCTCTCTGCTTTACCTCTCTGTGTTGGCAACCCTACAAGCTCATTCAGCTCTGTTTTATCTCATAGATGAAATACTCGAGCTGAGCAGGCTCTTTGGCAGACAATGAAGTTGTGTGTTTGTATAAATTATTGTATCTGTAATTTTGGCTCAGTATTAGTTTACCCTTCCAAACTCTTGTGTTTAGATTTGGGATTTTAAAAAAAACATATACTTTATAGTGATCTTAATAAGCGCATCTTTGGAATTTGCACTTATTTGTTTTTAATCCCTACAGATGCTCATTGAAAATGCTTACGTTTCACAAGAAAATACACATTTCTCTAATCTTAAGAAATTCTTTGAGATTTTCGACTAAAATGTTTTGGGGTTTTTTTGTTTGTTTTTTGTTTGTTTGTTTTTTGCCTGAATTGAATATTTCTGGGAAAACAGCTTGATACATTTGTGCAATTGTTTTCACTTTCTGCCTTTTATTTTTAGACAGCTTGGCTTGTTTGCATTTGTGTTTTTTTTTTAAAACAGTGACATCTAGTGGATGCCGGCCGAAGTACCGCTGTGCAACACCTTGTGTCATCACTTCCTGTATTTGCTACCACAGCTGTGTGAAACGTAGTAGGAAGCTGTGTAAGTTTTACCCAGCCCACAGAACACCGGAAGTAGTTTTATATTTAACAGTAAGAGCATAAAAAAATCCAAACATTTGTTTTATGAAAATTAAAGTTTAGTCCATACCTTTAGCTATAATTTTTGTTTGTTTTTATATTTTATTAGTTTTTATTATGCAATTGTTACACTTAAGTATCAATATGTACAGATTTTAGGTTCTTCAGGATTGAATCTTCTTCAGGTGTGAACTTCTTCCAGCGGTGTCTTCTTCAAAGAAGTTGGAATCAAATTATTATTTGCTTTGAAGCAATCCCTGAACTCGGGCAATGTGGTGACAGTAAAAAGGAATGAATCCCTTTTAACAGGAAGAAACCTCCAGCAGAACCATCATCATTATGTGAGGACATCTCATGTCAAATTTCAGAATTTTTTAATTTTATTTAATATATTTATTTTTACTTTTATTGCTTTTTACATTAGTAAGGGGAACTTGTGTGCCCTGAAAGGCGC
Source organism: Crenichthys baileyi (assembly GCA_036173005.1). Classification (NCBI taxonomy): domain Eukaryota; kingdom Metazoa; phylum Chordata; class Actinopteri; order Cyprinodontiformes; family Goodeidae; genus Crenichthys; species Crenichthys baileyi. The sequence continues at coordinate 496,576 of JAHHUM010000030.1, forward strand.
CTTTAAATAAAATGTATTGTTATTATTTATTATGTGAACAACTGGGGCTTGGAAAAACTGGAAGGATTCACGGATAGAACACAGAAGCTCTAAACCAATGAGTAATGGCTCAGTCAGAGGTATTGTTGAGGAAAGATACATCAAAACACAGAAGAATTAATATTAATCTAAGATATTAAATTTTTAATCTTAAATTCTTTTTATGTTGTGATTATTTTACAAAATACATTTGGTTTTTTATGGGTTTTTTTGTATTTCTTAAAAAAAATGATGACCGAATGAAAGTTCTACAGGATCTTTGCCTTTGGGTCCTATTCCCACGTGAGTCATAACCATCAAGAAAATCTTACTTTATCTTACTTTAAGGATGTTTCACAATCTTTTTTCACCGACTCATAATCAGTTTTATTATTTGAAAATTATTAATGATAATACCAAGAAGCCTCGTTGTTGAACGAACCCAATTTACATTCATCTTATTTTGAAAGATATTCCCGGAAGTGATAACTCCAAATACGAGTAGTTACATAATTCATAAGAACAGCGGTAGTGGCTAGTTATCAGAAAATCAACCGCAGTTTTCAACCTGCCTCTTTTGTGAGTCCTCATTGTTGATTAGACAGAATTGTACTACACTTTTCAGAGCGTTTGTGTCGGAGGATCACTTTTACTATACCTGGGATTGGACAGTGACATCTTGACTGACGTACTGAAACCACCGCAGGTCGGTATAACTATCAGATATCAACGCTAGCTAGCAGGTGACGTGCTTTCAGTCTTTAAAGTCACTTTTTTGGTCATAACTAGTGGTATTTCAGTAGCAGGTTGATGTTTGAGGCTATTTAATGACCCAAAAGGCGCTAGAAGAAGCTAGAAGCTATTGGCCACACGTGTACTTCACTTACTTGTTAAAGTAATTCAAACTATGTGTTACAAAAATTCACCAGTGTCATCTAAAACTGAACTGCTGCTACCTCAGCTTTGTCCTTGTGTTATATTGTATTATTATATAAACACTGGGAAGACCAGTTAAGGTTTGGACCTTGTGCATTGGGCTGAACACACAACTCGAATGTTTAGAATTAAGTAACGACAGAAAACTATATCAGAAAACAGACTTTGCTTAGTTTGAACCTGTACTGACGGCCTGTTTAGCTTTAAATTTTATTTTCATAATCCTTAGAGCTTTTTCTTGTCATACAGCGACAGTACGAACAGAATAAGGGTTCTGGAGGAGCACAGCTTGGACTTTTGAATGGGCGTTTTGAAGTACAGAAATATCTGAACAGACGTGAACGCGGCATCAAAGTTGAGGCATTAGTTTGATTGTTCGACCTACAAAATAAAGTTATGCTAAACAACTCAGGTAAACACTCTGGATTTGTGAAGCACCCTAAGAAATATAATACATTTAAGCGACATTGCTGTAATTAATAACATAAATGACATAAAATGGAATCAAACACAGTTGAGAAAATAATTATAAAACATAAACCAAAAACAAATTCCCATGTTTTTTTGCAGCTCTTTGTGCATTTGTGGCATCTTCAGTGTATTAAAGCATTAGTTGAGTAATTGAAAACAATATTGTTCAGTTTTTAGTTAGGCTTGCAAGATATTTGGACAAAGTGACATTTTACTATTGTTAATTATTGAAATGAGTATACTGATTGGGATCAATTTAAATATTTATCAATATTTTCGTTCTTTTCTATCATTATAGGGTCCCCACCCTTCCCCCTGAGATTTAGCATCTCGGTCACTTAGATTATAAAAGAGAATGATCATTCTCCCAGCTGGTCAGATGTTTTTAGGGCAAACAGTATGAATGCATGGCACCTGAAATGTTACAGGCAAGCAAATATTGTACCAAATCAGTCATTCACAATTGCAACACTGCACAGATTGAAATCATGATGACTGAATGCAGTATATTGTGCGGCTCTTGGTTCAATAATCTTAAAAGGGAGCTGGCAGATCAGCTTTACAGGACAGAGCCTGGTCATGTACCTATATGTATTTTTCAATTACAGCCATAGATTTTAAACTTAATTAGATCTGAATTGTTGTCGTCTTGGTCTTCCTTTTCTGAAGGATAACGTGAATGATAAGGTGGCATGATGCATTATTAAGCTAAAAATACAATTTTAATGTCCAGCTATGAATAGATATAGTGTAGAAATAATGATCTACCCTGCTCCTGGACCTGACATGCAGCCCCATATCATCAATGACTGTGGAAATATGCTTGTTTTCTTCAGGAAGACGTCTTTAAACATTTTATAGGGCTAAAAGCAACCTATCTTTCCTGCATCATCGTCTTAAACATAGCAGATCCAGGATTCATCCCAGAATCCCCCTTTCATCCATTCATTCACAGTCCACTGCTTCTCCTTTGCCCACTGGAACCTTGGCTTTCCTCTTGATCCTGAAGAAATACAGCATTTACAAAATGTAATAATTTTTTCCGAGGCGTGTTATACACGGTTGATATATTGGGCTTTTACAAAAAAATTGTAATTTGTTTCATATCTGTGATTGAGAATGCTCTAGAGATGATTGCATTTTTTTCTAAAAAATTGTACATGATCTGGTTATTCTTTTGCTTTTTTGTTTCCAGAGATCATGGTCGCCTGGAGAGAACTGCGGTCCAGGAGCCTCCTGGCTCTCTCTTTGTTTGTCTACATCCTCCTCACCCTGGATGTACATGCACGCCCGGCCAACATGTCATCCTCCAAGGATAAGTCTCCGGCCACTAAGGACGAGAACGAGATCCTTCCGCCGGACCACCTGAACGGGTTAAAGATGGAGATGGATGGTCATCTCAACAAGGACTTCCATCAGGAGGTGTTCCTGGGAAAGGAGATGGAGGAGTTTGATGAGGATTCAGAGCCAAGGAGGAACAGGAGGAAGCTTATTGAGATTTTTACCAAGTAAGAAATTTTTTTTTTTTTTTTTTTTAGTCTGACAGTCTGGAGTCTCTGCATTTCTGAGCTACGTGTGACAAGGTTTGTCACAACGCTGAAGGTTAGGGCTGAAAATCCTTCAATACTAGGATAGAGTAGAAGATTACAGTTATCCTTTATTGTCCGTGGGGGAGATCAGCAGTCACCAGCAATTGGAAGTACACCAAGATAAGCAATAATAAAAGTCAGATAAAGACAGTGCAGTGATGCCAATTGTACAACAACAAAGAAACTATACAGTTACTAGAATGCTGGAAAGAGGCTAGATGTTTAGAGTATTCCGGAACATAAGAGAACTGCAGAAACACAGAAATATTGTGGTGCTGTAGATATACAGTCACAGTACTGCTGCTTTCAGGTCCCCTTTATGTTGCAGTCAAGAGGAGGTAAAACCTAAAGGCCGAGCTGAGTAACCACATATGTATCTATGTCTGCATTCCAGAAAACCTGCTTTGTTGATTCGCCTTCAAGTCACTTTAACTTTCTTTGTATGTGAGCATGTGTGATGCATTAGATTTGCAACAAATTCCTAAAGCCCTTATTCTTAAAAAGATATGAGGGGGAAAACGCTGAAATGATTTTTTTATTGCCAAAGCTATCAAAACATCTTGAAGCAGAGGCAATGAGAATTGGGTCAGAGAATGCTCTGAAATTAAATGGAATTCAGTCCAATAAAAGGAGAAAAAGGCCAAGTTTTTAAGCATGTTGACACCTTCAACCTAAATGCCTTGGTGGGGTTTCTTTTTCCCTTCAGGAGCTAATAGATGACTTCATTCAATAGGTCTTTTGCATTTTAGTAGAAGAAAGAAACGTGCTGTTGAGTGTCGTGGTTAAAACCAGCCAGACAACCTGCAGAGCAGACAAAGAACCGTGTTTCAACTCTAATAACTAGCAGCATTTTGGACCTCTATAGCGTGAGTTTTTCCTTGTTTTTCTTTGTGTGTTACAACTCTGCAGGTTTGACATAGTTTCACAAGTATTTTTCTTTACCAGAAGTGTACTAAGCCATTGATTTGAGTGAAGATACTGAAGTTCAATGGAAAGTGTAACCAAAGAAACTTTAGACCATGTAAATGTTCTTCAAGTCAAATTTGCGCTTAATGTCTCAAAATGGGCCTGTACATAAAAAAGGAAACCTTTTCTAAAAAACTCCTGGAAGATATCTTTGTTTTGCATGGCTGTGGCATGCAGTTATCTAAAAAACACTGCAAAGAAGTGAAACTAGTTTTTAGTTGGTTATCACAATAAAAACCACAAAATGTCATCATAAAATTTTTAGGTCCATATCGGCCACCCCTAGCACCCCGTATACAGAGGCTCTAACCTCGACGCGGCTGTGAGGAGTTCGGTTTCCGACCCTGGGACCTCTGCTCAGCCACCCCCTGCCCCCACCACACCCCTACACCCCTTCTCTCTCTGCCCGTTTCTTGTCTATATACCAACAACTTGCCAACAACGGTGTGGTCATTTGAATACTCAAATATGTTTTCCAAGTTTTTCCTGTGGGGGAAGGCAGCAAAGCTGGACCTGTTGTGAATGCAGAGGAACTAAACAGGTTTGAACGTTAACACACAGCTCCGTCTTACATCTGGCGGTTAGATATTACGACAGTCATATCATGTTGCAACTTTTGGCATAAAGGAACCGGTTCTGCTTTATAGACTCATAAGAAGAAGAACAAATTTATTACGAACTCCTGAAAATTTGTTGGACTGGAATGAACATTGTACAAATAATAAAGGCCACATTTTAACATATTCAGATTTTTTAAGCAACCTGTAGCATAGATTATGCTGTATGTTTTAGCCACCAAGCCGCACTAGTTAATGTATAGCTGAGGACTTGGGACGTCTAATCAATTACCCTCGTTAATCAAAGCTGCAGTTTAGGCACCCAGGAATTATAGTTGTACTTGGATATAATTTGATACACATTTCGACCCGCAGTTAAGATGTAAATGACTTCGCTTGCATGGAGATGGCACACTCAGAGGGCAAAGGTGGCGATGACATCAGGAGTGGAGTGAAAGTCTAACATGCACATGCTGGAGCAGCCGAAGGTCATCAGTCAGAGCAGAGATGCCTTATAAACAGCAATACCAGCACCTGATTTTGTGGGTTTCAGTGAGACAGGGTGGTTGTATGGTTTAACAGTCCCGCCTGCAAACCCCAGATTAAACTCTTATTAAACTAAAACAATACCAGCAATGCTGTCTAATCTAACCCCCCTGTCTTTGCTAATCTTCTCTTGTTGTCTGACTGACCTCTAGATGCTCCAGCTACTTCCTGTAACACTATCACTCCTCCTATGCCCTCTGGTGGTTATTCTGCAGATCACAGCTCATTGCAAATGGAATCTTTTACAAGTGTATCACTGATCTCCATGTTTACCAGATTGGTTGGTCAGCTGTTTTTATCAGTGAGTGTAGTTGCATGATTACTTTGGCCAGGCAGCCAAAGTTATTTTGAAATTTAATAAGAAGCATGATATCCTAGTGCAACAACTTTCCTCTGTAGAATTTTACACCTCTGATCCAGGAAGGGCATCCCACATGTCCCTTTTTGTTCCGGGTGCTGCAGCTTTTTTAAATGCTTGACAAAAATTTCAGCAAATTAGATTGAATTATTTTGTGAATTCTCTCATTACAGAGTTGACGTCAACAAGGACCGCAGTGTGAGTGCCAAGGAGATGCAGCACTGGATCGTGGAGAAGACGAAGGAGCACTTCAAGGAGGCCATGAAGGAGAACAAGAACAGTTTCCATGCTGTGGATCCAGATGGGGATGGTGAGGGTCAAGCCGCTTGTTGTGGCATTATGCCTCAGAGAAGTATTTTAAATATATTCAAGGGCTAAATAGTCTTTTGCTCTCTGTAGGTTATGTAACATGGAATGAATATAAAGTCAAGTTTCTGGCCAGCAAAGGATTTGATGAAATAGAGATAGCTGATAAAATAAAGAAGAATGAAGAGCCGAAACTGGATGAGGACAGTAAGTGTAAAACTGCATGAATTTTTTTGGTGTTAAATTTAGGAATGCTTTAAAATTTGCAAACTAATGCTTTTCCTATCTTTATTCCTGCAGCTCAGGAGGTGTTGGAGAGCTTGAAGGACCGCTGGTTTCAGGCTGATAACCCTCCTGCCGACCAGCAGCTGGATGAAGAAGAGTTCCTCTCCTTCCTCCACCCCGAGCACAGCAAAGGCATGCTCAGATACATGGTGAAGGAAATCGTGCGAGACTTGGGTACATTTCAGTTTTCTAAATCTCTGTAGCCTAAACCGGCTGTAAGCCATCGTTAGAGTTAACGTTTAGTTTTTTATTACTGAGTCTTCTGTCCAGTCCTGTTTCTGATCAGGACAGTAAACGTGTGTAATGTGTGTCTAAAATAATGAGAAAAGGGAACTATTGGTAACAGAAGATTTCAGGCCTAAAAAAAAAGACTTCCTTCAGTAATAAACAGTGTGTGAAATATTAGTGGCCGTCAGCCACTAATAAAGGACTGACTGGTTCAGGTTCATTAAGTAAAAGGAGCTAAAATGTTAAATGTTCCACTGCTCACCTGATTTAATATTATTGTGTATAGAGGGGTAATTTAAGCTCTGCTGAGTGTAAATCAGAGGTTTCCTGTGCTTCTCCTGCAGACCAGGACAGCGACTGGAAACTGACCCTGTCAGAGTTCATCTCTTTACCCGTGGGCACCGTGGAGAACCAACAGGGGCAGGACATCGACGACGACTGGGTCAAAGAGAGGAAGAAGGAGTTTGAAGATGTCATTGACTCAAACCATGATGGTATCATAACCATGAACGAACTGGAGGTGAGTTACAGAAGGACAACCCTCCTCCTCTAGTGGCATCCAGGCTGTATTTACAGCTGTCCTCTGGAAGAAAATATGTTTAGTTGCTTTTATTCTAGTGAAGTTTTAGTTATTGTCCAAACTGTTCTGTGTTCCACATCTGATCCTATTTTTTTAAATATCTTTTTACCATTTCCATAGAGAAGAAGCACAGGTCACTAAATTATCAAGCACACAATTGATGCATAAAGAAAAGTGAAATTTTAGAGAGCAAATTAATAGAACAGCTTTGGAAAAATGGCAGTCAGCAATTTTACTTTGTTTTAGAAATGTTTTCAACTTCAGTTGTGAAATTTCATTTCTTTAATTCAGCTCAAACAACTCAGAAGAAATTTAGAAATTATCTTTTAAAAGTGTCAGACATTTTCCTGTTTTTTGGATGATTTTCGCTGGCGATTCGGCTTCAGTTACTGTTACATCTCTGGTCAGGAGTCAGCCATGCTTGTTGCCATTGACTGCTGATCCTCATTGCTTTTTTTTCTCCTGCTCCTTGACCCGTCTCCCAGGAGTACATGGACCCGATGAACGAGCACAACGCCCTGAATGAGGCCAAGCAGATGATCGCCGTCGCAGACGAGAACCAGAATCACCGCTTGGAGTTGGAAGAGATCCTGAGGTACAGCGAATACTTCACAGGCAGCAAGCTCATGGATTACGCCAGAAACGTGCACGAGGAATTCTGAGCACAAAGTTAAGAGACACCTTCCCACTTCCACACACACACACAAGCTCCTAGATCTGCTTCAGGGACATGGGGATAAGATGTTCTACTGTCTAGTTTTCTGTTTAATCTCATCACTGGCCTGTTTCAACGCTGACTCATTACCTCCCCCCCAAACATCAAAGCTAACAGTCTACCTTTTGTGCATCGGAGGGTAATTTTGGGATTTTGTCTTCTCCAAATGAATTCCTGAAATTGTGAAATGTGTGTATATGATGAATTTTGTCCCAGGTGAGGCTGTTTGTTCCGGGCCGATGCAACCATCTAGCCAGCTTGTTTGTATACAGTGTAAATATTCACATTTGCTGCATAGCCATACATTGTTTTTGGAGAGAACAGAGCTGCTCAGGTGTAACATAGATGGCTAGTCTTGTTAAGTCATTCAGTTTCTGATTATCTTCCAAAATGGATTTCTGCTGCTTTTCAGTGTGCGCAGGAAAAACCGGACTGATTGAAAACCTGTTGTTATTCATAGAAGCAGCATCAGTGATAAACATCACTTAAAACATTGAAGAAATTAATATATATTATGAGTGGTTGATGTTTTGATGACAATGAAACAGTCGATAAATAAACTGCACCTGAATGCAACACGGCTATCTTCTTTTATATTAAACAAAGCTCTGAGTTTTCCTAACAGCAGCTTGTCTTCTTTATGCTTTTATTCATGCGGATGAAGATGGATTTTATTTATTGACCTGTTTCATTTTGAATGTTTAAATGCCTTGCACGTATTTACTGCAGGTGTCCTTGTGTTGGTTCTTCATAATTATTCTAGTTTGTGTTTAATTCTCTGGTAGTAATGTTTTTTTAATGCATGGAGAAAAAAATTAAAGTCGATACATGGAGCGTTTGGGCTCCTGCTGCTGGCTGTGCTTTTCTCAGTCTGATTGTAAAATAAGATTTCTAACAGAATGTGTCAGCTTTATAAAATGTACCACGAATAAACAAGAAAATATTAGACATTTCTTATCAACTAAAACACAACTGAATATTTTTAATGGATTATATTTGCTTTATTGTCTGAAGGTAAAATTGCTAAAAGAATTAAAAAAAAAGTTGGAAATCTGAGAATAAAACTGTTGCCTCCAAGTTTTTTAACATTCACAGTAAAACCAAAGTACACTTTATTTGAAATTTAAGGCTTTTATTCTGATGTTTTAATCTATATTTAAGAAAATGTTACGCTAAATATAGCTTACAATGACTCAGCATTCTAGATCTATTCTCTAGAATAACAGTTTGTCACTTTAGAGACGGTAAAAACTTTATCCTTCTGTGCATTAAATACAAGTTTAAATGTTTTAGTATAGATGTTACATATTTGTGTTTTTCTACCATTTTTCCCTCAAACCATTTTGACCATTTAAACTGTAATTTAGTAAAAACATCTTTGCACACTTACTCTGGTTTTGCTTCTATGGGTTTGGGATGACTTTGTAGGTCTTGTTAAAGGAATAGTTTAGGGGTGCACCGATAGGCCGATGCTTACATGTGAAACTGATATTATCCACCGAACTTCTCTACTTGTCTAACCTATTGTGCAAGTTTTGTTTTTTAACTATGTGAGAAATGAAAGACTAAAGGAACTGCAATGGAAATGCCTTGTGCAGTTAAAACAAGTTTGTATTATTTCATGGGTATTGTTCAGTGTTTTCCAATAAAAGAAGATCGGAACATTGAAGGTATATTGTGACCTTATGACACCTGACAGTATCAGTTATTAAAAAAAATGGAATCGGCAGGACAGGCTTTTTAAAGATCGGTTATCGGCCAGAAAACTGCAATCGGTGCACCCCTAGGAGGTTGTGTTGTATTTAACTCTGGGTCCATATGTTTCTGTTATTTGTACATACTTTCACAATACTTAACCGTTGCATTTCTGACTGAGCTTCACATTAACAGATGTTAATTTGGGGTTGGAGCAAGAAGATAAAAACTGTTGATCAAGCTGGAAAAATTGGTTTATCAAAAATAGCATTTTTTAAATGTATGAATGAATTGCTTTGGTGCTTAAATTGTTTTTTTTTTTTACAAGCCTTTGCTTCACAAAAGTGATAGAAAAAAAATCAAAATTGAATGTCAAATGATTTTTTTTATGAAAAATTTGATTCTTTCACCCAATTTTAGATGGTACAAGATAAAAAGGACTAAATTATGACTACATATTTTTTCCGTATATGAATCATCCGTGCCTCCTATGGTTATTGGCAAGTGGCTTTGAATTATCTCTTTAAAAAAAGAACTTCAGGTATTACTTGAAGCTAACTTCTTTAACAATCAGATGAACCCTAAATATTGCCCACACAACAACTTGCACCTGGTCAAGAAGTGCCTGAATGATGAGGCGGTTTTACCCAACAAGTCTCAGTTTTGGGTTCTCCCAGAAACTTGGAGAACTCGAGTTCAGTCACCTTTTGACCTACAACTCTACTCTACATATTCTATATTGAATCAGAAATCAGCACACATACATGCGCAGCAGTCTTTGTCCACATTCATGTAAAATCCTTTGTAGAAACGATAAAATACACAAACTTACCGGTCTTCAACTCAATCCATTTTATTGTAGAAAGCCTCGTCTTTGGAGGAATCCGCATCTTTCACATGGGTTGTTCGCAATGTTCACTACAACTACCTGCTCTCCTAGAGAGAACCCAGACTCCTTATGTAGAGGTACAGTGTGTATATTCTTCACTTAAAAGTTGCACTATCCCCTCAAAAATCAGAGACACGGATGAACCTTTGAGATTTTATTGCATACATACAGGTTCAGCATCACTGTTCTCTCTAATGTTGCACTTAACACAGCAAGATGTACGAACAGCCATCACATTAACAAAGCAGCAACATACTGAACATTAATTTATCTTTTTAACTAATTATCTTCGTCAGGTTTGCTTCAAATCAAATGCAGAAATCTGTTCCCCACACAGACGTATACCTTATTGGACATTTGGTGGACGTTTTACTTCACAGACACCACTTCACAAGACAAACTTGTACATTCTCTAATAAAATGAACACTTGTGTTGTATAAAACTCATAATCTGTCAGAAGAACCAGATACAAACCTCTGCTGAAGTCTACTCCATAGCAGACGCCTGTAACCTTTATGGGTCGTTTCAAACACTGAAAAAAGTCCTGACTGCATCCACCTTTACACCAAAACACCCTGCGTCCTTCAACTCGCTGAACCTTTGACTCGATGGGCTGTACTCCGTTACATATAAAAGCACTGACACATCAGTACACAGCACGTTAACTTTTTGTTTTTGAGTAAAGTTAAAATACATACACACTACATTCATTATTCAAACATGAATCCAACTTACCACAATGTGCAGATGTTACATGTTTAAATAAAGGACGCTGCCCTTAGAGGGCAGTTGAGTTTGTAAATATAAAACTTGACAATTCTGTCAAAATTAAAAGTTTAAAAATGAAAAGCAGCACAAGTTTTGGTTTCTCTACAACACAGCTCTTTCAGTGAAATGTTTCAATTTAAGACACCGATTGACTTTCACCAGATGGGCTGCGCTGCTCGTCACAGTGATGCAGCAGAAACTAAGTGGAGCAGATTAAAATAAACTGGGACCATGTTTTGAAATAAATGCACTGTTCTGGGAGCAGAAAGCCACTCAGTGTGAGGAAACAAAACAAGGTCTGTGCTTGTCTGCAGCCTCAGTTTGGTTGCGGGACAATGCTGCTATCTCAGCCGTCACAGGTAAGGGGGATACTGGTTGAGTTTCCTCTGATAAGCGGCACTGGAACGGTGGAAAGGTTGTGGCTGTGGGTTGCCGTACTGTCCGGCTGCAGACCCTCCGAGGGCTAAGCCGGCGTTCTTCTGCAGCAGGGCCAGGGAGGAGTAAGCTCCGCTTGGTCTGCCGCCCTGCATCTGGTCCACAGCCTGGGACACTGAGGCCAGGGCGGCAGAGGCTGGATAGGTGTACAGGTTTGGGGCCGAGCTGAAGAGGGCACCGTCTTGAAGGCGGTAGGACGAGTGAGAGGAAACGGGTGGAGGGTAGGTGGGCTGGCGCCGTAGGGAGTCGCCACTTCCAGTATGACTGTATGAGGACGGCATCACGGACTGATGCACCTGAAACAGATTCATAAAAGAGATACACTGTGACTAAACTTAAAGTTGATGAGCTGCTGCAGATGGAAAGTTCTGAGCAGAATGATGCTGTTCTCAGCCGTTTATCCTGCAGGCACATAGAAAAACTGCTCTAGCTTTTTCCAAAGACAACATTTTACCTCAATGTACGTTTAAGGTTCTCAATAATTCCTCAGAGTTTTGGTATCGATATTTTAAGAAATCTCACTGGAGTCCCCACTGTACTAGCTTCATCCATCTTCCAATCAACTCTGAGCAGCATCCCTGTCTCTGCTGGTTAAAAGCAGCCTCATAGCATGATGCTGCCACCACCATGAGGATGGTGTGTTCAGGTTGATGTGCATTTAGACCAGAAAGTTAAATTTTAGTCTCATCTGACCAGAACACCTTCCATCTACATCTTATGGCTTTCTTCTTGCCACTTTTCTAAAGCCACATCATCATCTGCTCGGTAGAATTTCCCACCTGAGCTATGGATCTTTGCAGCTCCTCCAGAATTATCATGGGCCTCTTACCTCCTTTGATTAAAGCTCTCCTTGCCAACCTGTGAGTTTAGGTAGATAGCCATGTCCTGGTAGGTTTGCAGTTGTCATACTCTGTATGTTTAGATGATGGTTTGAACAGAGCTCCGAGATGTTCAAAGCCTAGTTTATTGCTTTATAACCTAAACCCACTTTAAACTTCTCCAAAGCTTTCTCCCTGACCTGTCTGCTGTGTTCGTTGGTCTTCATGATGCTGTTTGCTCACCAATCTTCTCCAATAAACCTGAGGCCTTTACAGAACAGCTGTATTTGTACTAAAATTAAGTAAAGTAACTCAAATGTGTACTTTTTTCTGCTTGGTTAGCTCCAGTCGATTTTATTTTGGGGGTTTCAAAGTAAAAGGGGCTGAATACAAATGGACAACATTTTGTTAGTAAAAATAACTGGAAACACTTGTATGCTTTTCTTTCTCTTAACAATTATGCCCTACTTTGTGTTAGTCGATCACATAAAATCCTCCAAAATGAATTTAAGCTTGTGTGGATGCGACACGACAAAATGCGCAAAGGTTTAAAAGGTTATGAATACTTTTGTGCTGTTGTACTTCTGGTGATGGTATTGTTACTGCTACTACCTGACTGAGGTTAAGAGGCTGAGATCTGCTAGACGCCGCGCGCGGCTGACGATCGGCGGTGGAATCTCCTGACCGACACGACAGCTGGGCGGATGCCTTCTTGGACTTTCCGGAGCCTCCTGCAGCTTGATCTGGTGGTCAAGAGCCAGAGAGGAATCTGAGGATGAGTAATTTCTACAAGATTTAAAAACAGGGTATGTTCTTAAATCTGTCTCCTGTGGGCAGACTACGAAAATATTAATGTGAACTGGACCTGAAGCTGCCGCTGGCTTGGTGGTTGTGCTCTCCCCTGGCTGAGTCTTCACTGAGGGCAGGATGATGGCCAGAGACTGTGAGGGCTGTGAACTGGTCTCAGGGCTCAGAGGGCTGCTGCTGCCAGAAGAGTCGGAGTCGTGGGAGTCGTGCACCGTCACGCAGCTGATCACATTTGTTCTCTGGCTCGCACCAGAGCTGCAGGAGAGCATCGGAGCAGAGTAAAGCACCATATACTTTTCACATGGAAAAACTAAAAAAAAAGTTCATATCCTGGTTCTGGAACGATAAATTCACAATAACAACGTAACCAAACGAAAACCAAAAAAACAAATAACGTGAAACATGACTAAACCAAAACAAACAGTTTCAGAACAAAAAAAAACATTTTGATAACCGAAAAAACTAGAAGACTTGCAGCTGTAATTGTAATGAACAGTTTAAAAAGGTTTTTCTTTATAAAATCAGACCATGTGAACCATGTATCCTTTTCCTTCCACTCCACAATTAGCCACTACTTTGTGCTGGTTATGTGTCAATCCTTAACATCTCAATATAAAACATCAAAACATGTGGTTGTCACTTCGACTCTGGATGTGTGGGTTCATGTAACACACGGACCTCGAGTAAAATAAAGCGTTATGTTTATAAGCCACTTTCTCAAGTTCTTGAACCAGCTTTAGGTTCAACTCTCACCAGGCAGCCATGACCTTCGTCTCACCCTCGTCCTCCGAGTCGCTGTGGATGGTGATGATGCTGATGGCGGGACTCGGCGTGTCAGAGATAACGATCGGCTGAGACTGGTTACCGGGCAAAGAAGAAATGCTGTGGACGACAGTGGAAGCCGAATGCAGCCTGAAAGGGAGGAGAGAGAATGACGCGTTCTTACTGCTTAGCTGCAAACGGGAAAATGTTTCAGCTACAACTTATCTCCCATAATGCAGTATTCCTATTGCTTTGACCTCATTTTTAAACACTTTCCTGAAAAATCTGCGGAACAGAGTAAATGTTGCCTTGTTTTACACATTATTTAAAAAAAATGCATGGAAAATATGTTTTATGGAGTACAAATGTTGCCAGTTATCTTTAACACATTGGTTGTAAAAAGGCTAAATGCATAGAAAAAAAAAACAGTATCTGTTTAGTTATAAAAATTAAATGATACAAAAAACACTGGGAAAACCTTGTGATTTTTGTTTTGTTAAAAGCATAAAATTAGGTTCATTTTGTTTTTTAATTTGAATGTTCTGACCAGGCTTTAAAGGGTAAAGCTGGCTCCCTTGGACCTGACAAATTATGATTGAAAACATGAATATTTGGTTACCATTTCAATTCAAATTCAAAAATACCATATATATTTAACAAATTAGAATATCCGTTCTGATGAGACTCATTTGTCAGATATAATAACTTTTTAGCAGGTATTAAACATACTTTTCATTAAGGCCAAATTTATATTTTAAAAAGGGTTTTTTTTTATTGGTCTGTTTTTTGTTGGTTGTAATATTCTAACCCTAAATATTTTCATTAACTGTGAAAATCATCATAATTAACAGAAATAAAGGCTTGAAATCATCAGTCTGTGTGTAATTAAACTATATAATAAGTTTCACTTAGTGAACTGATTTACAAAAATAAGTGAATTTTTTAAATAATATTCTAATTAACCGAATGGGTCTGAACATAGGTGTGTTTATATCCAGTAATATAACTGGAGCTGGACTGGATACCTGGCTCTGCTGTCCGCATGTCGGACTTTCGGTCTCTTGGCTTGTTGGGATCTTGCGTGAGCAGCCCCAGAGCTGTGGTTCTGCACGCCGGCATGGCGGCTGACGCTGGAGTCCTGCTGGCTAACTCCGTTGTACTGGTTGCCATGACGACCCCTGTGAAAAAAAAAAAAAAGCATGCTTTGCATCACTTTACGTTTGGACATGTGAGGTGTAAAGCTGAAGCCGAGTCCTGGCAGGATGGACCCACCTCCATCCAGCAGCCTGTTGGCTGTCGGACACTGGAGCTCCCATGGGCGAGTCGGGGACCACAGCCTGGCCCGGGTTGTGGATGGACATGCTGGGCATCTGCTGCCATGTGGAAGGTATGAGGATCTGCTGTGTCCCTGCTGGCCATCCCTGCTGTTCGTTCACACATAGAAAGGAGAGTTAAATGCAGATGTCCAGTTTATTAACCGCAGTGGTTCCGGTCGGTAGTGGGTCGTACCTGTGTCAGCATGCTTGGCTGGAGGTGAAGAGACTGGGAGGACTGGTTTTGAGTGACTAAGGGTACCGAGCTGTCCATTCTCACTGGGTAACCAGAAGGCTTACTGGTGGTTTGGAGACCTATGTGGAGAGAGGACAGACATATCCCACAGTGTGTGTTTTAACTAGCTGTTAGCTCTCTGTGTTCAGCTAATGACAGGTTGGATCAGTCTCTCACTCTGGATGGTTGGAGGGCAGACGATGAGCGTTTGCTGGAAAGGCTCGGTCTGGGCGCACAGCTGAGTCGGTCTGGTCTGCAGAGGAACGCTCTGCTGGGTCAGGCCCGGGATGTTGATGGTGGCTTGCTGGTAGAGGCCCGGCTGATAGTTGATCAGCGGGACATTGCTGCTGAGGGACAGCGACTGGCCTCCTGTGGACGCCATCTGAGAGAAAAATGTTTTCGAATTACAGCTGCTGCTTATACAGACAAAAGGACTGCATAACAACAGAGACCAATAAATATTACTCCGTAGATTCATAGGTTCATTTAGGGAAAAAGCTGCACAGACAGACAGGAAAAATATAGTGCCTTGCAAATATATTCATACCTTTTCTTCTCATTTTGTCACCAACTCTAGTGTTTTATGTGGAGATCAACAGAAGATAATTCATAATTGTGGAGTAAAAAAATAAAAAGGCTTAAAATGTTTCACACAGGGAGAAAATGGCCTGCATTTGTATCTGTTACCCAATCTGATACTAAAAAATAAAATCCTGTTTTAAAATCCAATCAATCATCTAAACATGAAAAGAATATGGACCAACTTCCATATTCGACCGTAACTGACAAGCCAAGAAAGAACATTATTAATCAGAAGCAACCAAGAGGTCCATGGCAACTCTGGAAGAGCTGCAGAGCTCCACAGCTCAGGTGGGTGAACTTTGTGGAACAGAGGCCAATAAAAAAGTCCTGTTTGCACTTTGTACAAGCCATGTAGGGGACACAGAAAACAAAAAACAGATGCTTTGGTTAGCCGAGACCAAAGCGGAACTCTTTGACCTACATACAAAAGCTATATGTAGAGGAAAACACTGCACCACCCTGAAAACACCGTCATGGTGGCAGCATGGTGCTGTGGGGGTGCTTTTCTTGAGCAGTGACAAGTAAGCTGGAGATTGTTGATATGAAGATGGATGAGGCTTAATACAGTACAATCCTGGAAGACAACATGCTAGAAGCTGTTGAGACTGGAGCAGAGGTGATGTTCCAGCAAACAACGACCCTGAACATACAGCCAGAGGTACAAGGGAATGGTGTCGATCAAAGCATAGTCATGTGTTAGAATGGTCCAGTCAAAGTCCAGACTTAAATCCTTTTCAGTTTGCACTAATACATAATTCTCTATGACAACAAATTGATCTGTTGTACTGAGAAAAGTTACTCAGTGTGATGCTACTAGTTTAAATCAGCAGGTGAGTAGTTTAAAAAGTCTCTTGCTTTGCAAACAGACGAGTTTTGTTACAACAAGATGGCATTCCTGAGTGAGAACCTGATGCAGAGTAAAAGATTCCTGGGGCGGATCAGTGAGTATGTTCCCACCTGATTGTGTTGGTTCAGCTGGCTGCTGAATGTGACCGTGAGGTTGGTGGCTGCGCTTGGAGTGGTGCTGCTGGCAAACATGTTCTTCCCGTTCTCAAATGCGCTGCATCTGCGTTTGCATATGTCCATGTTTTGGAAACAGGACTTCACGCTGGTAAATCACAAAGAAAAGAATGATGTATAAATCATGAAGCAAATACGGCACCACAGATTTAACATTTATGATGTACCCAGACTGGGCTGCCTTACTGTGAGCTGTGGGGGAAGTGCAGCAGGTGTGTCATGGTAACAAAAGGATGGTTCAGCGTCTTCATGGGTGTGATCCTCTTGTCGGCGTCGAGAGTAAGCATCTTCTTCAGCAGGTCAATGAACTCCCGTCTGTCGGCCTTCTCTGCCAGGATGTCCGTGCCCTCCAGGCTGGTCATGTTCACCTGCAGGTCAGTGTTTGTAAAAAATCACACAGCAGAGCTGGCAACCTAAAACTCAATGTCCAAACCACACATATCAATTCATACCTGCATCATGTCATCCAGACAGTTGAAGATGTATTTTCTTGCCTCCTTCGACTTGATGCCCATCTCTGCCTCATGCTCTGCAGGTGTCTGTGGGGGTGGGGGAAAAACTCCTCATACTACATACTGTAGAATAAATACCGTGCAGAAAAGAAGTAACTGACTTTGAGTCTCCAGAGAGGGTAGCTTGAGTCGGGGCCTCGGTTGAAAAAGCGGCTTGTCTTGGTTCCTGCACTCAGCAGGTACTCTGCTGGAAGACCCTGTGTCTGGGAAATATACCGAATCTGAAGAGAGAGCAGTGCAAGAAAGCATTAGACACATGCATTCTTGTTTTTACATCAAAAACTGCTGATTTTTAAGTTAATATGTCAAAAAAAAGTGAATGGAGTAACAAAAGAACAATCGCTTAAAAACAAATGGAGGTGAAGAAACTAGATGTGAGTGGCTGACAAAAGAGGATTTTTTCAAAATGTAGAAGAGGTGTGAAAGGTCTAAATATTATTTATAAAGTGCCTTGTGAAACTATTTGTGCCTTTTCACATTTTGTTGCATTTCAACCACAAACTTTAATACATTTTATTTATTCAAAATTCATCTAAAAGGACAACATGAAGTAGCTCATTACGGAGCCCTCGAGGGGACATGGGGGCATTTTTTTCTTGTGCGTCCCCTCGCTATACTTTTCGCGTTCTCTCGCTATACTTTGTGGGAGACCCGTTTTTGAGATTTATTGAGTTTTATTTTGAAATCGGCCTTAAATAAAAGAATCTTCAATCAGACTTAAAGACAGTTATTATCCACATGCTGTCAAACTGCTGAACTCTAATAATACTGCACGAAACCACATCTGTGACACTTTATTTGCCTTTTTCTGATTTTACTGCTGTATGATGTGTCCTTTTTTTGCATGCCACTTTTGTTTTTAATCGTGGTTTCAACAGTTCTTCTTATCCTAAGCATTTAATCGCATTGTTGACTGGGTGTTAACCTGCATATGACAAATAAACCATATCAATACCATATCAGTGTTGTTTGTTTGTTAGCAGTTTGTCAAATGTGCTGCTGTTCCAAAATGCACAGCTTTCTCAAGGCGATTACCAACTTTTGCGAGCGAACGTACTGTGTGGGGACGCAAAAGAAAACAATTCCCCCATGTCCCCTCGCGGGCTCCGTAGCTCATAAAGTGCAAAATGAAAGAAAAATTTTTTATTTTTTAAATACAGTCTGAAAAGTGTAGTGTGCATGATTTTAGAGAACGATCTGCCTTCAGAAGTTCACCTACATCTAATTCAGTCTCATTTTTGTGAAGCAGATGTGCAGACGAATGTTAGGGCCCGGGAGAACAGACTCATTTGCCCCCCCTGCCTGGGTGTAGTTGCTTCAAAAATGTTATTCGACAAAGTATTGCAACAGCTGTGCTGAAAACAAATGCATGACACACTTGTCAGATTTTTTCTTTGTAAAAAATGTAGGAAAACCTTTTTTTTCCTCCACGTCACAATTATGCTCTACTTTGTGTTTTTTTAACCTCACACTCTCTTGCTCTCAGTGGAAGACACACACGTTTTCTCTCCCTCCCTCCCTGCTGATCCCTGCTTCTGCTTTTTGTCTGTATTTTTCTCAGAGCCTCGCTTTGCATATCCTCCAAACTTGTCAATGATGGATTTGGTCAGCTGGTCTCTCAACGTAATTGATCAATTTTTTTCGACGGGAAGACAGGGTAAAGGAGACCCTCTTGTCCAGACGGGACGTTCTTCTCTGGATACACAATGAATTCCTGGCATCAGTGGAAGATTGTGTGCCTGACTACGATGTCGGTCGCGGACGTAGAAAATGTGTACATATTTGGACTTTTGATAACAGGATTTCTGCTTTTTGGAGTTGGTGGTTACCTGGCTTATCGAGTGATTCGCAAAACGTGGGCGGCTGTTCAAAGCGTTCCAAAGCTGCCTGCGATGTTGGATGGAGTCTGTAGAGCGATCAGCACTCAGACTCAAATGTTAAGAGAGGAGAATTGCAAGCTGGACACGATTCTTGAACAGAATCGCAGCCTGGCAGTGGTTGGATTCAGAGGTTAAAGGATATAATATTGGAGAAGTTGTACGCTCCAGATCTGCGGAAAGTACCAGAAGTTTGGCTATTTGGATTTGCAATTGAGACATACCAGTAAAACTCTTAACGTAGTTGGAAATTCACAACTGCCTGAACCACAACATTTATTTTTTTTCTAAATCCGGCGCCCCAATGTGGCCTTGGCAACTTCTGCTAACTGGCTATCGACAAAATATCTCCTGGATGTTATAGAAACACGACGCTCTTCCCCACCACTCCCCTACCAGCTGTGTAGGACTGATAGGACTATGCGGACGAATGATAAAACTTCCATCTCTCTTCTCAAGGACAATGGCGCTTCTATCAGTGTTGACAGTCTAATTCTTGCAAACACACTCAGACTTATATATTCGCACCCTCAAGATTCCACCGTACCCTTGCTAAATCTTTACTTATGTGTGTGTTGTTTACCCCTGCTGAGGTTTTTTGTACTATTTCAGACTCTATCTTCTTAGCAGAATAGAGTCTGAAATATGATTTTTTTCTTCCTCCTATCTTACTTTACCTAAATGTGTGATTTCATTACTTTTCATAGATTTTTAGATTTCTTAGAAGGATTGTATTACAACTATTTCATACCAGTTAAGCCAAACATTATTAGTATTTAAAAAGTTTGGACCTACCAGTGACCCAGCTTCTCTACTTAGACTTTACCACAGAGGACTTAATGATCTAATTACCTCTATTAGAAAGATTGGATTAGAACCAACTCTTACCAGTAAACTCCCAAGGATTATTAATGTCATTTGATTTGTTTTTCTGTGTTTGATTTTCTGTATGATTGTAATGTTTTTCCTCATGTACAGCGCTTTGAGTGCCTTGTTGCTGAAAAGCGCTATATAAATAAATTTGACTTGACACATAAAATCCCAAAAATATGCATCAAAGTTTAAAGGCTGTAATGTGATAAAATGGAAAATTCCAAGGGGTGTAAATACTTCTTCCAGGCACTGTACATTTTTACACTGTGCCACTGACCAATTCAGATGTGCAGAACAAACAGTTATACCAATTCCTAAAATCCACAGGCTTCAACAGAATCCCTGCTGTCAACTAAACAATATTTATGAAGTCCAATGTTTAAAGTTAATTATGAATGACTCGGCCAAATTTTCCCTTAGTCTTAATATCTACCCTCCTGTTACCCTGGGTCTGAATGAGTCAGGAAGCACATGAAAACTGCTCTACAGTGCATTGCATGTGCAGGTGGTGCAGACGACCTGGTCGTACTCCGATGCACCGGGATAAAGGGGCCATCCCAGGAAAAGCTCGGCGATGACACACCCCAAAGACCACATGTCGATCGCTTCACAGAAAGGGAGGCCAAGGATAATCTCTGGAGCTCTGCATACACACAATGACAAATGATGCGCACACAGACTGAATCAATCAGAATTCCAAAACTTTGGACCAGACCAAATTCCTGACCTGTAATATCTGGACTGCAGGTAGGTGGAGCACACCGCTTTGGACACGTGGCTGGCAGAGCCGAAGTCAATCACCTTCACTCTGTATGGTTGCCTCAGAGGGTCCACAAGCATGATGTTCTCAGGCTTCAGGTCGGCGTGGATCAGCCCCAGGCTCTTCAGCTTCATTAGCGCCGTGGCCACCTGCTGCAGGATGGGCCGGATGCACTTGAGCATCAGAGGGCTGAACTTGCTGTGCTTCAGGAAGTCATAGAGGTTCTGCTCCAACATCTCAAACACCAGGCACGTGTGGTTCTTGTGTTGGAAACATTCATATGAGCGGACAAAGTTGAACTCATCTGCGTTCTCTGTGCTCAGCCTGCTGAGGATGCTCACCTGTAGGTGGAGAAAAGAGGGGATGACAGATTTCTAGATGGTCCTGGTTAAAAAGAAGGTTGGATTCATACGTGACTGATTAAAAACAGGTTTCCTACACTGATTGAAAAAGTCTGGAATTTAATGTATGCATTTTCTGGTTCTATTACACATCACTTCTTTCCTTTCTGATCTTCCTTCTTTTATCCCTCCTCCATATTTCCGTCTATGGTTCATTCTTTCTTCTTTTCTTGCTTCCTGTTCGTTTCACCTTCCTCATTTGCTTGCTTTGTTCTTACCTCACAGTCTTTCTTTCTCATTCTTCCTTATTTCCCACCTTCCTTTTTGTTTTTTTCCATTAATACCTTAACACCTTCCTTGCTAGCTTCTTACCTTTTATCTCCCTGTACCTTCATTCCCTCCTTTTATAATTCCTTCCCATTTTAAATCCCTGCTTCCTGACTTCCTCATCAGAAATTGTGCAAAATGGACGACAAATCGGACAATTTCAATCTGAAAAAGTACCAAATTTGAAGCTAATGCTAAGAACCCAGTAAAAAGTGCAAGAGCTTCTGTATCTGATGTTATAACCCATTTGTTGCGATGTTTAGATGTGCTTAAATAAGTTTATTATTGTGTAACAGTTTTATTAATCAACAGTGTAAGTTTGAGATTTTTAGCACAACAAACTCACCTCGATTTGGCCCTGTCGTGCATAAGAAGGATGGTTCTTGAGTATTTTAATGGCCACTATCTCATTTGTGCCACGCTTCCAGCATTTTGCCACCTGCCCGAAGGTGCCCCGCCCAAGAAATTCAAGCACCTCATAACTGTTGGACATGGAGCACAGGATCTCATGCTGGACCAGCTGGTAGTCGCCCTCACTATGAGAGTTGCTGCTTTTGGTTGTGGAGGTGGAGTGTGCTATGGACTGAGCTGTAGTGGTTCCTCCTCCACCACCGGCACGGTTCGACACCACAGGGGCCGAGAGCTCTTCCAGTATCTGGACGCTGTCGCTGCTGTCCACCTCCTCGCTCTTCCTCTTCAGGCTGTATTGCTTTTGGTAAAGCTCGCAGTGTTGGGAGGAGGATCCTGCATCCTTGATGTGCCGGCTGGAGGAGGTGGAGGAGGAAGAGGAAGAGGAGGAAGCAGGCCCACGAACGCTTCCTGTGCTGTCCGCAGCCCGCACCACCGTCTGCTCCCTGGAGCCGGCTGTAGGAGGATGAACCTGGCTGGAGTTGTACACCAGGTCGAAGTTGGAGCCAGAGGTAGAGGGGGCAGCTCCCTGGGAGGGGCTCTGCTGAAAGTAGCCGCTATCCGCCAACGGGTTGGAGACATCCCAGGTAGGGTTCTCCACTTTCAGCCTCTTTGGCCGAGAGTAGGCACTGGAGGACACAGAGGGGGAGGAGAACACCTGGAGCTGCGAGGACATGTCTGTAGAGGAAATGGAGACAAAATTGATACTTCTGAGCAAGCTTAGTTTAAAAGTAAGCAAAAGTGTACATTTTTGTATTTTCAATAAACTATAAGCCATTTATGTCAAAAGACACAAGGGTCGTTTCTGTACCTCTCTGCCTTTGTACTACAGTAACCCAGAAGGGTCAAACTTAAAAACTGTCGCCGTTGGTTGAAATGGAGAATTTGTGCCAATACATGTCACTTTGTCATTCAAACTTGTTCTTTAGTTGTGTAAATTTGATCCTGTTAACTTGCAAATCTTAGCATGTTATCATTGTGGTGATACTGTTGAAAAATACGTAAGCCAACAAAGTTTTGGTTTGGTCAACCTTTCTTTCTCCACAGTACCTGAAAGAGAAACCTTGGTGGACCTAGTTCCTCACGTAAACATCCTGGATGTGTTCTGGAATAAAACAATGGTATATTTATTTGGTACATAGGTCTGCATGAACTCAAAGGGCTGTACCGGATATTTTCGGTACAAATTCATGTACCATTACACCCCTGTCTCCTAATATTTTGCAGTTCTTAAGTGTTTCTGCTCCACTCCATCTTGTTCAGTAGATTTGCTCATCCAATTAAACATACATCCCTCAGATTGCATTTCTAAAGTAAACTGAATTTGTTGTTGAAAAACCTGTTAGAAAACTAGATAAAGTGCATGTCGTCCAAGTTAAATCAAATCCAGAGGTGAAGTAGTGCTCGTAATTGAAATAAAGAAGACTATTTGTTGCAGTGTTTACAACTTACACAGAATATCTGTTGCTATATGATTACTGAAATCCTGAGGTGATAAAATTAAAAACATCTATACTTATGCAAGATTTGAGGCCAATGGAGTTAAAATTAGAAACTAAAATACTGTATAGGATCAAGCAGTTTGCTTGCTACTTTTGGTTTTCCAAGGTGTGGGAATGTATTTTGTCTTCTGTTAATTGTGCACTGTGACAACATTGCCTTGCTCTTTTGGCATCTTTATTTTGGTGTTTATGTAAATCATAGTTTTCCTTGTTCTCTTCACTGCAATAAGATTATAATGATTTTTGCTGTTAGTAGTTGGGAATAAAAACAGAAAAAAAAAGTCAGTTAAAATGTTGATTTATTATTGCACATCTATTTTCCATGTTCTCCTCAACTGGTTTAACATTTCCATTTCAATATGTTGTTACAGTCAATGGCACCAAGTCATTTTAAGTGCTTCCATACATAAGTAAACTAGATTAGAGCCAACCTTTTAGACTGACCCATGCACTCTCCACTTTTCTATTATCTTAACTTAGTAAATGTCTTTTTTAATAAACTATAGGAAATTTATATCAAAAGACAAAAGGGCCGTTCTCTTTACCCCTTTAGCTACAGTAGCTCACAAGGGGCAAAACAAAAACTGTTCATTACTTACGTTGTTGCTACTCAACATTAACGCAAAAAAAAACCTAAAATAAAAGCTGCTGTTTTTAAGCATCCAAATGTAAGTGCAGATGAGGAGCTACATACTCAGAAAAGACATGCACACCAAATCCTTGTGTCAAGTTCAGTATCACATAAACCCACCCTAATAACCGCCTCCTCTGTCTGCTGAATCACAATGAAATAAAACCAACAGCGGATGACATTACCTGAATTTGTTGACCGAGCACACCGTCCCCAATCTGACATTCAAGGCCTCGTCATCTTCCAACCGGGGTCTGTGTGTCGCTGAGGCGGATCAACTGAGCCCGCAACACCGGCTGCAGCAAGACAAGCACGGAAAGCAGGAGCTAAGCTAGCAGCGGCCGGCTACAAGCATCCGAGTCATACCTGACCCCTGTCCACAGGCGCATCATGCATCTGGAGAGCAAAACCTGTACGGTGACACTGAAGCTGTCATATGTCTTCTAAATAAGCAGCAGAGCCTGGACCGAGCTCCATCTTCACGACCCGTCGGCCTGCTTCCTGTCCTGTGGACGAACCCAAAGGCAAGACGCACTAGAAGTAACCGAAGATCGTCTATTTAGGCAAAACCAGTCACTCTTTAACGCTTGAACTTCATCACAAAAAATATGGAGTAAAATCACCAAAGATCGTCTATTGAGACATGCAGCTTTCTCTTTTCCTCTTTAGCCAAGTCGCATTGAACGTAGCCCAGCCGTCTTCCAAAACGAAAAGATCCAAATTCGCCGATTTATTGATACATTTTAAATATTTGTTGATAATAAGCAATTATTTCAATAAATTCGATTTTCAGTGACTAGTTTAATGATTTCAGTAATTCGAGTGTAACCCATACAGTAGATTTCAATGCCGCACACACCCGTGTTAAAACACATTTTTGTAATATAAAAAAAGACCATGATAAATAATTTTACAACTTTTTCAAATTGTGATGTGGCATATATTGTCTAAGCGGTAGAGTTTGTAAGTTAAATGTTTGTACTCTTTTTGTTCCAGTTCACACTTTTGATTATGAGATAAACAACTTACCCATTTATAACAAATGAAACTACATCTATTAACCGAACTGGTTAATTTTTCTGTTCTTATTTGAATTACCCAATTAATTAGTAAACAAATCTATTCAGGTTTGTTTTGCTTTTTTAAAATATTTCTACGATTTTGCCACAGAATTAAGTGTCTCATTTGGATAATAAATAAGATCATTTAAAAAAGAATATTTTAGGCTGAGGTGTAATGAAAGCCCAGGTTGCTTTGATGAGTGGCCTTCATGTCATCTGCATTGTTGGGTCTCTCATCTTCCTCTTGACAGTACTCCATAGATTCTTCATTGGGTTCAGGTCAGGCCAGTTTGCTGGCCAATCAAGCACAGCAACACCATGGTCATTGGACCAGCTTTTGGTACCTTTGGCAGTGTGGACCGGTACCATGTCCTGCTGAAAAATTATATCAGCATCTCTATAACGCTTGTCAGTACAAGGAAGCATGAAGTCCTTTACAAACCTGGTAGATGGCTGCGTTCACTGTGGACTTCAGAAAACACAGAGAACCAACACCAGCAGATGACATGGTGACCCAAATCATCACTTCCTGTGGAAACATCACAATGGACTTTAAGCAACATGGATTATGTGCTTCCCCCCTCTTCCTCCAGACTCTGGGGCTTTGATTTCTAAATAAAATGCAAACTTTATGTTTATTTGAAAAGAGAACTTTGAACTACTGAGCCAAAGTCCAATTTTTTTCTCCATAGCCCAGGTCATATTCCTCATGGCTTGACAGGAGGAAAGCGACATTTGTAACTCATGTGTAGGATTTGTCTGCGCGAAGTGGCTCTTGATGTGCTGTCTCCACCCTTAGTACACTCCTTGTGAAGGTCCTCCATATTCTTGAATGGCTTGACAAATGTCTGGTGCACCTTTTCCTGCCACACTGTTTCCTTCCGTTCATCTTTCTATGTTTATGATTGGATACAGCCCTCTGAACAACCTGTTTCTTTAGGAATTATCTTTTGTGGCTTACCCTCTTGCGGAGGGTATCAACGACTGTCTTCTGGACATCTGTCCAGTCAGCACTCTACCACATGATTGTGAAGCCTATGAGTGAGAGACTGTTTAAAGGCTCAGGAAAGCTTTGCAGGTGTTTTCAGTTAATTAGCTAATTTGGGTGTGACATCAGGAGTTTTCAATATTTTACTTTTCACCATATTCAAATTTTCTGAGAGAATGAATTTTGGGTTTTCATTATCTGTAAGCCATAATCATCACAATTACAATAAAGGCTTGAAATAGTACACTCTATGTGTAATAAATCTACATGATATATGAGTTTTACTTTCTGAAATGAGTGACAAAAAATTTTGAACCTTTCCACAATATTGACATTGTTTTAGCTGTAGCCTACTTGTAGTCTTTAACATTGAGGAATGACAAACTTCAGATTTCCCATAAATAACCATGTAAACCTTCTGACAGTAAAACTCGCTTCTCCAAGTTAGTTCATTGTTGATCTCTTTCCATCTTGGCATTGTGGTAACACACACCTGAATGTCACAAAGCAAGAAACCAGTAAATTTCTTTTCTCATAGAGCCATTTAACACTGGTTATTAATGCATTACCAGCAACTCACTACCCACTTACGGTCCTGCAGTACTTATTGTTAAACAAAAACTATAAAATGTTGTTGTCAAAGGTTGAAAGCATCTGATTAAAAAGGATGTTTTGTTTTTTGTTTTTGTTCCGAAATGTAAAACTTGGAAACCTAGAAATTGTAAAAACTTTAAAATCCACATTTTAGTAATGACCCATATAACCACCATGGGGCGCTGCTGTTTAACCAACAAAGAAACGCACAAGAAGGTAAATCACAGACAATTTATATTTGCACGCATCTCTCATTTAAGATATATTAACGTTTTATTTTGCTTCTCCAGCATGCTTACAGGAAAAAAAGACCTCATCTCATAGTGGTAAAGCAAAGAACATTCAAATAAAATACTGCAAGGACTAGACCAGCGTAGTCGATGCAAAACCGAACACATTTCCTATCAAAATAGGCTGCACATTAAAAGAAGTAACACTACAAGTGTATGATGGTGACTAATGTAACACTAATTAGCTGTATTTGAATTTAAGTTTAAGTATAAAATGTAATGCATGCATACAGGAAAAAATAGGGTAATAATGAGATTCCTTCAATGACCAGGACACTGATAACAGAAAATATGTACCACCACAGCCAAAACAAGTCCTCAAACATTTTGAGAGAAAAATGTTTTTATATTCAAATTTAAGAGGAAAAGACCAGCAAATCCTCCAAAAGCATTGTCCTACCAAAATAAAGTTTTATCTGAGACACAATAGATTTGCCCTAAACAGATTTTTGATGTATAACAGGAAGTGGTAAAGTCTAATAAATGTGCAACAGCTTTAGGTTTCTCTTCCAGGTCCCTTGTTATTGTATCCCAGCTCTGACTCAAGTATGAAGGGGAGCCGGTCCTCCTCTTCACATATTTAGCGGGCTACCTGAAGGAATGTCGGAAGTGCAAACTCCTGCGCTTCAGCTTCTCCGGGTTGTGGGAGGCCATGTGGGAAAATTCCCTGAAGATGTCAATGTATGTTGTGTCTCCTGATAGGATACAAGCAACGGGGAGACATTAATGAAAAATCACAGCCTGAGACCAGGATTTTTTTTTTCTTTGAATGGACACAAAATAAAATCCAAGCAAGAAAAGAAAATCACAAAGAGAGAGAGGCTTTGAGGCACCCTGAAGCTTTCCCTCTTTCAGCGTCCCAAATACTGAGCATTCACGCCTGTCGTTGCTATGGTAACTCTTGAATCTACGCCCACAACAAAAGCAGCCGTGAATTGTTCTGTGTCTGGAAAAGCTTTTGGTATTCACAAAGTAAAAAAAAAAAAAAACATTCCTCCTGTGAGAAACTTGGAGTAAATTTGGAGTTTTATCAGTACTTTATTTTAAACTCTGGCATTTGGGGCTCAGAAGCTGCATATTTGCCATTTACTGTTAATACTTATTTACTGCTTCCTATTTCTATATCACACATTATCCAAAACCCATCTCCATTCACTGCACTGCCTTCTCATTACTCCTCCTTGCTTGTACAGCGCCCCGTTTTGGATGCTTGACCTCAGCCACTCAAAGCTTCTCTGTTGCACCCAGTTCCCTCTGATTTACACCCAAACTTTACTTTAACCTCCAAAATAAACTATTGAGAACAAATCATCAGGTGTTGGATTAGATTTAACTCAACTCAAAACTGCTCAAAGTTGTATAGTTGTATATTTACTGCTATTTCCATACTGCATTATTATTTAAGGTTCCTATATGGATGGAAGTAAATCAAAAGCTGCAAACCTGTGTTAAAAACTTTCTACCTGCTATTAGCTTATATTACATTACGCTTGGATTACTGTAACTCTATGAATGCTGGTTATGATAAGTTCTCACTTCTCATTTGATACGTGCATTTGTATCTAGTCACCTGCTTTATTCTGATATCCCTAAACACAATACAGGGCAACTAATTTCCTTCACAGGTTACGTAATTAGTACACAGATCCCACCTGTATTTAATTTAATCTCTGAATAAATGCAGTTGTTCTGTGAAGAACCCAGAGGATGGATGG
The DNA here is from genome assembly GCA_036173005.1 of Crenichthys baileyi. Classification (NCBI taxonomy): domain Eukaryota; kingdom Metazoa; phylum Chordata; class Actinopteri; order Cyprinodontiformes; family Goodeidae; genus Crenichthys; species Crenichthys baileyi. The sequence goes on from JAHHUM010000030.1 coordinate 525,335, forward strand.
AGAGCATTAGTGAACAGCACCATGAAGACAGAGGAACATAGCAGACAGCTCAGTGCTGAAGGTTAGAGAAGACAAAGCAAGGTCAGGTTAATAAACAATAGCCCAATAAATACGAGTACTTTCGTAAGGCACTATGGATTTTTGTAGAAGCTTTGATAGTTAAGTTTTATGTTATCTGTGTATAGTAACTACACCATGCACCTGAAGATCTTTAGCAGAAGAAAATTTAAAACGTTCAGCAACAGCACAAAGCAAAGCAAAAGGTTAGTGTTTAGTCACATATTGTTTATTTTCATGATCATTTTGAAGGAAACAGAAGGAATACATATATAGTCTTACTAAGCACAAGTACAGAATATTTAGAGAAACAGATTTCTTGCAGTATTTAAAGACGTTTTACAGATAGTAGTCAGAAAGAAAAAACAATACAAAGAAGTTAGAAAAAGGGATGTCAAAAGAAGGATGTGTTAATAGGATTTAGTATACACTATAGTCACTGTACAAACACCACACCTTACAACACATAATCGTTCATTGGCTTGATGAAAATGATTGTTAGTCACAACATCTTTTATTTGAAAACTATGAATTTTGTTGTGAGATACTGCACGAAATAAGAAAAAGGCTGCATGAAAAAAGTGCTTTTCGACTATCAACAATGAGAAAGAAAAGAAAAAGAGAGAGCAGCTTTTCTCGTCACTGCAAATAACTGCAAAAATATTTTTGTGTGGCAAAAAAAAACTAGAGACTGTGCAGAAAATATGGGTGTGGTTTAGGAAAATACTGAATAATCCCCGTCATGTACAGAAGGTCATAAGAAACGACAAAGTCAAATAAAAAAGTAGGTCTTTTCTCAGGGCTGGTCGTTCTTCTAATGGTTGATTTTTAAGTTTTAGTTTTGAATAAAGCAGATCATGTGAACTAGGAATGAAAGACTTAACAGGACATTTGTCAAGGAAAAAATAGTAATAAAGTTTTGTATTTTTCTAACATATACTAAAAAGAAGCTTATTAGAAAAAATTATTTTCCCTAAATCTAAAGAATTTACAGCTTACCTGTAAGCTTTAACATAAACATATAAATATTAGCTTGGGTACGCTAATTAGCTTTTAGCTTAGCTCACAGCTTTGCTTTTGTGACAGTTCGGTTTATAAAAAATACAAAGAGAAAATAAATTTAAAAAAAACAATACATTTTAGTGGCATTACTCACATTTTGTACTTGTGACATCTCTAAAATCTTGGACATTTTTTTTCTATTATTTTTTGCAAAAATTTGGGCTGGAGCATCCAAAAGCAACAGCACTACTGTTAATCGGGTGGTGAAAACCACTTTTCTTTTGGATCTTCTATAAATCATAGATAAATATTTCTGAGAATATTGATCAAATATTTAATTTGTGAACATTATTTTAAATTTTCTGCCATTGTACAATGGTACAGCGAGAAGACTGCGATTAGTGACATTTTACTTTAACCAAAAAACATGAAACGTTATTTGCCCTTTATACCCTAAAATCACATATTAGCTGTAACACAAATAAAAGGGGAAGATGCTTTGAAAGCGAATGCAATGGGCTAATGGTAGCTTATTAGCTCAGTAGCTTAGAAATAACTTGCTATTTGAAACTCCCTAAGCAAATAATATAAATAAAATTAAAACAAGTGTTAATACTATTCAGGGGTGTTGGTGGAACAATGACTTTTTTCATTCTTTCATATAGAATTTAATATAAAGACCATTGGAAAACCAATATCAAGAGTACTACTTTGTGAAAAATCTAACAGTATTTAAAGTGTTTCAGCTGTAATCTATTTTATAACAGCAAAATGTGCATTCCAGCTGCTATATGTGCAGATTTTGCACCTCAATTATGATTGTCTCATCTGTTACTAAGCATGCAATCAACAACTGTAACATAATTCCAAATTGTAGTCCCCATCCAATCAATTTCTGCACAGTTTATTTAAGGAAAAAAACAAAACACATTCATGTCTTACTATAGATAACAGAAACTGCATTTAAAAACGGCTGGTTTTTCTTTGGTCGAAACTAAACCTAACTGACTTATTATCCAGGCAGTAACAGCAGAAAAAAGTATCCTATTTCTGGAACAAATTTTTATTGCTTGCTCCACTATGATTTGGCAAAAATAATGTAAATACCAACATTATTTAGCAATACTAAATGTATTAACTGAGAGGCAATGGGCATTTGGAGGACATAGTCAAGATCTACTCGTGCATTCGAAACCAAAACAACTTTAATATTGGCCTTGTTGTAATAAAACAGCTAAACAAATATTTTACCAGCAAATGCTTAATACAGTGGTTTTTCTGTGATTTATTGTTTTAAAAAGCCCATCTTCCGGCTTATTTGGGAAAATAAGTGAATAACAAGTGAATAAACAAGTGAATAAAGTAAACTATAAAGATTTTCAAATGAAAACATAATACTGTGCATCTGAGTAAGTGCTCATGTAACAAAATCTACCCTGTTTTGGAAGAAAGAACCCCGATACATTATTTAACAATACAAAAACATACAAAAAAAGTTATTGCACCATTGCTCAGGAAGTTTTAACTTGAATAAAATTAGAAAAACTGAACTCCTTATTTGTAAAAAAATTTTTTTTTTTTTTTAAATTCATAAAAGCTTCACTTGATCAGTTGGTTGATCAATACATAAACGATTCTAAAAATCACTCACAGTGAATATATTTAAAGAAAGTATGACAGTATGTCATCGGCCTGTGAATGAAGCTCAGGACAAGACTTTAGTCTGAGACATCGAATAGAAACCTTGCCTCAAAAATCATCTGCATTGACATTTTTAATTTTTTGGTTAAATGGTTGGTCAAGACTGAGTTTATTGTTGGAGAAAACACTACGTTCCAGTTAAACTGAGAGAGGAGCTGACTGCGGGGCAGTTCATGGTCTAAAAATCCCTCGGACACAGCAGGGCAGGGAATACTACAAATATTTAGGTGTAGAAAAAAACAAAAACCCTACATCTCCAACATTCCCCATCACAGGTCTACTGCTGCGTCACCCTGACTGAACCCGATTAGCTGCCTGCTATATGGATGCAGATGAATTCCTGAATGCACTTTTTATACTGCTGCTCGGTGGGGCTACTGATCGGGTATTGACCTGGCTGTCCGAAGGGTCCCTCCGACTCCCGCATTTCCTCATTCATCCTGGCCAGTCGCAGCCTGAAACAAAATCAGGATCAGCCAACTCTGAATTTTACATCAAAACTGGATGAAACAGTTGGATCTGAAGTGTATTAGTTGATGAACTTACAGCGTGACTATATCTGCATTGGCTTGCTGCACAGCTATACTCAAAGGGTCCTGGCCGTCCTCGTCGCCGTCATTCTGTGCAGCTCCTCTTTTGAGAAACAAACACACCTGCCTGGAAACACAAAAACAAACTGGAGTTAAACAGAGACAATTATCTGACAAATGTTACTTAAAAACAAACAAATAAATCGTTCTTATATTTTTTCTACTTACTGCTTGCTGCTAATGCTAAGCAGTAGGTAACCTTTAAATGTTTGTAAGGCAAAAGAAGTTTTTTTTTTATAGCACCATTCATACACAAGAAGATTCGAAGCGCTTAACAGGGACAAGAGCGAACATTGAAAGTCGGGCACTTTGCACAGTCCTGATTTCCAATGACCTAACAGTTTCTGCACATCTCAGGTTTTTAGCCTCACTGACCAATACAGACCTCTATTCAGTTTTTTGACTCACCCTGTATGTCCCAGATATGTAGCGTGATAAAGGGGGCCCCTCCCTCTTGCGTCTCTTTGGTTGACATCAGCAGCGTTTTGCAGCAGAAACTCACAGGCAACCAGAGAACCCTAAAATAAAGTTAGAAGTTAACCAGTTTAATTTGGAAATTATGATCAAATATTTCTAAAGACTGTAGAGCAAAAGACCTATTTAGAACCAGATCTTTAAATATTTACAGTTATGGATCATTTAAGTCACATTTTAATATACAATTAATATTGTCTTAGGAGTCGTACATGAAAAGAACAGATTGCCTCTGTTTGCCGAGACTAACTCACCCCAGTAACAGCTTGTATAAGTGGCGTCTTTCCCTCGTCCTCATCATTGACTAAATTAATGTCAGCGCCATGGGCTAGAGCTTCAGCCATGACCGGGAGGTTGCGAGCTTTAGAGGCTTTATAGAGCAGGGTTCCAGGATCCATCTCCCTCGTGTCCTCCGGGTCTGAAGTCTCGGCCTCAGTCTCACCGCTCGAGTCTTCAGACACTTCGCACTCTGCAGATCACATAAGCATAGGAAGCGGCTCACAAAACAGTGCTGAAATATCTTCCTGTAACTGTTACATACATCCTGCACAACCCTCCCAAACTAGACCCACCCTCTTCTGTGACGCTGTCCACCACCGAGCCAAACACCAGGATGTCTGTACTTCCGTCTGTGCTGCCTCCCAAGCCACTGTCGCTGCTCAGACCTGCAGGACCGGGGAGATGCCACAACATGGACACATTGGAAAATACTCTATTTCAGGCTGGCAAATGTTTATTTAATGCACCTGCTTGTGGGTTGTTCTCACATGGTTCCTAGATTTGTCTATGATTAAAGGTTAGAGTACTAAATCAACAAACTTACTTCGAGGACCAGATCCATTATCAAAGTATGAGAAGAGAGAATCCAGCTCATCAGGACAAAACAAGGACTCTCGTCTGAATTTGGCCGCTGCTGTAAGAGAGACATGAAAAGCACAAGTTAAAGGTTTTACAGCCCTGTGATTCTGTGGTCCACTCTGTACAACACAGCTCCGGTGAGAGTAAAAAGAAAGTACACCCTCTCTCAGTTCTTGGGCTTTAAATATCAGGACAAAATAAAAATATCCAGGCATTTACTAGGTTCTAAAATGACTTAAATTTAATGTTAAGCTGACAAACGCACAATAAATTCCACACTTTAATTATTTATTAAACAAAGCCAAAAAGAGAAAAGCTATGTGTGAAACACTAAGTATGCTCTTGCTGTTCTCATAGTATTTAATAGGGAGTAGCTGCTAGGGGCTGCTCTATAAATAAACCTGATTACCTGATCATCAGAAAGTGTGACTTCCTCTATAAAAGCAGGCGATTTGGTGGCTTGCTACCAGCATACAGGTGCGTGTTAACACAATGTCAAAATGGAAAGACATCAGCAGGGATCTTAGAGAAGCAATTAACATGGCTATCAATCTGTAAAGGGTTAAAAGGACATTTCCAAACAGTTTTAAGTCCGCCTTTCCACAGTGAGAAAGATTATTCACAAGGGGAAAACGTTTCTAGTCTTTCCACACCAAGGTAAAACTGAGAAAAGCTCAAACCAAATGACCAAAACCCAAAATAGCTCCATCTCAGACTCTACAGGCCATAGGTAGCATGTTAAATGTACAATTTTAGGACAGGAGAATCAGAAAAAGACTGATCTACTATTGAATGTTTTGTATGGTTCCCAAAAGAGATTATGTTTTCTCTGAAAAGAATTTGGCACCACTTTGGTTTGAAAGGTTGCACCCGAATGAACCACAAGACTTCTGAAACAGTGTCCTTTGGACAGATGAGACCAAATTAGAGATGTCTGACTATAATGCACCGATATGCTATGTTGTATTTTGGTCAAACAGGATGTAAGCAGAGAAATTCTCATGCCATCTGTCGAGCCCAGTGGCAGAGGATTGATGATTTGGGCTCAATTTGCAGACACAGAACCTAGGTACCTTAAGGTCACTGAGGTGACCATGAACTCTTCTGTTTACCAAAGTATTTTAGAGTGAAACATGAAACCATTTGTTTGACAGCTGAAGCATGGCTGAAACTGGGTCTTCAACAGGACAAGGATCCCAAACACAGAAGCAAATCTAAAACAGAATAGCTGAAAAAGAAAAGATTCTGTCCGTTTCATAGAGTCCAGACTGCAACCTGATAGAAATGCTGTGGTGGGGCCTTAAGAGAGCTGTGCAGAAATGAATGTCTGCAAACTTCAATAAATTGAAGCAATGATTTACAAAGGAGAGTGTGCTAAAATTACAAACAATCAGAGGCTGATGAAACCAGACACAAAACAACCACTGAGACTTACTGTGAAAGGCTGTTACTTAGTTCTTCTACACACAGCTTTACCATTTAGGCTTTGTTTTGGTTTAGTAAATAATGTGGAATCTGTTGAGGTTCTATTTAAATAGATTTAAGAACAGATGATTATATTATTATGTCCTTATAATTAAAACTTCTTTTTACAGTGACTGCATTAATATTTGTTTCCATATTCTGTAATGATTAAAAACAGCCCATCTGTCACTAAATCAGCCATTTTTAAAAAAACAACTGGATATTGGACTTGCCTATTGAGAGAGCAGAAGGGGAGGTGCTGCCAGGCTGTTGTCTGTATCTCCGCTGTGTTTTAGGAACAGTGGTGGCGCTGTTGTGTCGCCGACACTTCTTCACACTCCACCGCCTCTCCGACTTCCTCTCCCCATTAACGAGGATCTCACTGCAGCCGAGTTTTTTCAGGAATTTCTTCTCCACATACTTCGCTCTAATCCATGCCTCTTTTTCCTGCCTGCACCGAACAGATTTTAATTAATTTTACTGCCTCAGAAATAATGTTTTATATACTAATTAGCTGTGTTTTTACACATCCTTACCTTGAACTGGACGGTAATGGTTTCTTCAGACCCTGGTCTTGGTATGAACCTTCATAAACGTGGTTGATGACACTGTTTCCAAGCTCACACATCAACTACAAAGAAGTAATATCAATGTTATTATTGGTTCTTACATGGTCTTTAAACAGTGGGGTTATTCTGGAAATCATGATCTATTCAAAGTATTAACCATACCTTTAATAACTCTGGTTCCCAGGAGTCGAGCGTCAAGGAACGCACCTTCGAACAGTGGACCCCCAGACTCCTGCAATAAAAACATTTCTTACACTATTTAGCAGAACTGTTTAAAATGTTAACGTGAAGCAGGAGATGGCAGTCAGTTCAGGGAAAGAAATGCAGCATTTATTCGTTTTTTCAACTGATCAAAGGAAGATAAACAGATCAGTCACACATTCTGGAGTTTTGGGGAAAACTAATTTAAAAGGCTACAAGTGTTATTTGAGGCTCCTAATGTGATGCAAATTACTGTCTGGTATCCAGGCAACAGTTGTATGCTAGAAAGAAAACTGTCCACGTCTGATCCCAACTGTGAGACAACGAGCCTGGAGAGAGAGCATGCATATTCAACAGGTGGGAGCAAACAGAAGAACCGGGTTTCCTTCAAAGTAAAACATGCAAATCTTGCACTGTTTCTTTTTTAAATTCTCACAATAAATTAAATTGATAAAAGGCCTCTTCTCTCTGTAAAAAGTCCCAAACTGATCCCGGGAAGCATATATTTGCTTCTTGCAGCCATGCTAAGCACTCCATTAACACCAGCAAACGAGGAGGTGCTTTCAGGGTAATGCTAATGAAAAAATAACTTGGGTTTTTTTAAACTTTTTTTATGACTTTTTATTACATCACCTGAACCATAACAATGTTTCTGATTGCCTCCATTTGGACACAAACTGTAGACTGAGTTTAGATTCTTTATGGACAGTTTTGTAACATTTTTTTGGCCTGGTGAACAAAAGCAGCTGTGTTTTGTACTTTTTAATTTTTAGGATGTGCCATTTTTTCCCACCTAGTATTGATATTCACAAGTGTAAAGTAAAGAATTTTGATACAAGATGAAGGCAGTGCTTTTGTAATCCAACTGTATTTATACTTTCCTAAGACCAGGGTTCCTACACATTTATTATTTCACCTTTTCAGACACAAATGTCCACATTTCTAATACAAAATACAAAAGTTTACTATGGATAGATGGACAGGCGGACCAACATTTCAGACAAAGGATTTGGAATAGCGTTTGGAAAAACTAATATTTTTCCATACCTTCTTCTTTTACACTTATCCAAATCTGAAAAAAAAACTAAAACAAAATTGCAATAATTTTCAGACATGCAGACATTATTAAAAGTGTTCCTCAGAAGGTCCATGACTAAGTGCTTATTTTCAGTAGTAGTTAACCTTGGGTTTTTAAGATGGGCTGGTTTATATATTGTTAGTATGTTCCTGTTTCTGACCTGTGGATGCCGGAGCACTCGATGCACAGCAGGATGCCCAGGTTGATTGAGGCCCAGCGGGGGTCTGCCTGCGTGCAGTCGCAGCACTGCTCGTTCCCTGGCAGACTCTGGATGCGGTGCAGGATAGTCTCGCTCCTGGCACTGCGCTCCCGCGGCTCGCTGGCTGAATCGATGCTGCTGCTGGATGGAGAGGCTGTTCTGTCCAGATGCTGAAAATGGAACGCGTGAAAACATGCTTTAGGGTGTGCAAAATGTTTAAATTTAGGTGTACCCAAATAGTTTCCTGAAAAGTGTTAAGTTTGAAAAGGAAAACTGTACCTGATGACCATATTTAAGGTAATGTGTTTAACAGCCTTCAAACATAAACATGTGGTGAAATCTCTTAAACAACCTGTAAACGTTTCCCTCAAGCATTTTATGACCACAAACGGTGACTCACCTCTATGTAGAAAGTGTCTGGGCTCTCTCTGTATGCTGAAGCAATGCTAGCTTGAACTGCCTGAATCCAAGCTTGTCTTAGCTTCTCAGACTCAGCCTGAAGCATGCAGCTCCTGTAAAACAAGACATTTTTAAATCAATTGTTTGGTTGGTTGGTCTGTTTTAAAGGGGGAATTAGTTGGTGTGTTGAAAGTTCGACTGGATGGTTACATGGTTGGTTGGGTTGTTAAGAGCATTAGATGGTTGGTATGATGGATAAATTCTGAGGTGTATGGATGGCTTGATGATAGTTTGGTCTGATGATTTGTGCTTTGATTGTTAGGTGGATGGTTAGATAGATGGGTGACTGAATGGTATGTTGGTCTATTGGATGCTGAGTTGAATGGTTTGGTAGTTAGATGATAGGTGGTTGGTTTGTTGGATGTTCGGTTGGATGGTTAGACAGATGGTTGAATAGCGAGAAGGTTGGTTTTGATGCATGCATACACTCACCACTTTATTAGGTACACCTGTCCAACTGCTCGTTAACGCAAATTTCTAATCAGCCAATCACATGGCAGCAACTCAATGCATTTAGGCATGTAGACATGGTCAAGACGATCTGCTGCAGTTCAAACCGAGCATCAGAAGCGGGAAGAAAGGTGATTTAAGTTACTTTGAACGTGGCATGGCTGTTGTTGCCAGACGGGCTGGTCTGCTGATCTGCTGATCTACTGGGATTTTCACGAACTACCATCTCTAGGGTTTACAGAGAATGGTCCAAAAAGAGAAAATATCCAGTGAGCAGCAGTTCTGTGGGCGCAAATGCCTTGTTGATGCCAGAGGTCAGAGGAGAATGGCCAGACTGGTTGGAGCTGATAGAAAGGAAACAGTAACTCAATTAACCACTCATTACAACCAAGGCATGCAGAAGAGCATCTCTGAACACACAACACGTCGAACTTGAGGCTGATGGGCTACAGCAGCAGAAAACCACACCGAGTGCCACTCCTGTCAGCTAAGAACAGGAAACTGAGGCTACAATTCGCACAGGCTCACCAAAATTGGACAATAGAAGATTGGAAAAACGTTGCCTGGTCTGATGAGTCTCGATTTCTGCTGCGACATTCGGATAGTAGGGTCAGAATTTAGCGTCAACAACATGAAAGCATGGATCCATCCTGCCTTGTATCAACGGTTCAGGCTGGTGGTGGTGGTGTAATGGTGTGGGGGATATTTTCTTGGCACACTTTGGGCCCCTTAGTACCAACTGAGCATCGTGTCAACGCCACAGCCTACCTGAGTATTGTTGCTGACAATGTCCATCCCTTTATGACCACAGTGTACCCATCTTCTGATGGTTACTTCCAGCAGGATAACACGCCATGTCATAATGCATGAATCATCTCAGACTGGTTTCTTGAACATGACAATGAGTTCACTGTACTCAAATGACCTCCACAGTCACCAGATCTCAATCCAATAGAGCACCTTTGGGATGTGGTGGAACGGGAGATTTGGATCATGGATGTGCAGCCGACAAATCTGCAGCATCTGTGTGATGCTATCATGTCAATATGGACCAAACTCTCTGAGGAATGTTTCCAGTACCTTGTTGTATCTATGCCACGAAGGATTAAGGCAGTTCTGAAGGCCAAAGGGGGTCCAACCCGGTACTAGCAAGGTGTACCTAATAAAGTGGCTGGTGAGTGTAGTTAGATGTTTGGACAGTAGATGTTTGAACTGATGAATAAATACATAAATAGGCCAGTAGTGCTGTGAGCTGTAATGTAGCAATGTTTGGTTCAGTCTTTGAGGATTGGGATTTTAGGGTACTTATATAATTCTTTCCCCAGATATAAACAGGTCAAGAAAATAACTGCGTTAACCTTTTGTGTAGCCGCAAAACATATTTATTTAAGACACAACTCAAATGCATGCTATTATGATATTTAAACAACGCATAGTCAGTGATGTGCACTAATGTATTCAAAGGTGCAACTATTAATTTAACTTTGAACTTAACAATTTTTCATTTAACCAAATGAATTTTTTAAAGTATGTACTGGTAATGCAAAGTTCAATGGGCATTGTTAACATGTTAACATCCATCTGGCAGCTACAGATGTTGAGAATATAGATATGCGTTTTAGAAATGTTACCATGAACCAAAAAAAAGGAAATTATTTTTACTTGATGGTGCGGTCCGAAAAACCAATTTAAACATACAGTTTTATGAGTGTTCCATACTTGAAGGGGGAGACGACCTCGAAGCAGAACCTCCTCTCGATGTCTTCATATGGTTTAACAGAACACAATCGAAGGTCCTCCACTACCACTGTAAGTACATCCTATTCACCCAAAAACGACTTGTTATTTTTGACCTCATGAAACAGTCACAACAGAAGACAGCAGCTGTCCATCCCTGATATTTTTCCTGCAAAAGGAAATCTCCATGTAACTAACCAGGTACAAGCTCACCATCTGTGAGAATGAGTGCTGGAAGATTACTAACAGCTCTAATGTTTTTAACCTTACCACTTATCTCTGTGTCAACAGATATCTGCTAGTATCTTGATACTTTATCTGCAGAAATATTTTCATTTCCCTCTTCTTCATCAAACACACTGATTTCAGAAAAGATTAATGCAAAATACTAAAACTTTCATTTTTCAGGAAACGCAGATGACTTAAAGATTTATGGACTTGCCTTTAGCTTCTTCTGATAGACCAGCTGATTGTTCTGTATGGAAAACCACCGTCTGTAAAAGAAAAGCGCAATTTGTAAAATTTTAAAACAGAAGTGAACATTTTGTCACATTACAGTAACCGAATTTAATGTATTTTATTGGGATTTTATGTGATAGATCAACACAAAGTGTACAATTGTAAAGTGGAAGGAAAACGAGATACGTTTTCAAAAAATAAAAATATATAATCAGCTTACCTCACTAAGATACCCTTAATAGATTTCAGTTGAACCAATTACTTTCAAAAGTCACTTAGTAAACAAAGTCCACCTGTCACATAATCCCATTATAAGCACAACTGTTCTATGAAGGCCTCAGCGATTTGTTGGAGAAGATTTGTCAACATGACTAAGGAGCAGTGACTCATTTATGGAGAAGGCTATAAAACAATTTTCCAGGCTTTGGAAATGGATCACTTGTCAGTTTGTTACCCGAAAATGGAAAGAGCATGACAACAGCAAATCTACAATGGTTGTCCACCTAAAGTGGCAGACCAAGTAAGGAGAGCATTAATCCCAGGGCCTATGATTACTCTGGAGGAGCTGCAAAGATCCAGAGCTAAGGTGGGAGAATCTGTAGACATGACAACTATTAGTTGCACAAATCTGTCCTTTATGGAGGTGTGGCCAGCAGAAACCACACTGTGCATCCAACACCCCCATGGTAAACATATCATGCTGTGGGATGCTTTTCTTTAGTGTGGACAGAGAAGCTGGTCAGAGTCGATGGGAAGATAGAACAAGCTAAATAAAATCAAGAAAACCAGCAAAACACTTGAGGCTGGGGCAGAGGTTCAACTTCCAGGAGGACCCTAAACCTAAAGCCAAAGCTACAATGGAATGCTTTAGATTAAATATATTAGTATGTTAAAATGACTTAGTCAAAGTTCAGACGTAAATCCAATTGGTAAGTCCATAAGAATAAAAATAAAGAAAATTGTGTTTCACAGATGCTCTCCATCCTGTCTGTCGGAGCTTGAGGTTGTTTATTATACAAAGAAGGTTGAGCAAAAGTCTCAGTGTTCAGATCAACAAAGCTGGTGGAGACATTACCCCATAAGGTCTGCAGCTGTAATTACAGCAAAAGGTCGTTCTACAAACTATGGACTCAGGAGGATGAATATAGACACACTTCACACCTTTCATTATTTTTTATAAAAAAGTTAAAACTGAAAGTTAAAAAAATCCTTTTCCTTCCTTCATGATTATGCGATACATTGTGTTGGTATGTTACATAATGAAACACATAGATGGTGGTGGTTGGCAAGGGGTATATATCCTTTAGTAAAGTGTCTTCTGATGTACTTATACTGATGTTGTATATACATTTTCCACTGCAAATCTCTATCCCTCTTTTGTTGGAAGGCCTTCTATGAAAATCATTTTAAAAATATATAGAATATTTTTCACACTCTTGTAAAATAAAACCTCCATCACTTCAACTATTGCTCAGATTAGATATGTTGAAGTATACAGATCGATGATTCGCCGTGGCCGGTACCTGTTCCAGGTCTTGAAGGCGTTGCTAGCCCTTTTGAACAAGTAGCCCTCCATCACCACGCCATTAGGGGCATCCACGTCGAACTCCACCTTCGAGTCGTCATATGAAAAATCCTGCAGAAAGAAAAGGACTTTATTTCTGGATGTTAAAGATCAACAAAGCATAGAAAACCCTGTCATTTAGCAAAGAGGGTGCAGGTGGATTCCTCTAGAATACCAGCAGCTTTCAATGTCTGCAAACTAGCTGAATCATTTTAAACTGCCTGATCATGTGTACATATAAGGGGCATATCATAACTCAAGATGCATAAAGATGAGCCCGACTGTTACATAACAGATCCCAGAATCCTGTGAAAATGGCCTGTAGCCTCTGCATGACCTTTAGCACCACAATGCTAAGCTAGACACTAAGCAGAACGCCAAGCAGGACACGGGAGGTCCAAACTGGTTTTAAGGGGTCCAACTTATGGTTGTAAATTCCTAAAACGCAAAAATATGCAGTAGAAACACATGTATGTAAATTATGGCTGTTTTAACAAGAACATCTACTGTATAAAGTGACATTTCTTCTCTATTTATAACACTTTTAACTCTTCTTCTTACTCTCAAGAGTTGACAGTAAGAAGGATGGAGCTAAATATAAAAAAAAACCCTGTTGGAGGCTGGAAAAACTGCGATGGATGTTCACCTTCCAACAGGAAATCCAGCCAGAGCTGTTAGATCGAAGCACATGTATGTGTTAGGATGGCCCTTAAAACTACAGGCTAAATCCACTTCATAATTTGTAGGAAAATTTTTAAATTATTGTTTACAAACACACTATCCATTATGACTAGGCTTGAGCTATACTGGAACGGAAAAAAGTCTATCTCTGTATGTACAAGGCTGGTAATGCAGCAGTTATTCAAGCAAAAGGTAGTTCTACGAAGTATTAGTGGGTGTGAAATGCACACCACACTTTTCAGATCTGTACTTATTGAGAAATTTGAAAACCTCCTGATTGAAAGATCTGCTACTACTTTGCACGCTATAATGTGTGTCAGGCTCAGAGTCCTCTTGTTTATGTTTCCCATGCCCTCATGATAAAAAAGTCAAAGAACAATATTTCAGTAAAAAATAAATGTTTAATCTGAAAGTAAGTAACAGCAGATAATCAACTAAATAAGGTTAAAAAAAGATTAAAAAAGAAATAAAGACAAATCATTTAAGAGTACTGTGAAATGTTATCTAGAAACAAGAAATGGTTAGAAATACAAGTCCACCCACCGAGCCGCCACTCCACCAGCAAAAGATTTTCATTTTTTAAAAGCTGGATGTGTTTCAGCAGCATGGAAAAATCTTCAAAAACTTAAATGGAAAAACAACCAAAAACCTCCAAATCTCTAAATGAGGGTCTGTGGAACAGGATCATGCCTCTCTTCACTTTCTGACTGTGGGACATCTGAGCTGTTGAACTCTGGAGAGTATTTCCAACACTGACGCTCTGACCCCTGTCCACTGCAACGTGAGCCTCAGGATTACACCTAATTACCATACAGCTGCCACTGTATCCATGACCGCAAACATTTTAATTTACACTGCAACACTTCAGCTGCTCTTGGCCCAAACAGCAAGTAGTTGATAGCTTGGTTTGCATTAGCTGTGAGGCTGTTTCAGTACGCCTCCTTTGCTGAAGGTGGGATTTTCACCCTCATGGTGACCCAGCAAGAATCTCCCCTGGTAGGCAGCCATGACCACCCAACAAAAACCTCAGCAAGCTTGATTTAACATCTACTACTAAAACAGACTCTGCTTGCTTCAGACCCTAACAGCTCAAGTAAAAAACAGAAAAATCTAGTCAAATCAGCTTACCTTCCCTGTTTCTGTTTTAAATGAAGGGCAGAACATCAGAAACAGAACAAGCACTGTGAGATCCTCTGAAAACCCTCCAGCCCTACAACAACGGTCATCTATTTTTAATGGCCCAACATCACACAGACCAATAAGAGCATGACTGAATTATTAAACAAGCAGGAGACTTCTGAACATTACGGGCAAAACACATAAAATGTTGAGCAGCAGGCAGGAACAAGCAGAAACATGGAATGATGCAGTCAATGTGCTGTGATACGTCATCCACCTGCTGCTCCTGTCGGCCTGCAGACAATGCTGTCGGCCTGGGTTGAGCACAGTTTGCACCTGTTTAGGCTCTGCATATTACCTGGAGGACCCTCCTGTGTCTCATTATCACTGCAGCTTTCAAAGTGTCACTATGGCAGACATTTGCATCCTTCTACCTGCTCCTCAACAAAATTATCAGATCCCATGTTGATCATGACAGCTAACAAGCCTTCAAATCATTATGCAAAAGTAAGACAGCAAGGCAACAAAATCACCAGGCTCAGGTTAATACTTAAATTGGGAAATGAGATTGTATGAAATCCCTAAGACATTACTGGATTAGAGACCTCTCCTTTACATGCCTAAACAACAAGCACAACTTTCATCTGGACGCGTTTCCCTGGGAACTAAGCTTTAGATGTAGGAATTAGCTAATTCCTACATCTTAATGAGAATATTTTAGTTCTCCTTTATTTCTCTTTTTTAAGAGTTGCTCAGTTAAGTTCATGGATACTCTGGGTAGGTGACTGGATGGATGGACGGATGTCACATGCAGACTTGGGAAATACTTAAATATCAGACTTTTTCAGACTGTGTTTAACCCTGCATAATGGAAAGAAGGGTTTGTGAAAAAAATGATCTTGAAGAAAATCTGTGAATCAAATGCCTGAGATGTTTAGGAGGGCACCTAAAATAAACAAAGCAAAAGAACATCAGTTGCAAAATATAGTTGATGAAGCTTCAAGTGTGTATTTCCCATTTCCCCTGTTTCCATTTAATGTAAACTTGCTTTTAAAAACTCAATTTAAACTTAATCAAAGTTCAGAAAGTTTAGAAGATTTTCAAAGATGCCACTTTTACATTTTATTGCTGTACATACTCGGTGACACTTTTTAACTCGATACTACAGCCAAGTTATTTTAATTAATAAATAAAAAAAACAGAGGACACAATATCAAAGGTAAAATATTCAGCTGGTATTTCCTTCTGACATCCATGTGCAACTTCAGGCAGCAAAAATAAACCCAGACTGCAAAGGAGCAGCGGGCAGCTGCAGCGCTGTGCTGGTGATGAGCAGAAGCAAAGACGTACTCCAACATGACATCTCCATTAAAGCCCAGATTAAAAATAAATGGCTCTGACATCTGGGACCTTTTGCTTCTCTGCATGCCTAACCAGCAGCAATAACAATCTTTGGCTTGAGAGCTTCAACTTTCTCTTTGTCCTTGGTAGGTTTATTTGAGATTTATTGTGCATGGTTAAAGGTGATGAAAGAATAGAAAAATGGAAAGAAGAATCCTAATTCTGTAAGAACACAATATCCATAAACGGACATTTCATTATAAAAATCTGAACAATTTAAGCCCCTTCTTGGCTTAATTCGCTCTTTGCATTGCTAGATCTACCTTTCAGGTTCTATGCAGGCCACTCGAACTAAGTTTGGTTTGTGCATTATAAATGATTCAGGATCCACTTCAGCTTGCCTCAAAGCTTCTAAAGTTCAAACACAGCTTGACAAAACAGTGTAAGCAGTGAATGTTTGCAGACTTCAAGTTAAGATGCAACTCTGCATGCACTGAACCAAAGCATCCAGTGAAAATCGAAATCCAGATAGGGAAACAAATGGAGGGCTACTCACCTGCATGAGGGTCTAAGATGACAAAGATGGAGCCATTAGGGACATAAAGAGACAGAAAAGATAAGAGAGGATTAGTGTGTCCAGCAACAGCCGAATGGTTTAAATGGGGATAGTGGGATAATCTTTCAGGTTCAACGAACTGCTTATTATCCTCAATACTGAGCCTCAAACCCGCTTCAGCAGCAGAAAGACATCACCCATCAGTCTCAATAACATCTTCATTCAAAGTTTACTTATTTAACACTACATGCCCCCAAGTGAGAGTTTTGGTGAGTTGTCTTAACAGTTCAGGCACAAATGGATCAATAATGGCCGCACATCTGACCCCAACCCTTCCCTGCAGGTCTGTCCATATCAGAGACGACAATGCCTGGAGGGGGAACGCAGAGCGGAGATGTCTGCCAGATGGCCACTGATCCTGGGGTATACAGCAGACAGACACTGGCCTGCTGAAAATAACACTATGTGCATTATTAAAGATGGAGATGCCAGACAACAAGGACCTCCCTGCCTTTGTGGACTTTATGGTTTATTTCTGCTCCACATGTTCCTGGATCTACCTGGAAGGATGTTAAAGTATTGCTAAAGAAAAAACTCACATATTAAGCAACTTTATTCAATACAATATGGTGAAAGGTCAAGTGCATTACTTTGTATGCAAGTTTGCCATTAGTATTATACATATTACATCTAACATAGAACAAAACTTATTTCTGATAAAACTGCAGATTTGCTTTTGGCTTTTATGGCCTTGCCAACTGTAAACATTAACCAGTACGGTGTCCATTTTCCTAAGGTTTGATGCTTGTTTTGATGCCCTTTTATCGGAGGTCAATTATCGGAGCACAATGGAGTCTGGTCAGCCTTAGATACATTTTAGTACATCCTTAGGTCTGATGTTTGGTCTGAGGCAGTTTGGTCTGATGGGGTTTAATCTGAAGCCATTTGGTCTTTTAGGGTTCGGTTGCAGGCGCTTTGGTCTCAAGTCCAATAGTAATTTTTCCAGTGTGATGCTTTTTTTTGTCTGCAGTTAGATGTTTGAGGTTACTTGGTCTGAGATCTGACTAAATGAGACCTGAGGGTGTCCTAAACTGTGCACTGTAGGCAAATATGACTAATTGTTAGGGTCCCTTTTATTCTGGTGGCTATTAATTGGCACCGTCAAAAAAATGCATCAACAGTAACACCAGCACTGAAAACTGATTATCTTCCTAAAAGATGACCAAATATCAAAAATTGTCCATAAAAAAATCCTTCTAATTATTACCTTAAATACGTTTTAAGCTTCTGCTTTTCTAACCTTCTGCTACAGCTAGCTGTGCTGCAGTCCTAACCCCGGCTTATTCAGGCTATTTAAGCAGACTGCTGCCATTGCTGTTGAGGTCTGGTCTGCCAGTTCAGATTTTGGCCTAAAAGATTTTCCTTCTAAGAACACAAACTAGTTTGTGTAAACTTTGTTTTAATTGCTTGTTAACACCTTGTTACATTTGGTTTCTCACCCAGAGTTGCCCTACCAATCATAAGGTAAAAACTAATCTATGGAAAATATGCTGATCTTAATCACAGACCTATTAATAAGTGTTTCAATACGGAGAACGGGTTTCAGCTGCTCCTCCTCCTCTAAAACTGTCCTATAGCTCAGAACATTTTATTTGTCTCTCTGCTTATGAAAGAATAACTTTTTTAAACTGCTGCCTGTGTAAAACTGTGTTCTCCACACATCGTGAGGGTTCGGGTGAGTATATACATATAGCAGCAGGTGAAATCTGAAATGTGTTTATTTCTGCCAACAACAGAAACAGGGATTACTGCAATTTCTTTGTAATAGCAGGTTAAAGAAAATCTCTGAGAATTATACATGTGAATATGTAAATCATTTTAATCCAGTACATCTTTGGTGAGTTTAATGTTTTCTCTTCATTGCCGCTCTAAGAGTTCTCAGAATAATTTGTTTAGTTGTAGTTAATGGCATTGTTAATTTAAGCCAGTATAGCTTTGACTGTGCTATTATTAGGTCAATTTAACAAAATACAAATAACTTTTCAGTCTGCAGTTTACAAGACTAACAGTGCTTTGAAGCTCCAGCTTATGGATCAGCACACATATGTGCTGACAGTTGCCAGCCATCTACAGACGACGACAGGATTAAACGTCCTAAAACACTTAGTTCCACCTGATTTGAAGCTTAAATCAATGCAGCGCACTTTGTTTGGCAGATTAATCAAACACCTCCCAGCTGCACAGGTCTTAATCCCCCTCCCGGTCACAACAGATGCCCTGGAACAAGTGGTAACTGAAACCCAAGAGGAGGAGCTCAGCAGCAACCTGTCCACCTATTTAAAGAGCCAAACCTGAGGCCGAAACACCATAACTTACAAAGGACAAGCAAACATGGAAGTATTGGGTTTAAACAGGCTACCATCACCAGCACAGCATAAAATCCTGTAGACAACTGATAAAAAAAACATTGCACTAAAGACAAATTATCACATTCAGCACAAGCATAGGCCTTTTTCAGATCAAACTGGAGTTAATAACAATCCACAAACTTTATTCAACTGTTTAAGAGGAAAACAGGACAAAACAGTGACTCACCCTTTGTTGAATAGTTGCATGTTTATGTTCCATTTCCCTCTTTTCCATCGCAGAATCAATGACCAGCTGATCTAGCTGAAAGTCAGTTCACAAAGACAAATGTGAGAACAAAGTACACACCATACTTATGCTGCTTCTGCAGTTGTGCTCACACGTTTACATACACAGGCAAAGCTTGGAAAAAAAGCTAAAGAATTGTAAAAAAGGATCTGGAGGAAAAGGTAACTGAACTTCATAAACCAGGAAGGAAAAATATATAGTATTATAACCAATAAAATGGGAAATACAATCAGAAGTCATTCAAACTCTAATTAAGAAGTGGAAAATAAGGGATTGTGTTGAATTTAAGCCAAATTTGCCAGAAAGAGCGTTAGGGATGCAACAAAAATAGGATGTTCAGTAATAAATTCAGCTGGCATAAAGGACCTTAGACGCTTTAAGATTCACAATAAGGAGGCACTTGAAGAAATATGGGCTGCATTGTTGAGTCCCCAGAAACTAACCAAACAGCACAGAAACAAGCCTCGAAACCTTTGGAATAAAATTATTTGGAGTGATGAGACCAAAATCTAACTTTATGCCCACAACTATAATCGCTATGTTTGGAGAGGAGTCACAGAGACCGATGATCAAAAGCCCACTATGAAACACGGAGGTAGATAGTGATGGTTAGGGGATGTGTGAACTACAAAGGCCTGGGATGGACTCGCGACCTATCCAGGGTGTACCCCGCCTCCCGCCCATAGCCTGCTGGAGATAGGCACCAGCTTCCTTGCGACCCACTATGGAAGAAGCGGTAGAAAATGACTGACTGACAAAGGCACAAGGGTCGCTGTTCAAAACTGATAGCAAGATAAAGGCAGCAAATAATCAGAAATTACCGGAGGATAATTCGCACTAATCAGCTCAGAAGCTACACATAGGGCGGGCTTAGGTGTTCGAACATGACAATAATAGAAAAGACTGGGCCAAGTTGACCTGTCACTGGCTACAGCAGGAAAAAGTAACTCATTTGGAGAAGCCTTCTCAGTCTCCTGAACTCAGCATCAATGAGCCAATATAGGGAACTCTCAAACATTGGTAATACCCAAATATTATTGGGTACTAGCCCGCCACTAAACATGAATGCCAGAAAAGTTTTTGTATCATCATTCATATTCTGAGAAAAAATGCCAAAAAAATCTGAAATTCTTCCAGGAAATGCAAACTTATGAGAAAAACTGTATGTGACACAAGCTTTACTGTAAAGAGCCAAAACTAGGAAAGAAAACAGCGTCCTGTAGCTTAATTTTCATGTTTAAATTTAATAACAGGGTTTCCTATACATTCTAGGGTTAAAACTATTTATATTTCCAGAGTCCTCAGTGTTTTTTAGCACTGAGAACACTGGATGGATGGATGGATGGATGGATGGATGGATGGATGGATGGATGGATGGATGGAAATTTCAGTCAACAGGATTTATTTTTAAGCACTTTGTTTTATTTTCCATACTTACTGAGAACTGGAAAATACCTAACTCCATACTTTTCCATAAAGTGTAGGAACCTTGAAAAAACCAATTGCCCTCTGAGTGCTTCCATGAAGGCACAGGGGCTTGGAACGTGCATTAACCTTGCTCACCTCAGCAGCAAGTTTCTTCATGTAGGGGTCGAGCTCATCGAGGAGGTTGTAGCCCTGCTGGAACAACGAGTACTGGGCGTTCATGAATGACAGCATCTGATGGGAAAACATTAGGGTTAAGGATCAGCATGAAGTCTCAGATCAGACATGTGTGTGTCTGTAAATTTGCACTGATGTACCGCATCTAGGATCTCAAATTTCTTCTTTGCCTGAAGGACGTTAATCTGAGGAAAGAAAACAACAGATAATAGTAAAAAACAAGTACTGAGATGACTCCCTCTAGTGGAGGCTCTTTGTTTTCCTTTTCTCAAAGTGCAGGAACACCATTAAGTCTGACTGGAGTTAAGTCTGACCAAGACGAACCTCAATGTGCTCTCTTGCACATGGCCTCGTTGAATTCTTTCCTTCACACTCCAGCGGCCACACAGCCCCAGAGGTACTTCCTCAGTTAAAAGCTTTGTACTGTATGTCATAACAATGCAAAGCTAAAAGATATTTTGTGCTACATTTAATCGGTCACTTTGATTACATACAGTGAAATGCCTGCAGCTTTGACCTTCTCGGCAATGAGACACATTCAGTTAAGGGTTCAAAAGGGTGAGATGTCTAAGAGCTGCATGAGAGGGATGCCAGGAGACAAACTGAAGAATAAAAAGGGGTCAGAACCATCCTTGGGATCACTCTGTATCAGTCTCCTTTGTACCTAACCGGCAGTCATCAGCGGCCATCCAAGTGTGCAATCTTAGTACTTCCACTGATCATTTTCCTAACCTGAAGGACGTAGTCCAGAGCAAGGTGTCGGAAGCACTTGCGGGTGATGCTGAGCGAGCTGGTGGCTTCTTCGACCTCGTGTGGCTTGTTCCTGGGCGCCTGAGCATTCTTCACCTGCGCTATTTCCATATCTTCCCGCACCCGGTCGAAGTGCTTCTTGGTGTCCTTGAACTTCCGAACATCCCTGACACAAATGGACACAAAAACACGGATCAAACCAGACAGTTCCTCGAAACTTCACATCAAACTTTGTCCTAAAATCAAAATTGCCGGTATTTCAATTGCTGACAGCATGTTTAGGTCACAGTAAGTTGTTCTCAGGTTAATATTTCAACAAAAATGGTTTCAGGAGAGAAAAGGACACAATTGCCTTGAAAATGAATAGATATCCTTGAACTTTTTCCAAGTTTATCAAACTAATATCACAAATTTCAATGCATTTTATAGGGATTTTATATTTTAAATTGACAAAAAGCAGTGCATAGTTATATAGTGAAAGGAAAATGATGCATGGTTGTAAAAGGTTTTTACAAGTAAAGTCCAAAAAGTGTGGCAAACATTTGTATTGAGGTCCCCCTGGTCAATATTTTGTAGAACCACCTTTCACTGCAATTACAGCTACAGGTCTTTGTGGGCATGCCTTTACCATCTTTGCACATCTGGAGACTAAAATTTGTGAAAATTCTTCCTTGCAAAGTATGAATATGTTCGACGGAATGGAGAGCATCTGTGAACACATTTTTAGCTCCACCCCAGTCTTCAATGGGTTTTCATCCAGGACTGCCCTGTATTTAGCTCCATCCATCTTCCCATCAACTCCGACCAGCTTCCAGTCCCTGCTGAAGAAAAGCAGTACCACAGTATGATGCTGCCACCACCATGTGTCACTCAAATGTTCTGTGATTTGCATGGAGGTCAAAAGGTTCAATCGTCTCATCTGACCAGAGGACCTTATTCCACATATTTGCTCTGTCGCATACAAAGCTTGTGACTAACTGAAAATAGTCTTTCGCTACAAAGGCCAGATTTGTGGAGTGTGCAACTAATAGTTGTCATGTTAACAGATTCTCCCACTTTAGCTGTGGATCTTTGTAGCTCCTCTAGAGTTACCATAGGCCTCTTGGTTGCTTCTCTGATTGATGCCCTCCTTTCCCAGCCTGTCAGTTTCATTAGACAATCAATCTGAGGCATTCACAGGACAGTTGCATTTATACTTATTTACAAATATCAGAGTAAATTAGGCTAAAAACCAACTCTTTTCAGGTTTATCTGTGGAAAAAAAGTATTTATTATTATGTGCTGCTTTTGTTTGCCTATCACATAAATAAAATGCACTGAAGTTAATGGTTATAAAGGTAGAACACGTGGAAAAGTTCAAGGGTTATGACTACTTCTGCAAGACTTTTTTTTTGCCAACTTATAGACTGTGTACTTATGCCTCTTTTCTACCTGTGTTAAAATTTCCATGCTACTCAAACTGCAGAAACTGAAAAAGCAAATGATGAATGATTTTCTCACTCTTTCACAAAGTTGTGCAGCTGCTGCTTCACAGAACGCTGGGCTTGATCAAACAGTATCTGAAAGAGATGAGAAATAAAAACAATGACTTCTGGTCACTTGTTGGAAACTTGAGGGGAAAAATTGGGGTGGGGGGTCAGACATAGGGAGGGCTACATCACTGGTTGCATCAGACTAAGAAAGGTAATTGTTAATGTCAATTATCTGTATTCCAGATTGTCAAAGACGTGCAATACCATGAAGAAAATTGATCATTAAATCAATAAGCAGAAACAACAAATACCAAAGCCTTGATGACTAATATACATTGTTTGATATTTCTGTTTTGTTTTTTTAAGTTGATAAAAACAAAAATCTGGCTAAACTAACCTTATTTTGGTTTTAAAATACAAAAGTAACCCAGTTATGCACTAATAAAGCAGTGCAGGACAAGAAACAGAGATAGTAAAAAATGGTTATGTCTCTTTGAAAGTGAAAGACTTGAAAAACAACAAAATCCCCATACTCCACTGTTTTAGATCAGAATCAGAATCAGAATCAGAATCAGCTTTATTGCCAAGTTTGTACATACAAACAAGGAATTTGACTCCGGTACACTTTGCCACTTTGTTTTTGTTTTTGCACTACAGAATATACATATTTACAATGTACAATATACACATAATTATAAATAAAAAGGTGCATTTGCAACATCTGTATGCTGTTGTTTTTGTATTTTATTGAATGTTCAATACAGAGAAACAGCCTGGGGGAACGTAAACTGTCTCTGTGGGCGGCTGGTTTTAAAAAAAAGTGGAACAGCGCTCTGTAGCGTCGGCCTGAAGGCAGAACTCTAAACAGTTATGTGCAGGGTGTGTGGGGTCTGCAGAGAATTTAGCAGCTCTTTTCCTGACCCTAGACCTGTATACAGTCTTGGATGGAGGGAAGGTCAGCCCTGATGATTCTCTCTGCAGTCCTGATTGTTCCTTGCAGTCTGGACCTGTCCCTGTTTTTGTGGATGAACCGAACCACACGGAGATGGATGAAGACAGGACAGACTGAATGATGCAGTGTAGAATTTACACAGCAGCTTCTTGTGGAAGGTTGTACTTCTTTGAGTTGCCTCAGGAAGTACAGTCTCTGCGGGGCCTTCTTCCGAACAGTGTCTATGGTTGAATTACCATCTCAGGTCTCAGAGATGGTGGTTCCTAAGAACCTGAAGTGATCCACAGCCGACACGGTGCTTGTTGAGGATGTGGAGGTGGGGTGTATGGAGGTGGTGTTTTCCGAAAGTCCACTACCATCTCCACAGTCCTTGGATGGGTTTTATTCCAGGCAGTTCTGACTACAACCGTGTAACCAGCCGATCCACCTCCTGTCTGTATGCATGACTCATCGTCCGTCTGGATCAGTCCAATGACAGTGGTGTCATCTGCAAACTTCAGGAGTTTTCACGGATGAGTCCGCTGAGGTGCAGTCATTTGTGTAGAGGAGAAGAGGAGTGGGATAGGATACACAAGGACCCCTGGGGGCACCAGTGCTTATTGATCTGGTTTCGGGAGAAGATGCTCCCCAGTCTCACCTCTGCTGTTTTCATGCGCTGAAAGAGCCTGTTTACATCATCCTCAAGAGATAGTTTAGTGCAGGCAGAGGATCTGAAGGTAGGGTGTTGGTTGCTTTGCTGGTCGGACCTGTCCTGAATGGGATGTGGAGGAGTTGGTTTGTGAGTTGGGAATGGCTTCTGTCATGTCTGCAGTAGAAGCCATTCAGACGGTTGGCACATGCAGGCGACTTTGTTCAGGAGTGGTGGTGGGGCTTCTGTAGCGCAGTCAGGTTTTCTCAACCAGGTCCATACAGCCGAAGTGTCACCAGTAGAAAGGCTGTTTTGACTTCTCACTATAGCTTCTCTTGGCTGCTTTGATCTCCTTTGTAGTCTGTTCCTGGCCTGCCTTAACACTGCGCCCAATCTCCACTGCCTGTGAGCTTCTTCCTTGTCCCTGCGCAGATTCTCTGAGGTGTGGAGTAAACCCATGCTTTTTGTTCCAAAGTGAACAAAGGTCTTGGTCTGCACACACATGTCCTCACAGAAACTGATGTATGATGTCACCACATCAGTTAGTTCGTTTAAATCAGTGGCTGAGGTTTCAAAAACAGTCCAGTCTGTGCATTCAAAGCAGGCTGCATTCAAAGCAGATCATCACTAAATACTAAAAATAAACGTATCCACACAATTTTTAAGTAGTGGTGCTTACCTATAAAACATCAATAAACACAAACTGTCTGAGCACGATTTGTAATACAGTTACTATGATGGGAAACCCTTTTGTTAACCCACGTACATTTTTACCCAACAGAGGGCAACAAAGCACATCTTTTTCATTTGGTTCCTCAAGATGCAAACAAGTGATTCATAATTGATCAAGTCTGCTTGCAGAAACGAATGGATGGGGAATGCTGCTCTAACTTGAACACGTCTACTCTAACACAATAACGGGATGCTTTCGGATTTAAATCCAAGCCCCGTCCTTGTTTCCTGCGCCCTCTGAACGCATCGTCTGCTGCGGCTGCTGCTAAATAGGTCACTCCGGCAGAGAGGGAGGGAAGGAAGAGGAGAGGCTTTTGGTTCAATGTTGCCCAGCAGTCACATCCAGTGTAGAACAGAATAGCCTGCCCAAACCTACATGGTGTCATCAACACAACTCAGCAGCTAGACTGGTCCGGCCTCACTGTACAAGACAGATTTAGAATCTAAAAGTAATCTGGAAGTGGTGAGTTTTAGTAGATTTCCAGAAACCACCAAGGGAGTCATTTTTGTGTTGATGTTGGCTTTAAAAATGTCTTTTACTGGCCTGCAAAGCAACTGGATGTAAAAGTACCACCATTGAGAAACCTTAAAAAGAAACCAATAAAAATAACAGGACAGCATCAGATTAGTTTGAGCACAGAGCTGACGGGACTGAGGCGGCTAGTGGCACAATGTTATCCACACGCTAACCTAGCATTCCACGGTCTATGGTGTTTGTGTGTTGAAAGAGACTTCCTGGCTCTGTTAAATTTGCAGCTTGTTGCATTCTTAGACTGCTTTGTGGCAACCCACATCAGACTTTCACAGGATGAAGAGCAAACAGGTTGCCCCTCCTTTATCCAAAAAGGTTAAAATCTTGCAGGTCAGAGAAGGGTCTTTTTTATTCAGCACACTAAACACATTACAATATTTTAATTGTGATGAAATATTTTAGTTCAGATATAAGTTTTTGCATTATTTTTTTACTTCAGTTAGATACTGTGTTAATAATACCAAACCTGAAACCGATTGGACCAATTTTACATGAGCAGCTGGTGAAGATCATATTTAGATCGCATATGTAAACAAAAATTAAAAATCAAATTTATTTCTGCCTATTTCAATAACCTGATGATATCCTATAGTTCATACAAATCTAAAGGGTAATGACTGATCTGGGACAACTGGCACGGATAAATTGGTGGTACTGTTTTTAATGTGTTGTTCTTATGTAATTATGTTATGTTATGCTCAGTTATGGTTGAGGTGCAAACACACCCTCCATTTCTGCTACCTGTATGACCCCCTCTCTTTTCCAATCGTTATGGTTTTTAGTATAACAATGGCCATCAGTGGGCTCTAGATGGACAAACTGTCTACTTTTAAGGCTAGGCGTAAAACTTTCCTTTTTGATAAAGCTTATAGTTAGAGTGGCTTAGGTTATCCTGAGCTATCTCTGTAGTTATGCTGCTATGATGCTGCTATTATGTCCTTAGGCTGCTGGAGGACATAATGACCATTTCACCCTCTTCGCTACATTCTCACACTACTCTACATTTTTGCATTATTTGCTGTTATTTCAGCTTTTAACTTTGTTCTCTCTTTTTTCTCTTCCTAGAAGCTACACCTGGCCTGACTCTGTGTCTACCTGTGACACCTTTCTGGAGAGGGGCATCGTCCGAGCTTCTGCTGCCAACAACTTAATGCTCGCCTTCTACCGATGATCCACATGGCCCTGTCTTTCAGTGTTTAAACCTTTCTCTCTCCTAGACATGGCGATTGACTGAGCTTTAACTGTGATACTAACTCTATGTATGCTCTCTTTCAGACTCTAACCTTGAAAACTGGCTCAGAGTTTATCTGTTCTTTCTTCTAGGTGAAGCCCTAAAGGAGCTACATCCATTAACATTGTCCTTTTCCTTTCCCATAGAAAGTACTCCTGGATCAGTGCTTCTTTGTTCTCTTTGGTGTCTCTGCTCTGTTCTCTCTAACTCCCAGTCGCTATTCGTGGCAGATGGCCGCTCACACTGAGCCTTGGTTCTGCTGGAGGTTTCTTTCTGTTAAAAGGAGTTTTTCCTCTCCACTGTTTCTACATGCATGTTCAGTATGAGGGATTGCTGCAAAGTCAACGCCAGTGACTGTCCACTGTCTCTACATCCTCATCCAGGAGGAGTGACTGTCTACAAAAGTCTCTGACTCCTTTGCATCTGCTAAAAAGAGAGGGTTCCTTAGATAGTAAAAACTTTTATCCAATTTGAATAAATAACTGAATCTGACTGCACTGTTCAATGATTAGGATTAATTGGAATGTATGTACCTGACTTTTGTGAAGTTCCTTGAGACAACATGTGTTGTGAATTGGCGCTATATAAATAAAACTGAATTGAAATGAATTGAATTGAATTATGTTACCAGCAGGGTGATAAACTGGAGAACTGACCCTGAAATACACAATCTGGATAACTCCACACGTCATAACAGATAGATTTGCTAATGTGGTTTCTAAAATGAATATAGCATTTTCCATTTCTTTTTCTATTAAGAAAAAAGGAATCATAAAGTCATTCTCAGCTCTGGACTGCAAAAATATGCACTTAAAAGACTTCGATGTGCAAGCTTTCTATATCCAAGTATATTTCTCATATGATGGAATAAAAAAAACATCCAAGAAAAATGTGGGATTTGAATAAAAAAACCCTAAGATGAAAGAGAAGAACTGTACAGACAGTGATAAACTATATAGATTAACAAGCCCAGATATTATGACAAGGTTTTTGACAAGATAGGTGATGAGACAAGATTATTTTACTTTATGTACAAAGAATTCAAGAAGAAATCATAAGGATTTTTCTCTGCAGGGTAAAGCAAACTTCTACTCAATCTTGAATGTTTTCCAAGAATGAGTGAAAATAGTTCATATGCAGGTCTTTATCTGAATATCTGAGTCAGTCTTCCCTCGTTTCTAATGTATATGAAAGAGGCAAACCCGAGTCAATATTTGATCATGCTTGAATTAGGCTGAAACCAATACAAATTGCTCAGGGTTCCTAAACATTTTCAAAGGCCACAAAACATTTCCAGACTCCGTTATTTTAGATCTCAGGCTATAAATATAGAACATCTGGATCCATCCATCTATCTCTTGGATGGATGGATGGATGGATGGATGGATGGATGGATGGATGGATGGACGGACGGACGGACGGATGGACGGATGGTGGATGGATGGATGGATGAAAGCAGATGTTGCTAAAAAGTTATTTGCACCAGTGCCACCATTAATCTGGAGCCATGGTATAGCTTAGCTTACTAATGAGTTGCAACAGATGATTTTATTTACACATTTGCAGCAACATCCACATTTTTCTGATTATACCAATTCGGTCTTGGTCTTACCTCTAGGGTTAGGTGTTCTTGGCTACAACCCTACTATGTGCATCATTTACTTAAAATCCAATACTAAAAAGCATTCTAGAACTGACTGCTTACTTATAAGATAAAAATAAGATGTTTATGATATTGATAATGGGATAGAAAATAAATTATGGAAACATTTATTTTCAAATTCTATAAGCCATGTAGGAACGCTGAATGTTGCTCAGGTCACAATGTTTCCTCTGTCCATGAGAACGAAGCGTCTTTTGTATAAAACCTTTGGAAAAGAAAGGAGCTAGCTTGGCTTGCTTTCCACCAACATTCAAACAGAGCTTGTTTGTCCTGGAGCATAGTGTTAGACTGGCTGAAGCCACCAGGAAATTGAGGTAAGCGTGGGCCAAGACTCCTTAGCACTTCTCATAGATCCATGCTAATGTCTTTGCATGTTTATGCTGAACCATATGTCCTGTTTGTTTATCTTTCCAGGGTTTCAAAGCTAACCAAGCATGGATGCAACAAGCATATCTTATACTCAGAGGTCCCATGTGCGCACTGCCATTTAATATTCTTGAGAGTCTGCAAAAGCCAGCAGAGCATGCAAAATAAGGGAAATCCTTCTCAAGTGGCAGCTATAACCATCATTTCTTATTCATTGAGGTGCGGGAGGAGTGCAACACAGTTAAATACGCATGCTGCATCTCTGACAGAACATGAACATGTAGAAGAGGCCAAAAATATTACTCCACATTGCCGTTTCGTCTCGAGGGAATCCCCTCGTCATGCTGCACTCGCATCTACCCTCTCTGTTCTGCTTTACATCAAAGAAACAAAGAAAACCTTTGATGAATTATAATATTGTCCACTCAGACTGTCTGCTCTGATAGATTGGAGGGGAGGAAGAGGGGAAAACGAGAGACTGAAAGCACAGCTGAGACTGTGGTGGAGGATGCCAGATGGTCCCAGGCCAAGCCGCACTCTCTCATGGTCTCTAAAGTGTGACACACTGAACCAGACAAAACAGAGATTCTGTCAGTCTGACAGAAACACTGACAGTTGGATGAAAACCAAACAATTCATACAAGGTGGAAAGCAGTTAAAAGAAAAAGCAGTATGTAACATTAAATTTTCAGAGTTCTCCTATGAATAAACTCAAGTAGTGCCAGCAAATCAAAAGGCACTTCTACTTGACAGAGCACACTCCAATAACAGACACCAGATAGCCTCAAGAAATACTATAACACAGCATCGAACCCTTGCTGACAACGTAATGAAATAAACATTTTTCTCATGTTAATGTTTATAGTTAATGAAGGGACATAGTTCTATAATGGCTGCGCAATGCAGGGATATCTAGGTTAAACAAAGAAGTCCTTCTGAAGGCCGTTATCTCACCCCTTTGCCCTGGATTTCAATGAGTTTTGTATTTTTGCCCATATAATACGACCAGTAGTCGAAATGGGCCTCATGTAATCAAACTTCATAGTGTCACCTTCACAGTAATGTAATAAAACATCATGCCTCTTGTGACTACAAATCTAACACGAATGAGCTGAGAATAATTATCATTTAGTTAGCTCAATAATAAGACTGAACAAAGTGATTGCAAACAAATTTACTGGATAAGAAAGCATTAACCAGGCACAGCTTAGAGCACAGAACAGTTCTGTTTTTATTTCTGCTTATGTGGCTCTAGATCAACTCATCTCTTCATTCTTCCAACCTATTGTTCAAGGAAAACAGGATGGGTTTATTGTATCTGCAAGTAGAGCTGCGCAATATCCCGATTTGCAATCGCCATTGCATTAATAATATGTGGAAGTACTCCTTGGATGCAATATCTGGGCTAAAACTGGTATCAGCAATGAAGGGGTACTGCTTTGAAATTGAGACAGATACTGCTTGGTCATGTATACTCCTTTGGTGTTTTTTGTTTTTTTTAACTGGCAGCACAGCCTTTTTAGAATATTCTGGAAGCCAAAACAAATAAGAAAGCAAACAGAAAACATGGTTTTGGTGGATCCGATTAAAAACATCTATTCCATACATGATCTTGTGCTAGCAAAGTAGGTTTTTACATCCTGTAACCCTATTCCATAGATGATATGGATGAGCCTTTTCACCATCCTGCTCAAAATGTTAAAGAAGTGTTTTTCTGATATCTTTATTCAAACTCAGATTGTTAAACATTTGCTCATATTATTCGTTCCTGTTCATTTATATTAGCGTTGTGGTGAAAAATAAGGAAAGAAAATGTATAAATGCACTGATTACAGATTCTTTAAAAAATATTTATTTGTAAAGCTTTTACTTTTTTTGTGAAAAACTAAGAAAATAAATGAATAAATGTAAGTTCTTAGTTTCCCCCTAAAACTGCTAAAATCTCGTGCTGTTCTTGTGAAACCTACTTCATGTATCATCTCATCTTCTAAGTTTGGTGCATCGTTACAGCCCTGCTCAACGCCGAAGACTTGATTCTGCTTTGTTTAATCTCCATGACTATACTGCTCAGTGGTCACCCTGTTAAAAATGACAAAATACCACCAACAGTGTCGCAGAGTAACAGACATCTGTCAAGCAGCTCTCTACTGTAACCATCCACTCATCTGTTCCTCCACTGCTGACCGTGCATTTTCCACCAGCCCTCCACCCACAAATAATCTCTTCTCAGCCTGAAAGTTCACACCAGTTTGAAGTTTTTACAGGAGCTTGTCTGTAGCATTTTTTCATGCCAAGTTGGACCAATTTCCCCACATGCAGCAGAGAATGAAACAGTTCAAAGCTGTGTTGCTCTGCAAATTTAACAGCCAACCTCCAGTTTCTGGTGTTGTGAAGTTCTTATGTCAAAGTTAAACCAATAGGCTTGCAGCCTGTGATTTAAATTTCACATTTCAGGAAAATTACAAAAAATGTAAATGTCAAAGATAATAGTTGGTTTCCTTCAATGTGGTTTAAAAAATACAAATCTGAGAATCCGATTTTTTGAATCTGGCATTAAACAGAGTCCTATTCCATTCAACAGATTTTAATGATTTTTTATTATAACTGCATTAACACTTAATGGACTCAAGTTGCGATTTAATACCGATGTCAAAAAAAGACAAATCGAGAAGTAAATTTATGTCACCAGGAATTAGTTATTTCTCTTACAATGCTGTGAAAAGGTATTTACCTCTGTATTTATTTAGGTTATTTTAATCTGATATTAGAAGTTGATTGAAGAACTGAAACATTTAAGTGTAACAAAAAAGTAAAAACGGAGGACATCTGTAAGGGGCAACAACTGCATTAATTAGATTATTTTATGATAATAAAAACTTGCAATTCGGTGAAACTTGAACCCAAAATAAATTCAACTATTTTGAACTGGAGATGTTTGCTTCAATAGAGGGAGTAGCAACAGCATCCAAAGTCTATTGTGCAAGAATTTAGCAGTCTGCAGTCTCATTCAGAAATGTTTTAGGACTGACTTTATTAGCTTGCAAAATTTGAAATGAAACTAAAGACTATATTTTTCCAAGGCCTCTTAAGTCTTTTAAAGCAGGAACGTTAACCCACAGCGGGGCTCATAGGCTCCCAACAGCATCCATACACAAAGTGCATGAGCCAGCTTATGTAATACACTCTGCAATATGTCGAAGTTGTGCAGGGTTCCTATTGTCCAGCAGCTTAAATCTTATCGACACCCACCAACATGAGCTGAGCCATTAAGCCCCCTCCGCTGGCCTCCCTCCACATCAATAGACTGGGAGCCAATGGGAAGAAGGGAGTTGCTGATTTGTTGGGACACCCAATTGTTGCAGCCTCAAAGAGGAATGTCATTGTCACATGTACACAGAAGCAGAGACTGTGCAATCTGCAGCACTGTTGGTTCAAGTTAATGGACTTTAAAGGACCACAGAGAGCCACAGCACTGGGGTGTAGGTGAAGGAGGTCAGCAGCCTTAAAAGTGAGGAGGGTAAAAACACAGCAGTGAAGCACATGCTCTGCTTCATGTCAAAGACAAATGTGGAGGAAAAAATAAAGCATTAATGCAAGAAAGAAGACCATAAATAAAAGCAATTAAAATTCCAGAGTTGGGGTTTCTTTTGAACAAACACTACATCAAAGTTATAATTTTGGCAGAACTTAAAAAATTTACAAGTTTTAATGTTGTTCCAACTCCCCATTTCAATCTACAATATACTATATATATCTATATATATCTATATAGATATATATAGATATATATATATACACTCACCGGCCACTTTATTAGGTATACCTTGCTAGGACCGGGTTGGACCCCCTTTTGTCCAGAACTGCATTAATCCTTCATGGCATAGATTCAACAAGGTACTGGAAACATTCCTCAGAGAGTTTGGTCCATATTGACATGATAGCATCACACAGATGCTGCAGATTTGTTGGCTGCACATCCATGATGCGAATCTCCCGTTCCACCACATCCCAAAGGTGCTTTATTGGATTGAGATCTGGTGACTGTGGAGGTCATTTGAGTCCAGTGAACTCACTGTCATGTTCAATAAACCAGTCTGAGATGATTCGTGCTTTATGACATGGCGTGTTATCCTGCTGGAAGTAACCATCAGAAGATGGGTACACTGTGGTCATAAAGGGATGGGCATGGTTAGCAACAATACTCAGGTAGGCTGTGGCGTTGACACGATGCTCAATTGGTACTAAGGGGCCCAAAGTGTGCCAAGAATAACCCCCCACACCATTACACCACCAGCATCAGCCTAAACCGTTGATTCAAGGCAGGATGGATCCAAGCTTTCATGTTGTTGACACCAAATTCTGACCCTACCATCCAAATGTCGCAGCAGAAATCGAGACTCATCAGACCAGGCAACGCTTTTCCAACCTTCTACTGTCCAAGTTTGGTGAGCCTGTGCGAATAGCCTCAGTTTCCTGTTCTTAGCTGACAGGAGTGGCACCCGGTGTGGTCTGCTGTAGCCCATCAGCCTCGAGGTTCGTCGTGTTATGTGTTCAGAGATGCTCTTCTCCATGCCTTGGTTGTAACGAGTGGTTATTTGAGTTACTGTTGCCTTTCTATCAGCTCGAACCAGTCTGGCCATTCTCCTCTGACCTCTGGCATCAACAAGGCATTTGCGCCCACAGAACTGCCGCTCACTGGATATTTTCTCTTTTTTGGACCATTCTCTGTAAACCCTAGAGATGGTAGTGTGTGAAAATCCCAGTAGATCAGCAGTTTCTGAAATACTCAGACCAGCCCGCATGCCACGTTCAAAGTCACTTAAATCACCTTTCTTTCCCATTGTGATGCTCGGTTTGAACTGCAGCAGATCGTCTTGACCATGTCTACATGCCTAAATGCATTGAGTTGCTGCAATGTGACTGGCTGTGACTGGCAGTTGGACAGGTTTACCTAATAAAGTGGCCGGTGAGTGTCTATAGTATATATATATATATATATATATTATATATATAGTATATAATTATTCCCTATGAGATGTCTTTACTAGATTGCATTTAAAGAAAGCAATATTGCAAAAACCTATAAAAAGTGACATTTTTACAACAAAGAGGGGGATGGCCATCCCCCAGTGGGCCCACCACCTGCAGGGGGAACCGTGAGGGACTGGTGGACGAAGGTGGAGACCTCAGCGGCCCGCTCTCCGGATGCTTAGGCTGGCTCTAGGGACGTGGAATGTTACCTCACTGGGGGGGAAGGAGCCTGAGTTTGTGCGGGAGGTCGAGAGATATCGACTAGAAATAGTCGGGCTCGCTTCCACGCACAGCTTGGGCTCTGGAACCCATCTCCTTGAGAGGGGCTGGACTCTCTTCTACTCTGGAGTGGCCCACGGGGTGAGGCGGCGGGCTGGGGTGGGTTTGCTTGTTGCCCCCCAGCTCAGCCGTCTAGTGTTGGGGTTTACCCCGGTGGATGAGAGGGTCGCATCCCTGCGCCTTCGGGTCGGGGATAGGTCTCTGACTGTCGTTTCGGCCTACGGGCCGAGCGGTAGTGCGGAGTACCCGGCCTTCTTGGTGTCCCTGTCGGGGGTGCTGGATAGTGCCCCTCCCGGGGACTCCATTATTCTGCTGGGGGACTTCAACGCCCACGTGGGAAACGACAGTGACACCTGGAGAGGCGTGATCGGGAGGAATGGCCTCCCCGATCTGAATCCGAGTGGTGTATTGTTATTGGACTTCTGTGCTAGTCACGGATTGTCCATAATGAACACCATGTTCAAGCATAAGGGTGTTCATCAGTGCACTTATAGGGGGGGTGGGAGGCTGCTGACCTCGACTGGGGACATTATCGGGCGGTGGAAGGAGTACTTCGAGGATCTCCTCAACCCTGCCATCACGCATTCCCTGGTGGAAACAGAGGCTGGGGACTCGGGGTTGGACTCTTTCATCACCAAGGCTGAAGTCACCGAGGTGGTTAAAAAGCTCCGCGGTGGCAAGGCTTTCGGGGTGGATGAGATTCCCCCTGAGTACCCCCAAATCTCTGGATGTTGTGGGGCTGTCATGGTTGACACGCCTCTTCAACATTGCATGGCGGTCGGGGACAGTACCTCTGGACTGGCAGACCGGGTGGTGGTCCCCTTCATAAGAAGGGGGACCCGGGGGGTGTGGTTGCAACTACAGGGGGATCACACTCCTCAGCCGCCCTGGTAAGGCCTACGCCAGGGTATTGGGGGGGAGGAGAGTCCCCGGCCGATAGTCGAACCTCGGCTTCAGGAGGAACAGTGTGGTTTTCCGTCCCGGCCGTGAAAACTGGACCAGCTCTATACCCTCTACAGGGTACTCGAGGGCTCATGGGAGTTTGCCCAAAAACCCGGTTCACATGTGTTTTGTGGACCTGGAGAAGGCATTCGACTGTGTCCCTCGTGATGCCTTGTGGAGGGGTGCTCCAGGAGTATGGAATCGGGGGCCCTTTATTAGGGGCCATCCGGTCCCTGTACGAGCGGAGCAGGAGTTTGGTCCGCATTGCCGGCACTAAGTCGGACCTGTTCCCGGTGCATGTTGGACTCCGGCAGGCTGGCCCCTTTGTCACCGGTCCTGTTCATAAAATTTTATGGACAGGATTTCTAGACGCAGCCAAGGGCCGGAGGGGTCTGGTTTGGGGACCAGTGGATTTCGTCTTTTCTTTTTGCAGATGACGTGGTCCTGCTGGCCCCTCTAGCCAGACCTACAGCATGCGCTGGGGCGGTTCGCAGCCGAGTGTGAAGCGGCTGGGATGAAGATCAGCTCCTCCAAGTCAGAGGCCATGGTACTCGACCGGAAAAGGGTGGCTTGTCCTCTTCAGGTTGGAGGGGAGTTCCTGCCTCAAGTGGAGGAGTTCAAGTATCTCGGGGTCTTGTTCAGGAGTGAGGGAAGAATGGAGCGGGAGATCGACAGACGGATCGGTGCGGCTGCTGCAGTAATGGGGGCGCTGTGCCGGTCCGTTGTGGTGAAGAGAGAGCTGAGCCGAAAAGCGAAGCTCTCGATTTACCGGTCGGTCTATGTTCCTACCCTTACCTATGGCCATGAACTTTGGGTCATGACCGAAAGAACGAGATCCCGGATACAAGCAGCGGCAGCTTCCTCCGTAGGGTGGCCGGGCACTCCCTTAGAGATAGGGTGAGGAGCGCGGCCATTCGGGAGGGGCTCGGAGTAGAGCCGCTGCTCCTCCACATCGAGAGGAGCCAGTTGAGGTGGCTCGGGCATCTATGCCGGATGCCTCCTGGACACCTTCCTCGGGAGGTGTTCCAGGCACGTCCCACCGGGAGGAGGCCCAGGGGACGGCCCAGGACACACTGGAGGGACTATGTCTCTCGGCTGGCCTGGGAATGCCTTGGGCTCCCCCCGGAGGAGCTGGAGGAGGTGTCTGGGGAGGGGGACGTCTGGGTGTCTCTGCTGAGTCTGCTGCCCCCACGACCCGGTTCCGGATAAGCGGAAGACGACGAGTACGAGTACGAGAAAGTAATTTGAGAAACACTGAAACATCCGGTGGTGACCTGAACTGGACATGGCCTTTATCAGTGATTGGCCAATCTGAAAATAAAACTTCAACCTTTTTATCTCGGTCAGGAACTGCATCATACCTAAGTGCTAACAGGTTGCACCGGCAACAGCACTATTTGAGGCCAAAGTTGTTATTGAGGATATACGCTGTAAGGAGCTTTTAGAAGAACATGTATTTTCTATGGAGGCATGTATGATGTTTCTTAAGGCTGCTACTTTTAAACCGATGGGAGACTTTGGCAGAAAGCTGGAAGCTGAATGTACAACAGAAAAGTTGCTCAGTTATATCCTATTGAAGAGTTCAATTTTATCTGTAATGAATCATGCTGGCTTCAGTAAAATTTCACTGCTATACAGGGCTGGATAACCACAAATAGATGCTAAAACAGAATGTCAACTCTGTAATCATTTTGTCATTGTTTAGAAATATTAGACAAGTCCTCTTTATCTGTAGAGCCGCCTGCTCTTTCTCACCTTTGATCCTAAAATAAATAACTGATCGCTCACAACAGAAAGGCTGTTTAGACTTCTTTATAGCTAAAAATATACCTAAATGATTTGAAAACTAATACATAAACAGTAAATCAGAAATTTTGTCCTCACAGTTATTTATATTGAATGAATCTTGTAGAAAAAATTAACATCTTGTGGCACACTACGTTTCGAGGCATGCAAAAAAAAACAAAAAACTCAGTAAACTCAAGTGTGTTTTTATTGTTTTGAGCTGCAAATTAATACATTTTTTGATTTTATCTAAAGCCCTCCACACCAAAACAATACAGGGATGGTTGGTAATAATGATGCACAGGAGCGTTAAGACCAGCTGGCAGGTTTTTTTAATCAGCATTGTAAAAATGTTTTGTTTTCCAGCAGCAGTGCAGAGTGAGGATTGGATGTATGGAAAGCCAAAAGGGTTACAAACTGTACAATAGTGATACTGAAAAGTGAAATTATGATGGTTTAACATTTTGTTTCCAATTTAGAGAAGTTGAGTTAGTTCTTCATTTATATTGCAGAAGTTGAAGTCTAAATTAACTGAAACTACAGCAATTTTTTTTTATTTGTTCTGTAATAACAAGAAATATACTTTGCAGTTTTGAACTACTTTATAATCCTTGTTTGACGTTTGGCCTCTAAGAGACTTTTTGTTCAAATTAATAGCATATTGTTGAAATGCTGTATATAGCTGTCCACTTAAGATTCTCATAACTTTCAAATATTGTTTGATGTCTTTCTCTATTTTTGAGGGGTTCATTTTCAGTTCAACATAAAGGAAACTTAGCATTTGTCATTTGTTTTGTTTGTCAAACTCATTACCAAGCATGACCTCAGAACAGAGGTACTAATACAACTGTATTATGGAACTTAAATTAAAATCTTTAATAATCTAGCAGTTTTGTAGCTTTTAATGGACTAAGAAAATCCACTTGTCTTTCTGTAAACAAAAAAGGTAAAGTACCTGCACATAAGAGACCATCACAGTCTGGCATCAATGAAATTTCTTTTTATTAATTCATAATGTCATATACAGGGGTTGGACAATGAAACTGAAACACCTGTCATTTTAGTGTGGGAGGTTTAATGGCTAAATTGGACCAGCCTGGTAGCCAGTCTTCATTGATTGCACATTGCACCAGTAAGAGCAGAGTGTGAAGGTTCAATTAGCAGGGTAAGAGTACAGTTTTGCTCAAAATATTGAAATGCACACAACATTATGGGTGACATACCAGAGTTCAAAAGAGGACAAATTGTTGGTGCGCGTCTTGTTGGCGCATCTGTGACCAAGACAGCAAGTCTTTGTGATGTATCAAGAGCCACGGTATCCAGGGTAATGTCAGCATACCACCAAGAAGGACGAACCACATCCAACAGGATTAACTGTAGACGCGAGAGGAAGCTGTCTGAAAGGGATGTTCGGGTGCTAACCCAGATTGTATCAAAAAAAAATTACAACCACCGCTGCCCAAATCACGGCAGA
The DNA here is from genome assembly GCA_036173005.1 of Crenichthys baileyi. NCBI lineage: Eukaryota > Metazoa > Chordata > Actinopteri > Cyprinodontiformes > Goodeidae > Crenichthys > Crenichthys baileyi. Next base: position 563,988 of record JAHHUM010000030.1, read on the forward strand.
ATTAAATGTGCACCTCAACTCTCCTGTTTCCACCAGAACTGTCCGTCGGGAGCTCCAGAGGGTCAATATACACGGCCGGGCTGCTATAGCCAAACCTTTGGTCACTCATGCCAATGCCAAACGTCGGTTTCAATGGTGCGAGGAGCACAAATCTTGGGCTGTGGACAATGTGAAACATGTATTGTTCTCTGATGAGTCCACCTTTATTGTTTTCCCCAGATCCGGGAGAGTTACGGTGTGGAGAAGCCCCAAAGAAGCGTACCACCCAGACTGTTGCATGCCCAGAGTGAAGCATGGGGGTGGATCAGTGATGGTTTGGGCTGCCATATCATGGCATTCCCTTGGCCCAATACTTGTGCTGGATGGGCGCGTCACTGCCAAGGACTACCGAACCATTCTTGAGGACCATGTGCATCCAGGGTTCAAACATTGTATCCTGAAGGGCTGCCGTGTATCAGGATGACAATGCACTAATACACACAGCAAGACTGGTGAAAGATTGGTTTGATAAAACATGAAAGTGAAGTTGAACATCCCCCATGGCCTGCACAGTCACCAGATCTAAATATTATTGAGCCACTTTTGGGGTGTTTTTTGGAGGAGTGAGTCAGGAAACTTTTTTCCCCACCAGGATCACGTAGTGACCTGGCCACTATCCTGCAAGAAGAATGGCTTAAAACCCTCTGACCACTGTGCAGGACTTGTATATGTCATTCCCAAGACGAATTGACGCTGTATTTGGCCGCAAAAGGAGGCCCTACACCATTCTAATAAATTATTGTGGTCTAAAACCAGGTGTTTCAGTTTCATTGTCCAACGCCTGTACTTCCTTGCTGTTATTACAGGGGCATGTCTTCACATATAATAGACGGTGAAATATGATACTGAAACAAGTTGAATGGTGTGTTAAAGAAGCTGGAATCAGTTAAAATGTGAACCTCTCGTTGAATTAAACAGAAACATGCTTGCTGTGAGCACCAGGTCATGATAGTATTGTGTAGCTCTACTAAATGAGCAGTCCATGGTTTACTTACCATGTGGTAGTTTATGATCTCTTGCAGGCTTTCCCCGCACTTCTCCAAGCACTCCTGCAAAAAATATTACAAAATGCACACACAATAATTTTTGTTACTGCTACCATTTTGAAATTTTTTGAGAAGGAAGCAAATAAAAGCTGTTCCAAAGAAAATGTTATGCTGTATTTGACTTTAAGCTTAGTCAGAGCTGATTAATATAACTGAGGTGTTTTTAACAACGTACGGGAAACAGCTATTACTCTAAATCTGGTTCACTTCCTTTCCTGATTCATTCCTTATTTTATGATGGAAAGTACAAATATGAATAAGACTTTAAATAGGAAAATAACAATAAGTCAGAAGGTTGAAGCTTTTAGTAGAAGGTTTTGTCAGCGACCATTAAAACAGTCTGAAAGTCCAGCCAGATTCTTCCAGGTCTGTTCTGATTTTCACTGACTAATCTGTAAGTAATAACATTTAGTCACATATAAACAGAGCTGCAAGGCCAACACCCAAACATCAGGGAACTTCCCATTCACTGAACACATTTTATAGGTCGAGTACACGTTAAAAACCAGAGTAATGTACGTAACGGAAAAAATCATCAGACCCTCACCGAGATCATCTCATCCTTCTTGCACTGCTGAGACAGATCCCGGATGCCATTGACAAACAGCTTGTTGGCACTGATGTATGCCTTCCCAGCCTCGATCATCCCGCTGCATAGCTTCACCAGCTGTGGAGGGGGAAAAAAGACACACCAGAGGGTTAAATACAGTACAAACAAAATGGCATTTTTGATTTTGGATGATTTAGACATTGTTGAATCCAGTTTTATGAAATCCATTTAAGACCAAATGAAACAGATCCAAGGCTGCACGGAAGTGCAGTTGGTAGCACTGTTGCCTTGCAGCAAGAAGGTCCTGGGTTCGACTCCCAGCCCGGGTTCTTTCTGCATGGAGTTTGCATGTTTTCCCCATGCATGCATGGGTTCTCACCGGGAACTCTGGCTTCCTCCCACACTCTAAATTGGCCTTAGGTGTGAATGAGTGTGTGCGTGGTTGTTTGTCCTGTATGTCTCTGAGTTGCCCTGCGATAGATTGGAGACATGTCCAGGGTGTACCCTGCCTCACGCCCGTAGACTGCTGGGGATAGGCACCAGCTCCCCCATGACCCACTTTGGAATAAGCGGTATAGAAGATGAATGAATGAATGAAACAGATCCAAAATATTACAATTAAAAACAACTTCAGATGATCACAAATTAGGGTGATTGTTCTGACTACAACTTAGATCTCTGATCCTTCCACTCCATGTTCTGACCTGAAGAAGAAGAAATCCCTTATTCTTTCTCGTTAGTTCTTTTTGTCCTCTCCTCTTTTAAGTAGACAGTATATTATGAACAAATATCCATAATACACATAATATGGTCTTAAAAGTAGACAGGGTGTCTGCTTTATGAACAGAACTGGGAGATTGTTCAACATGAAAGATCTGTTTCTTGTAGAAATAAATGTCATCTCAAGAGGCTTCACAAAACAAACAAATTCAATTCACACCCAATTATTTAGAATCCAATTCGCTCCAAATTTAGTTCAAAATCCAGTTCATGTCAATACAGTCCAGTCATGTAGTCTGAAAGCAGCGTTCTGTTGAGAACAGAAAGGAATGTATAAAATAAAGTGGAGCTGGGTAATTCAAAGCTTTATATGTAAAAATAATTGCTTTAGACAAGGAATAGAAACTAAAAATGAAGAAAAATGATTTCTGCCCTGTGATGTACTGCTGATCTCTCCAGGGTATACCCAGCCTCTCGTCTGATGACTGCAAAACACAGGCAGCAACCCCCCTTCAACCCTGAAAGGATAAGCGGGTATGGACAATCTCCTTTTAATTCTCATCAGAACCCTTGCTGCAGCATTTTGGATCAGCTAAAGACCTTTTACAGAGTTATGAATTTAGGAGATCCTAATAACAGAGAATGAAAATTGTCCAGCCAGGTAGTAAACACATGAAGCAATTTCTCAGTATCACTCTGGGACAAGACAGAAAAACAATAAATTAAAATGAAATCCAAACAAAAAAATCAAGCAGGTTTCTTTGGGCAGTACATGAGGCTCACTATAATGAAAAGTATAAGCAATTGTACATGTAAAGATGTTCGTGGGTTTGTAGTTGGAAGTGATAGATGGAAGATTAGAAGATCAAATCATGGGTAGAAAACAGAGGATCCAGCACTGATGGCAGTAAAAGCCTGACTAATCTTGTCTCCATCCGAGACACTCGGATATAAAGTCGGGATCAGGGTCAGGGTCAGGGCAGGACCGGATCGAGTGCCAAGACAATATTCAATGACCTCTTACTGAACTGTTTAGCTGGACTGAGTGACATTAGATGTCTATTATGCAGATAGCAGGCAGCCAGTGGCAAACTCCATTAATGTTAGGAGTATGGCATTAGGTACTGCTTGGACAGATAATCAGAGTCAAACGGGAAAACTGTGTCTACTGCCTGCTGCAACACGCAGCTTTTTCCACTCATTTTATATGCAGAATTAGTACCATGCAGGCTGCACATCTGATCAGTATAAGACTAAGAAACATGAGGTCTATATGTTGCAGGTATTCTTCATTTCCCCTGAAAAGGGACAGAAGAAAACATGCAACCTTCAGAACATGTGGAGTTATTCACCTATTTAAAATTTGGATGATCTTTCTCATACAGCGAACAAAGCTAAGACTGACAGAGGATTGTTATTCTAATCTGATGTATGCAGCAGGCTTGATCATTTAACTCCATACAGTGTGCACTTTGTAACTAATTGGCTCCCATACAATATTGTTTTTAGCTCTAAAATAACTGATGTAGACCAATGACTATATTTTTTATTCAATGTAACAGACCAAGTAATAAATGCGGTGGCTTCATTTAGATATTACGGTCATCTCATCAGGTTTGCTTTGTGTAATAAGGTTGGTGTCTCTTAGTGCTATAAATAATGTGCATGAGCTGAATGGTGACACTTCATTTTTACATGTGTGAAGTAGTAAAGCCTCTAGGAATTATTTTAATCCAGTTTAGCTTTGGTTAAAAAACATCTAGAGACAACTAATGATATATTAGGAATTTTGCTCACTCTTATTTTGTCCTAAGTATGAGTCCAACATGCAGTGCTGTGATAAAAAATTTTACTATCTAGATTAATGTATAAAATATATTAAATGATCTTTAAAAAAGCTAAAATTATGTTTGATTTGCTGCATAACACCTTGATGAGTTGAGTTGCTGCAGGGCAACCTGCAGATAGATCAGGTAAATGCACACTAATTCACAAATTAGGAAAAATAACTAGTTTTACTGTTTTCTTAGCTGAGGCTTTTAAACTGCTTGGTTCTTAAACTGGGACTGGTATAAAAACCAAGCAAAATACTGACATTCGGATTTTTTAAAAGTTTTACAAACAAAGTAAAGTGCATCACAAACCTTGCGCTAAAGATTTTATTCAGGATTATCCAGTCTAGATTTTACATTTCTAAGTTTTATAGGTTTTGAAACACCAGGAATAGGTTGGTTCGGACGCCAAAAGAAGGTAGTGAAATGGCCCTTTAACATACTGCCGAAACATGTTGTTTTGTGGAACATATAAGTAATATAACCCAACGTGGTGTTTTGTACTCAAATGCCCAGAATAGTTTTAAAATTGATGAAAGGTCTAGAAATTTGAGTCTGTAAAAGCATTACAAAGAACTTTATGCACAATGATTCATCAATATCAACAACATGGCCTGGCATACCTTTACATGAATATCAGATAATTGGTGCCATGCAAATGTATTCAGACCAACACAAAGCAGTTATTTCAACAATGGCTTTCTTCTTCCCCCTTTCCCATAAAACCCAGATTAATGCAGTGCATGACTAACAGCGAACAGATTCTCCCAGCTGAGCTGTGGATCTCTGCAGCTCCTCCAGAGTTACCATGGGACTGATGGGTGCTTCTCTGATCAATGCTCTCCTTGCACGGCCTGTCAGTTTAGGAGGACGGCTATGTCTTGGTAGGTTTGCGGTTGTTCCATCCAGTTTCAGATAATAGGTTCAACAGTGGTCTGTAACTTGTCAAAGCTTGCGATTTAGTGTCATAACCTAACCCTGCTTTAAACTTCTCCACATCTTCTTCCCTGACCTACCAGCTGTGTGCTTTAACCTTCAAGATGCTGTTTGCTCACTAATGTTCTCTACGAAACCCCAGAGGCCTTCACAGAACAGATGTATTTACACTGATATTTATGTTTGCACATGTTACTAAGTTTAATGTTTATTTATTTAGGGGTGTCAGATTAAAATGAGCTGAATATAAAATCACAACAGACTTTTCCCATTTTAACTTTTATTTCACACTACTTTGTGCTGGTTTGTCACGAGTCGCATGAGTACTTTAAGAAGGCACTGGGGCTGAAACAGTTAGTCGGATTAATCGATTATTGAAATATTCGACAACTAATTTATTACTTGAACAATCGTTAACTGGAGTATACAGACTCTAAAACAGGTCATTTGCTGAAAGAACAACCCACTACTTAGGCCAAAATTGTACAAAAATATAAACATTTTGCATTTAAGAAGAAAAACCATCTTTGTCAGTAAATATGCTTTATCCAGAACCCCTAAAGTGGCCTAGCTTTAGCTTCATCTGGTTCAAATTCTGCAAAAAATCACCTATTAAGCACCTTCTGCTATATCATTATTTATCAATTAATCAAAAAAATAGTAGGCAGATTAATCGATTATCAAAATAATCGTTGACTGCAGCCTTACATGCCACTGTATAGCGAAGTCATTACCACTAAATCACAAATTAGCTATGATGACATAATTATATTTTCATTGAAAACAAAAAAAAACTTAATCTTTCCAATCATCACCAAAAATTAGGTGTAAATATAATAAGTCTTTTACCTTATCTAGTTTTGCCTCAATCTCCACAACTTCTGTCTCCACTTCATCAATATTTGCCCTGTAAAAAAAAAAAAAAACACAGGAGAAAATCACTTCAGTGCATGAAAACTAATGTTTCACCGCCGCACAACTCCAACAAATTCCATGAAGGTCATTCATCTCGAAGGAAAACAGCCGTTTTCCAGTCTGCTAGTGCTTTCCCACATTCTCACAGAGTTCTGCAACACTCCATAAATCTGCCAGTGACAGATCGGGTTTGCGTGGAGCAGAAGCCAGACGTGTTTGAGCTGCAACCACTGAGAGACTTTGGGTGTGCTTGGATAGAGCGAGACGCCGCTCTGGGAGCAGTGCGGCTCTGTCAAAACAAAGTGACAGACGTGGTCTCCGGACAGTGAGGTGAAACATGGCGATGGTGGTTCATGAAACAAACCACCCACACACTGCTGAAACTGTCCCCGCCAAATCCACACCCAACCGCATCTGGAGCCCCCACCCCAACCCTTGAGAGAAATGTGATTTATGCGAGCATATGCTGCATGATGTAGCCCTTACAAAAACAGTGCTGATGTCAGAGTGGGTGGACTATAGGCTGATGTGCTGCAGTTATCTCCCATATTCTGCTAAAAGGGAGACCTTATGGATTCAACAAGACAGCTGCCTTATTGCCCTCTCACTCATCTTTACATTTTTAGCATTATTTGAAGCCCTGACTAAAGTGATCGCAAGCTGGGCTGGCTAGATCTGCAGTTGGAGCATAAATCTCACAATAACTTCACAAAGTCTGGATTTCAGCTGCAGAACTTGCAGTGCTGTGAAAAAGTATTTGCCCCCTTAGTAAATACATAAAGAGGTTTTAAAATTAGGGTCTCATTTATAAAAGGAAAAAGCTATCCAAAACAGCCTGACCTTACGTGAAAAAGTAATTACCCTCTAGACGATATAGCAGCTTGTACCGCTATTCGCAGGAACAACTGCCGTCAAATTTTCGTAATAAAGGGAAAGGAGTATTTTACTTCACTGTGTGGAATTTCAGCCCACTCCTCTTAGCAGAATTGTTTGAATTCAGCTGCATTGCATGTTTTTCGAGCATGAGCAGTTTGTTTAAGGTCACACCACAGCACCTCTATCAGCTTTAGGTCCAGACTTTGACCAGAACACTTCAGAACCTTCATTTTGTTTTTGAGCCATTTATCATTGCAATGATTAGTGTTCCGCTGCATATCCCAAATATGATTGAGCTTAAGGTCACAAACTGATGGCCGGACATGCTCCTTCAAGTTTTTTTGATAAGGTCATCCTGAAGCAGCAAAGCAACCCCAGACCATCACACTAACCCCACCATGTCCCACTGCCGGTATGATATAGGAAATGCTGTTAGTTTTACAACAGAGGTAATGGGACAGAAAGTCCTACTTTTGTCTCATCAGTCCATAGAATATTTTTCCTAAAGCTTTACTTATGGGTAAATCATGAAAACTCTAACCTTAACTAAAGGCAAGTGGAGCCTGCTGTAATTTAGATGTTCTGGGTTCTTTTGTGATCTCCTAGGAGAGTGTTTGATATTGGGGCGCGGCAGTGGTGCAGGGGTAAAGCACACGACCCATGAACAGAGGCTACAGTCCTCGATGCAGTCATCACGGGTTCAAGTTGCGGCCCATTGACCTTTGCTGCATGTCTTTCCCTCTCTCTCCACGAAATTTCCTGTAGGTCACTCCACAAAATAAAGGCCACTAGCGCAAAAAAACAAAACAAAAAAAAACTCTTGCTCTTGGAGTCATTTTGGTAAGTCGGCCGTTCCAAGGAAGTTTCCCCACTGTTCCATGTTTTCTCCATTTGTAGAAAATGGCTCTCAGTGTGGGCCGCTGCATGGCTTTGTAACCATTTCTACACTGATTCATGTCAATAACTTTTTGATAGGTAGGCCTGGGCTTGATGTTTTGCTTTTTGAGATATTTTAACCTACTTAATGTTGTCAGACAGGTTCTATATAAGTGATTTCTTGATTCTGCAGCCCAGGCAGTAATTAGGCCTGGGAGTGGCTCCTGAAATTCAACCAAAAAAAAGTAATTTCTTATTAAAATTATTGGAAAAGTGCATTTTACATTTACTCATGTTATCCTTGTCTGATATTAAAATCTGATATACATTTAACCATGACAAAAAAGCAAAACAGTGGGAATCTATATAGGGGGATAATACTTTTTTCACAACACTACATATCGAATTGCAAGATTAAATTACAGACAATTAAATAAATAAGAGATTTAATTAGTTAATAAGATATGTTATACATTTATCTGGGATGCACTGAACCAAAAGATGTCCCTGTTTTTTTACTATTTTAAAATTTAAGAGTATCCTTTATTTAACGGCATATCATAAAATATTCTCTTGAAATATGTTAGAAGTTTGAGGCCATTTCTTCAACCTCTAAGCAAAAATAATACCAATTTCTTTGCCTCCTGTTGACCCCTCTTGTTTGCAGCTACATGCCCTGGTATGTTGTCTATGTAAATTCTTAATAACATTAATAAAATGCATTTTTACAGTTTGCAGAAATGAACTTAAATAATTCTTACTTCAGTGATACAGGAAGGTTGAAACACTTCCTAAACCTTTATCTGATATGAGAAGGGAGATGAGTCCTGGCAGCTCATTCAGTTGGGCTTCCTCACACACTTGACTTCATTTGATACTGAGGTCATGCTGTGAACCACGTAGCGCCATCATGACGAGAGCATTTGTGGCGTATTTCGGCCATGGCTGGCCCTAACATAACTTGAATCTCATCTCTTCTCTCTCTCAGAGTGGATGAGCCCGCTTGGGCCGGCTCAGGGGACGAAGGCTGGCATGTGTTGCCCACGCCCACAGCTTCTGCTACCCTCCATCGGCTTTTATATGAACCAAGAGAGGAGGGAGGAATCCTTCCTCCAGCGAGGAAATGCATGTCAAAAATCATAACTCACAAGACTGGAAATATGCATTACCAGTCCCATATTAATGCACATGTGGTTGGATGTTATTATAAACTGGACTGATCTCCTACTGAACAGCTTGGGTTACTGTCACAGTATGTAAACCTCTTCAGTGCTCAAGGTTTTTTTTGTCAACCTCCTCCATTTATGAAACAATGCAGAGCTTAGCAAGTACTCTCTTTTCTTTGGACCCGTTGTCTTCATGCCTTTCAGCCACCGCCAGCTGATTCTGAAATATCAGATTTTATTTTCCAAATGCCAGCAGTGGCTTTAAGAAGCTTTGCTATTTTCAGATGACCGGCGGTCTATCAGAGGCAGCTTAATATTTCCTCTCAGTAGCCACATCTACTAAAATAGCTGACGTATTATAATAGCTGAAGATTATGCATGCAGAACTAATTTCTTTAACCAAAAGGCATATCATTTTCAAACATACCAGACATTTTGGGGGATCTTTCGATTTTAACTCAAGATTTACACTCAATAGGGTTCTTAATGTCACAAACGGTTGTTTTTGCTTTTGTTTGACAGAGGCCTACAAGCACACTGGTGTTATCTAGCCCGAGCAGGGTGACTAGCAGGCTTCTTGTTCCTCTGGGGTGTTTTTCCAAACTATTGAAACAGCAACACTTCACTAGCAGATGTCTTTAACATCACTCATTTAGATTAGCACTGGAATAACCTTAGCTCTTCCAGCTGTTTGTTTTAATATCGCTGCTTATGTGGTTAAGACACTTTAAGGTTATTTTGCAAGGATATCAAACGAACAACTAAATACAATTAGAATTGAAAAATATCAGTGTGCACAATATTAAAACTTGAGCTTGTTGGACAGAGTTTCACAGCGGTAGATGCTTAGACTTGAAACTGATTGAAGAGCCTAAGATACTAAAGATCACAGAGAGTGTTGGATGTGTCCTAGTGTAGGGTCACCATATATTCAGGCTCTCTGTGCCTGTGATGTATGTGATGACACTTTATGTTTAATGCAGCATAAACATTTTAGAAGGTACAGCAGTAGTAAGCTGGTTAAGAAACTACTGCTGTTTGCAGTTGTCCCATACTCTTTCCAATTTCAAATGACTGATAGAAAAGTGCTCCAGGATATCTGTTAAAAGCCCGACATATTGTTTTATAACCTAAACCTGCTTTAAAGTTTATCCCTGACCTGCCGGCTTTGTTCCTTGATCTTCATGATGCTGTTTGTTCAGTAATGATCTCTAAACAAATCACTGAGGCCTTCACAGAACAGCTGGATTTATACTGAGACCAAATTACACTCAGATGGACTCTGAAGGTCAGAGCTTCCTTTCCAAATTGCTGTACAAGTGACTCTGAAGATAACTGGATGGTTTTATTTAAGAGTATCAGAGTAAAGGGGGCTGAGTACACTTCGGATTTTATTTTGTAAAAACTTCTCGTCCCTTACTTTTGCATGGCACTTTATATTTTAAGAATATAATTTTATACGTTTAAAGAAAAAGAACAAGACTCCTGCAGTGGCGAACAATGATCCCACCTGGCTTTTACTGGACGTCACTCTGCAGCCTTCAGCCAGAGTGCTGCAGCAGATGTGCACTCTCTGACTCATAGGACAGCTGCTGCCCTCAGGCTGTGTCCTCCACCGCCTCCATCTCACTGCACACGCCTCCCATAATGGATGCACATGCTGCCCCGGGCCTGTAGCCATGGCAACCGTCTCCTAAGTGAGCTGACCCTTGTTCACACAAACTACATAGCCAATAAGACGACAAGCAACAGGGCTCTTGTGGCAGGCGGATAGTTAAAGCCTTGTCAGGAGACTATTACACTGCAGTAAATCTGCCTGTGCTTCACAGATCAAGCCTGCACACCCTGTCCTTATTGGATGATTAGGACTTAATAGATGCAAGACATTAAACACAGAAGTGGCCAAACTGAGTGAAAGTAGTGTAGGTAGTAGGCAGTGCTTTAACAGCATAATAAAAATAGAGTATGCTGAGCAAGCTGCAGCTCTGGTGGTTTCTGCCTGGCGACGTGCTGGCTGGGAAAGCAGAGAAAAAGCTGGAGTGCTCAAATCTTCTGATCTGTTTTACCTTAAGTAAACAATAGGAGCATTTCTTTGCAGCAACCACCAGGAAATAAGGCTATAAGAGTAGGAATAGAAAGAGAAAAATAAAAAAAGGAGCTGAAACTCTAAAGAGGTAACAGCTCAGTAAATGACATTTTTGCTCATGGGTTTATGCTGTGTGTGTAGCAGATGTCTAAGCAATGCTCAGCTGGGTTTCAATGAACCAGAGAGATTTTTGGAGAGTCAGGCCACAGAGATTCGACTGGTGGTTTGGTGGTGGGATTCTGAGGAGTAAGTCAACAACCAGTTGCAGATAGTGACCCCCACAATGAAACAAGACCCCAAAACCATTCCGTGGAATCACTAAAATCAAAATTGCAACAAGACGCCAAGATAACAAGACCAGCAAGGGAGCTTCAAGGAGTCCATGAATTTACAGACAGCATTTACTTTTACTGCCGATTCATTTGAATCTTTATTTAAAGACCTTTTTTCTTCTTCCCTTGAGAAATAAGGGGAAAAAAAATCTTCATATAATGTTTACAAAACAAGATTGAACTGGTTTTGCTGTGTAGTCTACGTGTGAGTTGTGGATTCAGAATTGGCTTATGGCAGTCTACAGCAAAGAATTTTGCTAGGTGCTAGGGATGTTTTTCCAGGGTAACCAGCCCTTGTGCAATCAATATGGTTCAAACATTAAGGCAAGTGTGATCCCAGTGTGTGTTGGACTCCACCAGTGCTGCTCCTGGTGCCTGATCCTGTTTGTGATGCTGATGGACAGGATTTCAAGGCGGTGTCTGGTTTAGGACTTCAGGGGCCCATCTTCGCTTCTTTGCAGATGATGTGATTCTGCTGGTGTCTTTAAGCCATGACCTGGTATAATGGTCAGCTCCTCAAACTTGATTGGACTGCTCTTTCCAGGTCAGCGATCAGTCTCTCATTTAAGAAGGCTTCGAATTTCGTGGTGTTTTGGTCCCAAGTGATCATAGGATTGAGCGGGAGATGAATAGATGGATGGAGACCTCACCTGCAGTAATGCAGGCATTGCTCCGGTCTGTCATTGTGAAGAAGGAGCAGAGACACAAAGCATAGCTCTGGATTTATTGATGTGTAAACATTTTGACCCTCATTTATAGTCAGGAGATATGGATCATGACCAAAAGAAAGAAATCCTGAAGAGACTGAAATTAGTTTTTTTCTGTAGGTGGGCTGGGGTTAGCCTTAGAGTGAGATGCTGTCATCCAGAGGAAGTTTCAAATAGAGCTGACACCTGTATGTATTTAAAGGAGTCTGTTAAGGTGGTGAGGAGCCCTGATTCACCTGGTGGGAGACCAAAGGAAGGACCCAAAACTTGCCAGAGGGACCAAATAAAGAACACCTTGGGATCATCCATGAGGGACTAGAGGACGTCAACGAGGGAGAGGGAGAGGGATGCCTGATGTTTTAGAGCCTTAAATGAAGCTGGAATAGAGAGCTGAATGGCTCATTGGAGCAGGTGGGTAGAAGAACTCTGACTGTAGCCTTGAGGCGCAAGTTATTTTTAGCATGGTGTCTGCTAATATCTTCTGCCTTCTTCATGCTATTCTTCTCCTTGCAGAGCACAAGACAAACTAGGAATTAAAGAGGCACCCACTGGAAAAACACTGTACACTATACATTTTCTGAATACTAACTACACATGAAATATTTCCCTTTAGGCCACTTATGAAAGTTCTTCCAGCAGTAACTTCTTGGCCAATCAAGCGGTAGATGTATTTTACTCCGTACTGCTACATGCCATTATAATTCCCCCTGGTTTGCTAGGTTACAGTGTACATTCACACACTGTAACCAACTGATGCTGTTAGTCATGAACTAATGACCTTAAAAGAGACCTATGCACTCAACCAGCTGGCATCACATTACCTCACCTCATAAGACTGTAGTTTGAGCACTTTCACTGCACTGTAATTTGCACTAACCCAATCCTAATGCTTTTAAGGTGGATGGGTTTTAAATTTCTCCAATACCCTCCAACTATTGTTTCTGAGACCTGAGCTTTTATTTCAGCTTAAAAGCTTAAACATGCCCTTCATAATAAAACTACTTTGGATTTCTGTCCAGAAAGTGGGAAGCTCACATTTCTGGTTCAGAAGTTCAACATGACGCTATATTAAGTCTAAATCCTGTTTAGCAACACGCATCTGCAGTATAAGCCTTGCATAAATGATGAGAAAATAACATTTATTCTGTATACATGCTGTATACATCACAGGGTTGTCAGAGGTTGGACAAACCCCCACCACTGTAAGTGTGCTCTGCCAGTTTGCTGTGTGTGTGGTCAAACAGCTGACTGGCAACGATTCTTCAAGCTTCATTTCTACAAGCCCACCCACTCTTTCAGTGGGTTAAATACAGAGACCACAAAAGGATTTTCTCCAAGGGGCCTCAAGAGTCAGACAAACATGCATGCATGTATATCTATCCATCCATCTGTGCTAAAACAAGAATATACTGAAATGAAGTTGGCTGATCATTTGTGTCTGAGTTTTTTTTATATAGAGAGTAAACATTTTAAGATTATAAACTTGTTTGCATTGTAGTATTATGACCCAGATCATTCTTCAGACCAAAAAAAGGAAATACTGGAAATTAAGTGTAATTTGCTGAAAGATGTCAGTTTGATTTAATATTTAGATGAAAGCTTTGTCTTTTCAATGTTGGGATGATATACTTTACTGTTAAACACCTCTTCTAGTTGCAATAATAAGTGTCATCTCTTCACATACTGAACTGGTGCTGCTGGTGATTTTCCAACATCTTTATGCAGAACAGGAAACTAGTGAGGCAAAAAGAAAAAGTTACTCGTCCTCTCCGTCCATCATCCATCTTTCTTTTCCTCTGGTGTGTTTTTAAAAATAACCCCTATGCTGCTGACGGGAAACATGAAAAACGAAGGCGAAAGAAGAGGAGTTAAGGTAAACCTGAGTTGGCTAACAATACATATTCCTCTCTCCTGACTCCACACAGCTTATCCAAAATCAACACTCTGCATTGCTTTATGTCTGAAGTGAATATCTGGTCTGTCAGCAGGTTAAGTGCTCTGCCAACCTGCCTGCTGAACTTTTGCCCGTCTGCTCCCAAATACCGCTCTCTCTTCCTCCTCTCACGCTGCCAGTTATCCTTTTTATACGCTCATATGTTAGCTGTGTGGTGAATCTCTTAAAGCCACAGACCACATAAACCCTAAAGGAAATGAGGAGCCTGTGGATCAAAATAATTTCTTAGGAAGTGCATCAACAACAGCAGAATTTAAAAGCTCAAAATAACAGTAAAACTTACAGAACGTATAAATAGTTTAAATGCCAACTGTAACACCACAGAATAAAATCAGTATCATGTTTAAATGTTACTACTCTGAGACTTATTTACTGTAACATTTTATTCACAGTTGTACATTACAGTTTAATTAAGCAGAAAAACAATTATACATAAATGATTAAAAAAACAACTATTTTCATGGAATTTTAGCTTTAAATCTTAATTCCGTTGTGATTAGATGACTCTCATTTTTACCAGAGGAAGATGAAGGAGCTAATCAGCGCCCCATAAGGCAGAAGAATAGACAGGCAAATATAGGCCAGGAAAACAAAGCTTCATTTGAGTGATGGTTACTACATAAAAAAAGAACAATTCAATCAGATTTTGGGGCAATGAGTTGCATGGAAAAAAACAACATGACAACAGTGCAAAATACGGCTGAGTGGGAATTCCATAAAAGTGGGAATTCCAGTAGATGTTTCTAGAGATCACCCGAGAATCCGGCTGGTGACTGCAAACAGTTGTTTTTTGGTTTGACTAGTCCTGACTGATAAATGGCCAGTAGGAAACTCATTAATACGATCTTTTTGGATAATGCATCATACTAAACGCTATCAGGTCAAATCAACAACACCTCCTTCAGTGCGGACACTATAACTGAAGGAAGAAGAGTCAATTTTACTTATTTTCAGTATCAGAGATGCAACAAGCTATTTAAAAAGGGAACAACTTTTTCTGACATGTCAACACATGTATAGTTATTGGAGAGACTGTACTAGGGTGCCGGCCAGAGCACTTCTTAAGTCCAATCGGAGTATGGGTCAGAAAAGGGGCTGGAGACTGATCCAATAATTTTCTCTTCTCCTTATTTCCAGGAAACATATGAGGAGGGGATATTTGTACGTGTGTGGTTTCCTATAAAATAACAAACACAACTTAGGTTAAATTAATAACAACATATCCATAAATTAGGTTAACCAATTACTGTCAACAGACTGGTATAAACAGGATACAACAAATAAGGTTGGTAATTAAAGATTACAATATTCCTCCTCCTCATTACACCAGTAAACAGAGCATTAAACTATACACACAGATATCTCAAATTTGTCAAGTCACTGTCAATGTTAACGTTGCACTTCCTGTAGAGGAAACGGCATGGCGCTCTTATTGTGAAATGCCATGCAAGCTACTTCCGGTTAACGTTAACAGTAGCTTTAAAAAACGGCCGATAAAACGTCAGCTTAAACTAATTACGCCACATATTTGTGCAGGGATAACACTTTGGGAACTGTACTGAAACCTGACAAACATAAAAGTGTTATTTAGCATGAACATGATGCATTTACACCCAAGCTGCAGGCGCCGATGTGCTAGTGGCTAATCAGCAGGCACAGGTACCGAGCCGACACAGCTGCCAATTAAGGTAAGGAAGCTCTGGACCTTCATTTGCAGCAGTTAACAAAGAATATCTAAATCAACCCTTGACTATACTCACTTTTCATTCACGCACACGTTGCGCTAGCTAGTATTCGGGTCTCCCACAACTGTAGCCTCACATTAGATTTCCTTACGCAAAATTAAACGGTGACGTCACTAACAATGCGACCAATCCCCTGAGCGCGCTCACCCTGAAAGAAAAGCCCCTATTCTGATTACCAGTTAGTTAGAAGCACTTTAGCAATAACAGAGTACTATAACTGGTGACTTTGGGGCCTTTTCTACTATAGTGGTGTATTCAAGTTGTGACAGAGTGAGAGAGCGCGAGACATTTAGCAAATAACAGGAAGGCTGAAGGGAGTACAGCCAAGTTTCTCGGCTTTATCCTGTTTGTTTGGATCCTCCGCCTGTCGTGGATCATGCTGGATTTGGAAATATTGGGCAACCTCTAGGAATTTCAGAGTTAAGGTAAAGATGTGTTCCACTATCTACTAATGCTTGAAGTAAGTTTTACCAGGTTACTAGCTAACCCAGGTACAAATACAAACTGTAATCCACAGATGTTAAACTTCGCAAAACTGTTAAACACTGGATTATACCGACTGAGAATGGATCGAATGAAATCCCTTCTGGTTGTATTCAGAACTTCCCAAGAGAAAGAGTTCAACAACTTCCCAAACTTAGCGTGCCAAAATAAAATTTTTATGCTTTTTTCTCCAACTGCAGCCTCAGCTTGTGACTATCATGCCGGACCTTGAGCAACATGTGCACATATTTTCTGAATTTCCCTCGGCGAGAGACATTAGTTTTTCTGCTGTCTGTCATACAAGAGTTTCACATGTGGTAAAGCAAGCATACAGGCCAGCGGGCAGGCAGTCAGTCCCTGAGCTGAGGATAACATTCCCAATTACAATGAGTCCAATTCACCCAACATGCACACAAAGCGAACAGGAACAGACATTCTCAAGCAGAAACATTGTAAATCAAACAAAAATCCTGCCTGCATCCAAATTTAGTCCAACAATCGCTGCAGCCAAGATCTTTCTCTGATAAATCCAAGAAAAAGGAGGAAAATCTGTCAGTTTCAGACCCTGAGTCCAAAGTATGACATTTTTGAGAAAGGAAAAGTCTTTTTTGGCATAACTTGGGCAGATAATCAGAATCACACATGTCCATCGGTTCTGATGAAGAAAACTCACATGACTGATCACGTTTCCTCCCACAGAGTTAACATTGTAAGAAAAAAAGGGCCATAGGTAAGAAACAATCAAACCTTTGAGTTAAACTAATTAGTCAGCCTGTATCTTTATTTTTCTCTCATTGAAAGCTGGAGTTTATTGTCACCTTAAATGGGAAGGGGGAGAAATTCTTGATATTATATTGAGTGCTTAATGCTTTTTCCCCTATTTTTTCAATAATGATTAAATGCCCAATTATTACTTCCTTTTTACCAATTTAAATATGATTTTTTGAAATATTCGCATGCCACACCATAATTTTAATCACACACATACTGTTTTCTGTACATACGTTGCCTGGTGGACACTATCTGCCAATTAAATTATTTTGTTTATTAATACATTTTGAAATCCAGTCTTATCAGCACTATGTATTGTAATGTTTTTACAATAAAGTAAAAATAGAGGACTACACTGTGAATATTTTGCCAAAGCAGAAAACTGAAAAACTGATTTGATTACCTGAAGAGTGTTGGCATCATTTCACTTAATTTAAACATATATTATAATAAAATTCAAATATCTAATTTAATTCTCAAAGCCAATTTAAATTTAAAGCCTAAACATGTCTATCAAGAGTCATCCTTCCACTGAAGCACCTGTTGACCTTCTTTTAAATGCCTTAAATAAGTGGACAAAACAAAAGTTTTGTTTTTTTTATATAAAAGTCTTAATAAAAGCAAACTCTTTGTAAATGGAACTCATTTCTTTATTTTGCATAAACTGTATGGATGGGTGCATAAAAGCAAATGCCTGAATTTCCCAGCCTCCCACAGCTACATCTTGGATCAGTGAGGTTTTTGTCCTGTCAGACTTTCTGCTGATATTTCAGAGGTTTAACTACAGGTCAGCTGTTCTATGGCAGGTCCCAACACCAAGTCCTCTGGTCCAGATCCAATATATACCCAATACAAGTTCTGCTGAAACTATTTTAGAGCTGTAAAACAGTTTGGCTTTGTTCTCTCTGTATTTAATAGATGTTAAACAAAAATAGGTGAAATAGATTTTTTCATTCTTGTTCTGAGAAGAACTGAGGGAAATCTTTTTGATTATTCTGATTTAAGAAATAAATATGAGATTAAACTGAATATTATCAGAATTACAGCCTGATGCTCACATCGCTCACTGGTCTTTTTACTTTTCTTCTGTTCTTCTTTTCTGCACATTTCCATATTCCTAAGAGGTCTCTGGACGTTTGAGCCTCCAGACTGCGGTTTTCACTGTAGCAACAAGAGCACGAAGGATAACAGAACAGATCAGAAAAGCCCGATTTGCTTTATCAGAGCAAAGGAGATCATGAGGCCAATTTAAAATTGCATTTTCAGCTGTCAGTTTCTACACTGAGTTTAATGAAAGACATGCTTGAACTTCCTGCTGACACAACTGTTCTTTGGAAAAACTTGCAAAAAGACAATAAAAGGGAACGTGGCCAGCGAGTCCTAAGGGACCTTAAGGTGTTGTGGGTCACCGGTGAAGTCATCCATGGGATCTCTTAAACAGCAGGACACAAACATCCAGTTCTCACTCTCATGCTCACCACTTTTTGCTCGATAAAAAAATCAGTGTGCAAGCCAGCGAAGCAGAGCGATTAACGAGAAGAGCAGAACCAGTGATGCAACAGTCTGTAACTGCACTTGGACAAATTTCACACTGTAAATATTGTTCTAACCACACCACTATATCTTTGAGCAGCAGTCTGGTGATACCAGACATAAACGGCACAAGAGGAAGAATTGCAGATGCAAACTGATAGCTAGTACACTTACAGTAGTGCAAATAAATGCTGAAGGGTATGACATCCTTCCACCACTGGGACAGGGAATGAATCCAGGAGGAGCATCAACTAGATGGCAACCAGTGTCTGAAAGGCAGTCATTGTTTTAACATTGACTGACAAACCTGTACAGCGATATCTGGTTAAGGATTAGCAAAAACGTACTATTGTAGGTATTCTTAGTAATATTTGTCATCTATTTGTCATGAGGCATCTCATAAGCCAACAGGATCTAACTTCTCAGCTTATCATCCTGGAAAAATCAGAATGCGCAATATCAGGTATTTACAGGGGTTGGACAATGAAACTGAAACACCTGTCATTTTAGTGTGGGAGGTTTCATGGCTAAATTGGACCAGCCTGGTAGCCAGTCTTCATTGATTGCACATTGCACCAGTAAGAGCAGAGTGTGAAGGTTCAATTAGCAGGGTAAGAGCACAGTTTTGCTCAAAATATTGAAATGCACACAACATTATGGGTGACATACCAGAGTTCAAAAGAGGACAAATTGTTGGTGCACGTCTTGCTGGCGCATCTGTGACCAAGACAGCAAGTCTTTGTGATGTATCAAGAGCCACGGTATCCAGGGTAATGTCAGCATACCACCAAGAAGGACGAACCACATCCAACAGGATTAACTGTGGACGCAAGAGGAAGCTGTCTGAAAGGGATGTTCGGGTGCTAACCCAGATTGTATCCAAAAAACATAAAATCACGGCTGCCCAAATCACGTCAGAACTAAATGTGCACCTCAACTCTCCTGTTTCCACCAGAACTGTCCGTCAGGAGCTCCACAGGGTCAATATACACGGCCGGGCTGCTATAGCCAAACCTTTGGTCACTCATGCCAATGCCAAACGTCGGTTTCAATGGTGCAAGGAGCGCAAATCTTGGGCTGTGGACAATGTGAAACGTATTGTTCTCTGATGAGTCCACCTTTACTGTTTTCCCTACATCCGGGAGAGTTACGGTGTGGAGAAGCCCCAAAAAAGCGTACCACCCAGACTGTTGCATGCCCAGAGTGAAGCATGGGGGTGGATCAGTGATGGTTTGGGCTGCCATATCATGGCATTCCCTTGGCCCAATACTTGTGCTGGATGGGCGCGTCACTGCTAAGGACTACCGAACCATTCTTGAGGACCATGTGCATCCAATGGTTCAAACATTGTATCCTGAAGGCGGTGCCGTGTATCAAGATGACAATGCACCAATACACACAGCAAGGCTGGTGAAAGATTGGTTTGATGAACATGAAAGTGAAGTTGAACATCTCCCATGGCCTGCACAGTCACCAGATCTAAATATTATTGAGCCACTTTGGGGTGTTTTGGAGGAGCGAGTCAGGAAACGTTTTCCTCCACCAGTATCACGTAGTGACCTGGCCACTATCCTGCAAGAAGAATGGCTTAAAATCCCTCTGACCACTGTGCAGGACTTGTATATGTCATTCCCAAGACGAATTGACGCTGTATTGGCCGCAAAAGGAGGCCCTACACCATACTAATAAATTAATGTGGTCTAAAACCAGGTGTTTCAGTTTCATTGTCCAACCCCTGTAGTACGACAGCTCAATTTTGGAAATAAAATGATAATCACAACTTTTTTGGTCAATATTTAAATTAATGTTACTTTATTTATTACACTTATGTATTGAGTTTTCAAACACAATGCATTTATTCACCAAAATGATTCCAAATTCAGTTTTCTCAGTTTTTCAGTATCCAACATATATTAAATATTAATAAATAAAACTGTATTAAATTCTAAATAGATTATATGTAAATACAGCAGAAGGTTTTTCAGTACAACATTCAATGTTTTTGTGAAGTTAAGGGATTCAAAATCTAGTAATGTAACTTTGGGGCTGAACGAAACTCAAAAATCTGATATTTTTCAGTACCATACTGATACTGAGAGTTACTCTAAGGTATCTATTTTCAATATTAGTCAGATGAAGCAAAACATGTGTAAAAGCTATTTCAGAGGGAATTGTATTTTCTACAACTAGTCAAGATATATCTGGTTTCAGGCTGCGAGTAAGTGAGAGAAAGCAAGATTTTTAGCAGAAAACAGGAAGGGTGACCGTATTACAGCGAAGGTTCTCTGTAGTATCCTTAAGAGCTTTCAACCTCTGTCTGATATTGGAGATGCTGGATTTATAGATGTTGGTTGTGGTTTGAAAATCTCAGTTAAGACAAGAATCTGCAATCTCCAGAGAAAATGACAGCTGTTTTGGTCCTGCCTACCTCATTAATGGTCCTTAATGTTAATATAAGATGTTTAAGTTAGCATCTGGTACTTAAGTGATGACTAAACTTACACAAAGTTGCTCTCATGGTTAAAAAACTGGACTTCAGCAATTTGCTTTAAATGTCAGTTTTTAAGTTCGAGTGTTTCAGCTCTGCACTGTGCCCTGATCTTTTCCACAGATCATATTCACAAATGAACAAATTCCACAATATTCTCTGTTTTACACCCTCTCTCGGTTTGCTACACTGTGGATGTCTCTGGCTGAAGTAAATAAAGGAATCCGGTTTTAATAATACTTTTTGTCAATAAAATTGTTTTGTGATTGTTCGGAGCTGCACAGCCTTAGGTCCTACCACTTCCATATAAATTACAAGGTCTCTCTATTGTCCAAAGGGCCTTAAAAATGGCTGTAAGGAGTATAATACATTCCTCCAAAAACAGTCAAAGCTCCATTAATTCATGTGGTGAAACCAGACGCAGGAGTTGGATAGGGTAGGTACAGAGGGGAGAGGTTATACAATTAGATCACCAGAGGCAATGAATGAACAATAACAAAAAGGGTCATGTAGAGGAAGTGTGACATAGATTAAACCTTTCAGTACAACTAACTGATGTGTATTATTTATACCATCAGATGGGTCAGAGTTTGCTCTTGGCGGGGTTTGGGTGTCCAAGTCATGCCTTTGCAAAGGAAGCAGACTGAACTACAGCGTCAGATTGAGTGTTTATTATTACATAGGATGTAGGCAACGTCTCAACAGCCATTGTAGGTTTGGGTGCGGAGGAGGCAGGCTGTTGATCAGCAGGCTGACAGGCCAAAGACAGGTCAGGGTATGAGGGCTCTTTGCTGGCGGTGGCGGTTTATATTAAGACAGGGTGGTCTGACTCTGAGATGACTGCAGTGCACAAAAATGTCAAAGAAGACGCCCGGTGCGAGGGAGACTGGAGAAAGAACACACACAAGAGGAGGCCTGGGCTGTGAGAACTGGCCTGCACAATGTTCCATTGAAGGAAGGAAGACAATAAAGTGCACAGACATGGAGCTTCTTATTTCTGCGCACAACACCATGGCTGACTGTGGAAGAAAGCAGCACAGAATAGCTCCCAGGAAGCCAGTCCTACAGTGCAACACTCTGACATTTTGGTGAAATAGCTGAATTCCCCCCACTGAAAATCCCTGAGCAGGCGTGATGTGTTGCAGCGGCTAGAACTGTGAGTCTTCCCGGCATTTTTGTGGGGTAAACGTGCAGCTTGGCTTGCACTAAAAAGACATACCAGACCTGTGAAGCATCCAGCTTCTTCCTGTCTCGCAGCTTTGGAAAAACAGCTTTAGAAACAAAAGCTTAAGCAGTGAGCAGCTTTTACTCAATTTTCAGATAACCTTAACTGGACAGTACTTTGTCTTTTTCTTTTGCCCAAAGGTCACATGCTGCTCTTCCACAGTGAGGAGGTACGGTGCGTAAGGCTATAGGAGCTGAGGTGAACAGTAGGCCATCATGTGAGTGTCATCATGTCTGATTGACTCAGTGACAGACAACACAGGAGTGGTCCCTTCCTCCTGGTGTTTCCTCTAATCTGAGGTCAGCACGATTCCCCTTGGCTCTGACGTCACTTTCTGATTCCCCTCCACGACCTCAGACCCTGTCCTTTCAGACCGTGAACCAGCAAAAACCTGACCGCACCGCGACACAGCCGGCAGGGAAGCCTAACAAGATAAACCACAAAGTGTCCCCCACACAGCCCACAGCTTTGAACACTTAAACCAGGATCCTCACATGCGGAGCAAATAGAAAACAATGATCACAAAGCGAGGTCAAGCGTGCCATGAGATAACCGGTTGGTGTCAGTCAACACAGCAGAAAAATAGAAAATTTAGATAATTACAGCCACAGATCTGCTCGACTCACACGCAGATAGCACAAAAAAAAAGAAATTACACAGTTGTACGAGGAAAAAAACAGGAGGTCAAGTTGCAGGTTTTTACCAAAAACCTCAGTCTTCCAGGAAGGGAACAAAAACATTTCAATACTAGCAAAACTGTAAAAAAAAAAAAAACACACATGAAATCCAATGCAAACCAGTAAGTGAGCTGTTTAATTAGTGAAAGGTTATACGTGGACTGGGGCTTTACTGGGACTGTGTGAGGATTTTGGGCAAGTTTAGTATAGCGTTCATTATTTATTCTAAAAGTCATTTCTAAAAATTTCCTTGCCACAAAGGCATCGTTGTAAGAAATGTTATTCACACAAAAACACCAAAACACCCAAATTGGGACAATAATGCTGATGTGCAAAATAATAAAAAGGCATAAGGCATAAGATGGCCATTTAATTTAGATTTGATGGTTCCAAAGCCTAATCATTGATGGATAATGCTAGCAACATATCTGCAGTAAAAATGCTAAAAATATTTTTTAGGGATACAGAATATATAGCAAATTTATCATCATCACAATATCAGTGTACACAATATTAATATTCCAAAGGACTGGTAAAAATGTAAAATTAGTTTGCTAATACATTCCAAGTGTCCTGAGCTCACACTTTGAATCCCAATACAATATTTAGCCTGTGAGATGTGGCCACACCTCCTCACAAAGATAAAAGTGCCCAAGGTTAAAGGTCACAGAGAGTGCTTGAGTCACACGTGAGAAAGAGAGGAGCGAGGAAAATGTGGAATTACTATAATAATGTGGTATTCAACTGTCTTGTAAGGATGTGTCTGTGTTTAAAAATTAAAATCACATTTCAACTTGTGTTTAAAAGGGGCAGATCACGCCATCATTTAAAGTGCCTCTGATTAACCCCAAATACGGTTCAGCTGCTCTAGCTGGCTTTTCTCTAGTGACTTTTTCAGTCACACCTTGGAGCAAAACCCAAGGTCTTCAAGGAGCATCCAAAGCATTTCATTATCTAAAATAAAAGTACCCAATACTGGCTAAACTTTGCAAAAGCATATTTAAAATCCCCCAAAAGAATTGGAGGACATTTTTGGCCATGATTCCAAAAACAACACAGCACAACACCAAAAAACAAACATCATGCACACAGTTAAGCATGTTGGTGGCAGCATTATGCTTTGGGATGGTTTTTCTTCCGTTGGAACTGAGGTCTTAGTCAACAGTTCCAAATATAGGACAATGTTGGAACAAAACCTTCAGATTTCCACTAGGAAGGCGACACAGTACAGCAACCACCCAAAGCATACATCCAGATCAGCAAAAGAACGGCTTCACCAGAAAAAGATAACAGTTTGGGAATGGCCCAGTCAAAGTCCAGACCTGAATTTGATTTATAATCTGTGGGTGATGTGAGGGTTGTGTGCAGGAGATGCTTTTGCAGTCTGAATATTTGGAGCGTTTTTGCAAAGTATAGTGGGCAATTTTTGCCAAGTTATGATGTACCATGCAGATAGTCTCCTAGTCTCCTATCCAAAAATACTGAGAGCAGGAATGAAATCAAAAGGTGCTTCAACAACATATTAGCCTTGTATTGTTTTTCTCTCCCTAACGTATTTCAGTTTGTATTTGAATGTATAGGTCATCCATGGGTCACATTAAAAAGGTGGAAACAGTTCTGAAATGATTTATCTTGGTCTCACGTTTTTGACATCACAAAAACCTTCCATTTTAATTGATGTGTGCAGACCTTTTATATCTGCTGCATTTCTACAGCGATTAGTTTGTAAAGACTTGGGGAAACTGCTAAACCCACAGACTGTAAGGAAGAGAATGGATCCATGGATCGATTAAGGGTTTAAAAATGTCCGGGTAAGCCACAAAAATGACCCACAAGCACGGAACCAACTGGAAGAAAAAAGTAAAAACTCTAATTCAAAAGCCAATTATTAACCACTTAGTAAAAGCAATCTGGTAAAAATACAAAAAGATTTGGCAAAAAGCTGACAGGGACTTGTAATAGTGGGCAAACTAACGTAAAGGAAATGAGTCTCCTTGTGTGTGTAGGTGGTCTGTCGTCTAAATGTTATCAGAGCTGGAAGAGGTTAAAAGGATTGATCTTGTGACTCAGCTGGGTGTTATAACAAGAGAGTCGGCAACTTCCTCGCACACTCGACGTCTCCCCGGGCTTCAACTCTTTAGTACGAATCTGCTTTCAATACTGGAGCAAAGTAACCCACTTCCTGGCCCATCCCTAGACCCAGTTCTGGCCCAACAACGACCAGAAATCTGCCCCCGCACACCCAGAGGAGTGCAAGAAAGAGTGAAAAGGAGAAGAGACAGGGAGAGTGTGAGGCCAGGGAGCGAGCGCAATGAGAGTAATCAGAAACAGATGCTCAGTCTGAGCAGAGACGGAGACTCAGTGGCTGGACATAAAGTCATTCTTTATTCCCCAGGTGGCCACGAAGGGCCACAGCTGTGGAGATGAAATCTCAACTCCTATCCATAACTTTTTGTCCCATTTCCTGATCCAAAAGGTGATACCAGTGGAATACCCAACCATGTTCGCTTAAAGGCAGAGGCTTTCCAAGCAGCTCAGTCATCAGGGGAGTCATTTCCCTTATATGATACTAAACAAAGAAACCTGGTGGTCATAACTTTCTATTAGTCAGTTCTAACCCAGATTCAGCATGCTGCGAAGCTTATTCAAAGTTCACAAAGTGTGAGGGCAAACACAGGTTATTGTGTCTCCTTTACGTGACTCTGATGATGAATGACACAGCCACCAGCACAGAGCCAAGCCAGGAAAACTGCACCTCACATATGCTGTCTTCCACAAGAGGGTTAGCGTTTGACAAACAGCACAGATTGTAAAGTTTGGTTTAAACAAATAACTAAAATATGGGCCAAAATTCAGAAGTGATGCAGAGAAAAGTTGAGAAACCTGGGCAACAATTAGAGAGGCAGTTGGAAATCAGCTGGTGACCGAAACTGGACGATTTAAAGCTCGTCCACACTTCACCATTGATAGAGCCAGTTGGAAAATGAACGCAACGTCATTAGGAGCTACAAGGTAACTCTAACATAAACGTTCTTCTGCATGAGGGTTCTTACTGAAGGCAAATAGAGATCGTAAAATCGACCACTAATCTCTCATAATCTCTAACAAAAGCCTGGGGGGAAAATAAAATCACATTTGAATGTATAAAAAAGGAGCATTTTAAAATGAAACCAGAAACAATCAAGGCAGAGGGTTGGGTGGGAAGACCCACTACCCTTTTGGGTCTGACAACTTATCAAACCTGAAACTACTCTATTCCACTGAGTATTTTCTCAGTAAAATAAACATGAAATTTGTAACATCTCTTAAAATGAAGTCAGATGAAACATAACAGGCATGAGAAACTAATAAGTAAAAGATTTTCTTACAAGATGTGTCTGCTTTTCTTTTCACTCCCCAGTAGAATATAGGAAAATATTTACTGCCACTTAAAAAGCTGAATTATAAACCAAGTTACTTTGAGTGCTATAGAAAATTTAAATAACTTAATGTTTTATTAGTTATAATCAAGCTGTATATTCATATAGTTACAAAAAGGCGAAAATCTGTGTTGACCTCCTGGTTTATTGAATTAATTTTCTTCACTTCTATGTTTTGCTTTGAGGAGGCAACTAATAAAAAGAATAATATCCTGGTTTATAAAAGGAGATTCAGCAA
The DNA here is from genome assembly GCA_036173005.1 of Crenichthys baileyi. NCBI lineage: Eukaryota > Metazoa > Chordata > Actinopteri > Cyprinodontiformes > Goodeidae > Crenichthys > Crenichthys baileyi. Next base: position 590,602 of record JAHHUM010000030.1, read on the forward strand.
CTTCTTTAAACTTGGGGTTTATTGAAACAAAAACCTGAACTTGTTGAAACACATAATCTAACGAGTCCATACCTAATTGGCAGCATTCTCCCATGTATTAGAAGAAAAGTACATTTTCATCTATGAATACTGAAAAACATTTGATATCTGGACAAAAATTGAAATCATATGTTCAGCTTTCATTACCATAATCCAATCTGCAGGAAAAATTTAAATTAATTTGCGAGGGATTTTCTTCAGCCCCACTTTGAAGTGAGACCAAAGGCTGGAAAAATCTCTAAGACTGTGCAGTCCTCACACAGGTCACTGCTGTTCACTTCTACTATGATCAGTGCCAGGAATACTAATGTACATTTGCTCCAACATCTTCATTATTTAGGCCTCAAGGGCTGATTCAGAGCTGCTTCAATGCAAGCTCTGGCAATACCAGCCAACTAATCTAAAAGACACTTGAATGAGTGGAAGCTGTGAGATTTGGCTATTAGATACTTATACATTCAATAAACTGTTTGTGGTTTCACACTGACAAGCAGCCAATGCAAAGCCCCAACCCTCAAGATGTCCAAGAGAAGACTGTAGAACCAAGTTTTTCCATGTATCTTTGTGTGCCCCGTCTGCAAAACGTCTTCCTACTCATGCAAGTGAAAGGATCAGGACAGCCAGAGCAGGGAAGCGCGCCTCCTTCTACGCAAAAACAACACAGAAGGGTGACATCATCTCTGAATCTAAAGGCCGTTTTAACGGGTTCATTTTCAGTGACAAATCAGCAGGCTTCAGGGATACAGGACGAATAAATAGACCTACTTTATTTTACACAGTACAGATGATTTCAACCTCATTGGGGCCACAGATTTACCTGTTAAAACTCTACATAAAATGAATTATTAGTAGTTTGCTAAACAATTCAGAAAATTCTAATTACAGGTGAAGCGATTACTCAGCAGGTGAACTGGACATTTTTCATCTTAACATATAATCCGACATTCAAATATCAAATTTTATATTCCTCCGTCTGTGAACACATTATCACTAAGTGGTTAGTTTTAATTTTGACATGAGCTTTGTATTTTTCGAATTTTATTAACTTTTCTCACCTTTTTTTTTTATAACTGTTCATTTATTAATTTAATGTTATATTATATATTATAAAACATTCATATTTTTTTACTTTTCCAGAGGTTATTATTAAATGAAGGTAATTATTAATAGGGATGCACCGATATACAAATTCAGGCCAATATCGATATATACGATATTAATATCGCTGTTATGGCTGATAAACGATATTTACTGATATATATATAAATATATATATATATATATATATATATATATTAATATATATATATACCCACTACCCTTTCAACACTGTGAAAAAACGACCACATCGCTAACATTGCTTCTCTGCTTCAGTTAAACACCCTACAGTCCTGCACTGCATCCTTATAACTGTCACATGACCAAACAAATACCACATGGCCAACCTCCCCCTCCAGAAACACAAACAGCAACAAGTTGGTAATAAATATCGGTTATTAATATCGGCCCAGTTTTACTTATCGGACCGATATCGATATGTTAAAAATTACAAATATCGGCTGATACCGATGTCAATGCCGATATATCGTGCATCCCTAATTATTAACTTTATTATTAACTACTTAGCTTGATATTTCCTATATGTATTTGTATTGGCTTTATGTTGGTTTATTTTTATTAAGCTTATTTTTATAACTTAATTAAAAAAAATTTATTAACTTTATTAAACTGCTTATTTTTCATTTTTATCAGCTTTAGTTTTTAACTGTATTTTTATACATTTATTTATTGTTTTAATTCATTTTAAAATATATTCAAATTATTTATTATTAACTACTTAGCTTGATATTTCCTATATGTATTTGTATTGGCTTTATGTTGGTTTATTTTTTATTAAGCTTATTTTTATAACTTAATTAAAAAAAATTTATTATCTTTATTAAACTCTGCTTATTTTTCATTTTTATCAGCTTTAGTTTTTAACTGTATTTTTATAAATGTATTTATTGTTTTAATTCATTTTAAAATATATTCAAATTAGTTACCTATAACTTTCTTTTTCATATCTTCTTTTTAAATATACAGTATCTTTACCTTTATCTTTTCATTTTTATACTTGTTGCCTTTATTGATATTATTTATTATTTTTCAGTTTCAAGCTGTGAAAATTATTAAGCAGCTATTTGTTTTATAAAAGCAGATCTAAAACTTCCTCAGCTAGCCAATCTATAAGGCATTACTTACAATCAAAGTCGTATAATTGAGCTAATTTCGTTTTTCTTTGATTACCTGCAAGAAAAATGGGATCAGCTGCCATGATTGGCAGCTTCTCTAATTAAATGTTAGGACATATAAGAAAAAAGAAGTACACCGTACCAATATCTGCCCTATATTTTCCAGAAAATACTTATGATTTGGGATTTCTGCAGTTTCACCTCTTTGCAAAACCTGATTCAGCTTCCCAGATTTTGTGACTTCAGGAAAACAGCTGAGTTCTCCCAGTTTCAAACAGATTCAATGCAGACTCGTTAGTAATTTTGGGAAAATCACATATTTCATCTGCCATCATTTTGACAGATTTTAGTCCAGATTATCCCTTATGGCTTGGAGCCTATTCAGTTTATAGGCTGTAAATAGGAAAATCCATTTCCTCTAAACTGGTATTTAGCCCGATCCTGTGTTTGCTGCATTGCAGGAGAGCAGCAACATTGTAATCAAGAAGCCATGCTGTTTTAGGGATCACTAAATCGGTTTGCACTCTTTTACAGGAGGACAGCTAGGTGTTCAGCCTCCAGGTGGTGCACCTTATCGTGCACAGGACTGAGCAAGCAAATGTAGGCCAATCCCTGATTAAGACACGTTACCGCTCACATGCTCTGCGCTGACCTAATGCCTGTCACTTTCATTACCTGCAGTTCAATGAGTTCAAAGATGCTGGAAAAGCCCGACAATAAGCTCACTGAGCTTCCGGCATCATTTCCAAGCAGGAAAAAAGGCAGATTATTCCCAGAGCTTTTGCAAAGATTTAACCTGAACACAAGAATAACAGCCACTAGAGGTGCCCATTAAAGATCATCAATCATTTATTGGATCCTGTTTTATGATCAGTATGATTTTACCTTCCAGATCCAGATTATTTAGGTTAAAAAAACATCAGTACATTTACTTTCATTCAGTCAGGGTTTGGTTTCCAGTATCACTGCATATCAAGCTTTTAAGCATTTACAGTTTCCAAACTGGAAACATTTTTCGTCATACCGTTCCTACGATTGAAAGTCCTTTTAATGAGGTGCCAGAGCAAGCGCTGGAGGGACCTGAAGATTTTCCAAGGAGTCCAACATTCTCCAAACACTGTGGCTGCACACTGCCAGTCAGCTGACCAAAGGAAAGTTAAAAAGGACAAATTTGGCCGTTTCAGGTCCTGAAAAAGATGACAAGTCTTGGCATGGAAGCTAAAAGGAGTTCCACCTATCCCTTTTCTTAAAGTAAGGCTGTTTTAAAACTACGATTGGCAAGCTGGAAAGTGCCCAACTGGTTAGCAACTACTATTGAAATCCTTGTTTTCAAGCCAAACCTCCTTTAACATATGTTCACCTATGATGACAGAGCAGGTAGTAGATAAGGGAACAAGAGTTTTTATTTTAGTTGCCAAAACAAAGTAAAACAAGCCAGTTTCAGGAGCTGATCTCTTCACGGGAAGCTAGAATGTTCTATAAATAAAGTTCCTTAAACTGGGTCATTAGCTGCCATCCTTGGCTTTGTAGTTTTATCACAGTGGAATGACCAAATTCCTCAGCCAGGACTACAGATATAGATATTTGAAAATATATATATCTAGAAGAAGTTTTACTGCACCATACTTTTTACTTCCACTTAAGTATTATTTTCATCATGGGAGAAGAAACGGAGGTGGTGAGACTGTACGTCCTAAAGAAGCTTCTGTCTTTCAGTGTTTGCAGCAAGATGCTGCATATCTTCTATAACTCTGCTGTGGAGAGTTCAAGCTCTTCTGCCATCATCTGTTGGGGTCCCAGCATCAGAGTCTGACTTATAAACTCAACAAGCTGATAAAGAAGGCAGGTTCTTTTCTGGGGACTGCTCTGGAACCTCAGGAGAGTGCAAAGAAAGATACTTCATAAAATGAAGAATATTACAGACAACCCTCACCATCCTCTTCATCAGATTGTCATACAACAACAGCATGTCTTTGGTCAGAGGCTTTTACATATCTGCTGTAATAGTGACTGCTACAGGAGATCCTTACTGTCTGTCTGATTGCCTCAACAGTTATTCGGTTCTTTATTAGCCTTATTACCAAATGCCTTATGCCTAGTATTAAATGTCTGGACATATTTAAGACTCCTTGGTGCGTTTTAGGACCCTAATGGAAATTCTGTTAAACACCTCCCGGAATTGTATTTTTTGATGGGGAGAAGCTTAAAAGTTAGAGCCGCTGTCACTCAACAATCTTCATCTACGTCCTGTCATTAAAAAGCTCCTCTTCTTGGTTCTGGATAGTAAGCTTTCCTTTCCTCACCAAAAGCTTCCGCCTTGTATGGAGCTAAATTGGGGCCATAAAGTTTGTTCAAACGAAACAAATTTGAACATGTAAAATAAACGTTTGTTCAAAAGAAAAAAATTTATACCTGAAAAATAAAAGTTTGTTCAAAAGAAAAAAATCTGAACCTGAAATAATACCGGATTTCCCCGGTTGCCCCGTATGCCAGTTTTCCCCTGGCTGAGAGTCACTTCACTAAATGAAGACCAAACACGTTTTAATCAAAAATGCACCAGAAACCGAAACCCGAGTCCAGTCCATGTTAAAACAAGTCCAGGCTTAATTATGCAAGGATATTCGGAAAATACCGGCTCGTTTTGCATCTGGTTTCATACAGCCGCTTAGTCCGGCAGTTCTTTTGCTTTATGTTGAGAGCATGGGAAATCTCCAGCACGGACTTAAAATGCTGTGCAAATCTGTCAAGATCATATTTTCTCCTCTGAGATGCGCCTCGTGTATTCACGTAAGCTGCCTCTATCGGTGAAGCATGTTATCTTTCAAAACCAATCACATATATGTAGAACATCGATGATGTATTACAGATAATTCCAGTTCCCACGGTCCCTGAATGCAACAGTTGGAAATATGTTGTTCTGCCACTGTGTTGAGCTGTCAGTCATGATTCCGCACCCCCGTGATCCGAGGACCCGCCCCCCACGCCAAAACAGGGCCAAAAGTTTGAAGCCGAAAAACAAATCTGCAAGTTCGAAAAAAAAACTTGAATCTGAAAAGTAGTTTTGAACTTTTTTTTTTTTCCAGTTTCACACCTGTTTTTTTTTTCAGTTGCAAAACTTTTTTTTCCAGTTTTCAAATTTTTTTGGGGGAGGTTCACAATTATTTTTCAGGTTCAAATGCCTTTCTTTTGAACAAACTTTTATTTTTCAGGTCCAAATTTTTTTCGTTTGAACAAACTTTATGGCCCCAATTTAGCTCCATAGCCTTGGCTGCTTTTGTGAAATTTCCCAGAAGACAGACAGAAAGTGTGCCGGATAAGATCTGCTTTGTGACGACAGATTAAAGCAGTTTTCTCTGCTAAAGGCGGAAAGCTAAAATCATCGCTAAACTGACACATTTTTACTTATTTCATCAGATGTAATAATGATGAATCTTCAACTCTTAACTGGGTGGAGTCACAGTCGAGGGTAAAGCACCCTTGGCTGAACAGAAGACCCACTAACACAGATTTAAGTTAGAAGGAGGTCAGCCTGAACTAGAGCAGAAACAACAAGATCTCCTTCTAAAAATCCCTTCCAGACCCCTGCAGCTGGAGACGCAGAACCTCCACGATTACAAGAAGAAACACAATGATGATGAGGTGAACTGCAACCTGAGGTGAACCTGATGCAGCCCGCTGACCCCATGTTCTGGAGAACTCAGCAAAACTGGCTCCAACAGAATGTGATAGAAAAGTATGTGTTGGAAAAGGTACTGGTAGCCTTCATCACAATCAGACGGCAGTCAGAAGGAAAGAAACTAAAAATACGACTTAATATGACAGCTTCAGATGTCTTCCTGTTCTGAAAGGTAAACATTCTTTAAATGTTTACCTTTCAGCAGTTTGCTGGAGCATACAGCAATGCCAGGCAGGAAAGCAATCAGCAATGAGAAGCATTTGTTGCTGTCCATCAATCTAGAAACCTTAAAGTTAAACTTAGAAAAATGATGAACAACAAAAGCTTGCTTGGAACCGTTGGAGAAAGCCGGTTCTCCATAAAAAGAAAATGGTAGCACAACTTCAGTTGTGTCTGAACAAACAACAAGACCTCAGGAGCAAGATATTTTGGGCACAAAAGACCAATGTCAAGAAGTTTGGTGATAATAAACAGTTTTCTTTGAAGAACAAAAGCATATTAACTGTGAAGCATAGAGGTGGAGGGCTGATGACTGGGGCGTTTTGCAGCCACGGGACCGGGTAATTTACAGTCAACCATGAAATCCTCTCTACATCAAAGCATTAGAAAGTCAAATGTGAGGCCATGTGTCAGATGAAGATTGTCCCAAACTTAGTCATGAACAGGACAAGGATCCCAAACCCAGACAAAGATCTGCAACAGAATGGAGGAAAAACAATGAATGTATCAAAGTTTATGCGCTGACCCACTTAAAGTCCAGACCACAACCTGATTCAAATGATGGGATATTAGGCGAGGTGATGGAGATGATGCAATGTTGTAAAAATGATCATAAAAAGTCATACAGAAAACACTAATTTAATATACTGCAGCTTAAGTTGGTTCTACAAGTTATTAAATGTTGTAAACTTTCACGCAACTTTCATTATTTAAATGACAGCGAGGAATCTGCTTTGTGTTAAATTCAAATCAGTCCTGAAATGTGAAAACCCCCAGATTACATATTTCACCTCAACCTTATTTCTCATCGAACTCCATCTCAACAAGTCTCACGTACTGGACTGATTACTTGGCATGCTTTTTATTCTAACCATCTCAAATATGCAACCTTCATTCAGCCTGTAATCTGAATTTATGCCAAGAATTCATCCGTCCAGCGGCTTATCTCACAGAAACTGATTCAAATGCAGCGAGCGCCACAGGTCACTGGCCTTGGATTCCCCGCTGGACAGACCGCTCTGCTCCGAGACTCAATGTGAAGCCCTTCATCATGACAGCGGCATCATCTCAGTTCTCTGCCCCCACATTAGAAGACTCACTGCCCTGGGCTATTTAAACACAGAGAAGAGATTGTCTCCCAGCGGAAGTTACCAACTCACTGGACAATACTTATATTCAGCTGAAGGATGGGAAGCTCAGTGGGAATTGTCCAGAACAGATGCTGAAACTCCCGCCAGAATGAAATATCCCTGGAGCTCAGCATTCAGAAGATCTGGGTTTTGAAGAAGGTTGGGGAAAGTTCTAATTATAAGAAGAGGTTGAGGTGAATTAGACCTAATGTTTATATCTTCCCCAAGGAGTGTGACCTTTAATTAGCATGTTTACACTGAGAAAACAGCTGCCTGTTGCCAGCGTCGTGCCAGATTAAACACAAACCCAGGAGTGTGTTCAGCAGTGTAATCAGCAGACACCAGCACAGATAAGCACCACTGGTTCCAGTGACACATCTACCTTTGATAAGATGGTTAAATGTGCCAGACTGAATGATAAAAGTTACTAATTCAAACTAATTAGTAAGGACCTGATCTAAACCAGACGGCCTTCCAACCAATCAGCAGGTTACTTACTGAACAAAAAGAGTTCATTAAATGGATCAACACTGAAAACTCCCATTTTTTTCTGGACACATCTAAAAAGAAATGTGTTCAGGTTTACTTCTCTTATGTTCAATTGTTGCAACATTTAATAATTGGATTAAAACATGCTTTACATTTGAGTTTGTATGTTTTTATAATTCTTGGAAAGAAAATTGGAGTCAAAAAATTCAGAATTAACAAGGAAAACTAAAAATCGGTATTAGCCAGTGAGAACCTCATCTGTGCATCTCTAGACACAATTTAGAGCTTCACCAAAAAAAGTGTAGGCTAGTGACCAAACTGACGATTTTCAGCTTGACCCGCCCTATCTAGTGATGGACCAGTGTTCTACTAATCACAACACTCCTCGGTGTGGACGCCGTTACCGAGGGAAGTTAACTCAAATCACGACATTTTCATCATCATCAGCATTGATAATGAAATAAGAGAACGCCATTCAAGGGGAAACAAAGCATATCAGTTGTTCATTTAGGCTGCTACAGCAGACGGCCAGAGTTTGGCTCAGTCCTGTTGCTGCTTCAACATTTTGTATTTTAACAGTTTCGCTCGTTTCAAGGAGGCATCTGCCACAGGACCTGAATTTATCACTCACCTTGCGGACATTTAAACGATTTGGTGCTGAGGTGAATTGGCCTGTAGCCGACATCCGTAGTCTCAGAGTTAGGCTAAGGATACACATTCTTTAGGGAATATGCAGTTAGTAATGCTAACCATGCTTAGTGCTAATGTAAGATGCAAAAGATGCTAAATCATTTTGTCTGTTTTTAGCCTGTTTTATAGTGCAAAATCTCTCAAACACCCACTGCAATGCTCTTTCTATTCCTAATGTAAAGAGGAAGTATTTTCTAAGGAAGGAAATATATTTAATGCTGTTACAATAAACCAGAAAAAAGGAAGCAGAGAAGATTCAGATTCAGAATCAAAGTCCAGAACAAACAACCAGATTGTATCAGTTTAAGCTTTAATGCAGCAGTCCTGGATCAACATTGACGATCACATTTTGTATTTGCAACAAAAATACATGGAGTGTGTAAGGTTTGATGTAGAAATAGAAAATAACCAAATTAAGTTTTGGAGATGCTTGTCTGTACTTATGCTAGTATAGATCCTAATAAACAATAGGAACTGAAACAGATCAGAAGGTTTTATGAGAAAAAAAGAGGGAAATTGTACATCAGTCGCAAAACTTCTCTATTTTTTCTCAAAGGATCCATAAAACTGGTGCAATGATATAGGAGGTGAACTAATAAAATATTCCTGTACTCCTTGTATGATCGTGTTCTGCGTTTTTAAGCTCTCATCAGTAGAAACTAAAGCCGACAATGAGAATCCCGTCAGAAAACAAGGGGACAAATTATGTTAAATAAAATCAAGTTATCATTTGGAAGCCTGTGTGCTGCACAGCTTCACAGTGCAACGTCTCCTTTCACTTCTCTGCCTGGGAGACTCAGTAAAGCTTACCTTTCACGCAGGCAACACTTCTGTCAGTTTTGACCATTCTATTTGACACATGATCATTTTCGGTGTTAATGATATATATTTTAGCTCAACTGAATAAATTCTTCGACAGTCATTCATGAGATGGATTGTAAGGATCCCTACATGTTGCCTAAAGAAAAGCAGGTCTGCTGTAGAAGGTGCTCTAAGCTCCAGCTGGCAAACAGAGAAGCTGCCTGTCAGAAATAACTGCACAGACCTGATTTCTAACATGCGTGGGAAACGGCAGTGTGTCAATCCCAACGGTGAAAAACCCCAGATTTTTTTTACCTGCTTCTTTCCAGCTATCCACCTCCAGGCCTCTTACATAACACCGCCTGCTGTAGCAGTGCCTTTAGCTCCACAAAGCAGCCGTTTGAAAACCTTGTTTCAGGCTTCTCTTCAGGTCTCTTAAACATCCCGGGCAACAGATATAAAGCTCTTAACTTTCTGTTAGGTAGAGGATAAAGTTCACACATAAGAACATATCTCCTTGACAAGCATGGTAGTATTAGAAATCTGCACAACATTTAAGGAGGAGGAGGAGAGTGGTTTTCACTCCACATTTCCAGATAAGAGACAACTCGATCCACCCATTGAGGACACAGACACACCGAGGGATCTCAGAGCTTTAAACATGTCAGGCATCTCCTGAGCATGCACGGCCTTTGCTGCACTGCTGAACATGTGGAACAATGAAACGGCGGTTGGGTGACGCGGCTCTCTCCAGCTGCAGTTGGCTGCGATGAAGGTGCTGCTGCCAAGTGTGGAAGTCTTTGATTTCCAAGCAGAGGCTTTATCTGTAGCAGGAAACATGTGCTCTGTTGGGAAGCAAAGAAATGTTCCCCATGTCTGGATTCTAGTATTCCTTCATAAATGTTATATTTTTAGTCACTGCAAATTTAAAGTCTTATTTTTTATCTTACTGTCCTTCCTGTTCAGTATTTTAAGTTAGTGGGACTTTATTTTTAATTTCAAAAATGTAAAATTTTAATTAAAATGTATCTGTCTTAAAATTTCTTTTCATTTGCACATTTTTGTTTATTTCACTCAGCAATGGATGGATTCACACTGGTCATTCTTTTAACTCCATGATGATCACCTGAGAGCTCTAGAGGAAAATCTGCACCATTTCCCTTCTTTTCCCTTTTCAATCAGCAGATTATTTTTGTTTGAGGCCATCTATTATATTGCACTTATTCGAGATTGATTCGCAGAGACACTAGGATGAGAAGGGTCAGTCCCAGTGTCTCCACCTGGTAGGACATGCTCAGAAAATCTAAAAAGAGGTGCACAAGACGCATCCTGATAAGATTTTGAGGAGCACTGATTCTACTCCAAACTCCTGACCTTATCTTTGAGGTCAAACCCAGTCACCCTACAGCATTAGGTTACTTTGGCCTCTTGTATCGAGGGTCACGTTCTTTTGGTCTTGATCCACATCCCATGACCACAGGTGAGGGCCAGGACATAGACATCCCTACCATCATTTGTGATACTTGGACTCAGAGTCATGTTCTTCAGGTCAAGTTTGATCTATGCAGTCAGTCCCCGTTTTATTTACCCTTGGTTCTATTTGTTGAGCAACTTAAGAGCACAACTTTAGAGTAGCATCAAAAATGCATTAAACTTTCTTCTTTCTACCAGGATTTAAATGGATTTTCTCAAATCAGTAGAACAGGACTGGCCGAGGGGCCAACCAGTGGCCCTCTGACCAATTTTGTATGTATTTGTTTTGGATCTACAATTATTTACAGAACCCTTTTTTTTTTAATCGTAAAACAATGTGTTTATTGTTGAGCAGGTAAAAATGATTTTTCTTTGCAATTTTATTTTAAAAATTAATAACAATAATTTTGTGGCCCCTCACTGTTTTTCCTTTTCTGTGAATGAAAGGACAAACAGGTTCCTACTGTGGGATCAGACAACCAGATCTAGAAGTGGGTTTAGAAAATTCCTTTCCTCCTTGTGTAAGCTTTGATTTGTAGCAGCTTGGACGCTTAGCAGTCTATGTGGAAATCCTCAGTTACAACCAATGAGTGTTTTGATCAGAGCTAAAATGAGAAATCAGCTGACAGAAATCAATCCCTCTTGGGTTTATCATATGAGCCAATTAAAAAGATAAACATCAAGCCATTATTACCTGCATAATCACACAGACAGTCAGTCATCTTTAACTGAATTAATGAGTCTCATGTTCAGTCCATGTGACTGCTCATCAATAACACAGAGGCGCTGATCCTAACTGTCCTGCTCCATTAAATTGACCACATTTTCCCGATCCCCAATCGAGCCATGTGTCCGAGCTCCAGGCGCTCACAGCGGAGCCATGTGAGGGTCTGAGGAGGTCTGTCATGCAGACCAGACTGAAGCGTTCAACACTTTAACATAATCGGCCTGGCGCGTTTTTTCTCTTTTCTTACCTAAACCGGGGAGAATCCTTGATACAGTCGTCAAAATCAACCGTCATCTTGGATTTGAAGTTTCCACGCGATTTAAAACTCTTAGTTCATTTCCTGAGTGGGTTAGAGTACTCAGATGCTAAGTATCCGCCAGAGAACGATCCTCCCTCTGACTCCTGCCCCTGCAGCAACGGTTGACTCACTCCGACGACCCGAAGCCGCCCCGCTCACTACAAGCCCCCCTGCTGCCTTCACGTTCAACTCGGATTTCACAACTTCTATCTCAAAACTCAACAAGAAAACGCTAATTTGACTGAGGTTGCACACGTTGTAACGGAAATAATGGCGGGCGGTACAAGTACATACAAGTCAATATGTACAAATAAAAGTAAACAAAATATTAAATTAATTTATAATCAGACAGACAGAATTCTGATAGCCGAGGTTCCACTTACTTCCATGGCTACAGGTGTATGAAGTTTGCGGTGGAGAAACTTGACTGGCCTGACCTCAACCTTTTTGAACACCTTTTGGATGAAATAGAGCGGAGGCTGCAACTCTGGTTTTCTCATCTAGCTGTGAACACACTCCTAAGCCTTGTAAATGATGTTTACAGAATAGTTAAAGTTGCTATTGTTGGCAACGGTGAGTCCATCAGCATATTGGACCTTAAAGATCAAGAATAGGGTGTCATTAATGTTCATCTACATGTAAAAATGAAAGACAAATACTTTTGGCAAAAAGTATTTTCATAAACCTGTAAGCTATCTCCAAATGGGAATCTAGCTATGCCTTAAAATAAACGGGATTTACACTACTTGCCAAAAATGTAATGGGCACACATATTCTGTGAGTATTAAGATTTCGGATAGCATTTGAAAGCAACATTGTGGAACACTGACGTCAAACCCATTTGAATAATAATTTTTATTTCTCGCCCCACTTCAAACAGTAAATACACATTTTACTGTTTTTGCAGTTATTCAACATCTACAATAAACTGTAAAGCATTTTTCTCATATCATCATCTTTTACTACTGTCTTATTAGATAAGACCTATTTTCTCTACTAACTGGCTCCAGGTCATAGAGCACTTCATATGAACTATTCTTCCCTCTGTATTTTCCCAAGCAGCTGGTCAATGATGTTACGGTGAATAATTTTCCCTAGAACACATACCTTTATTTAACAGGAAATAGGAAAGCCAGGAGGAAGAGCAGGAGCTTGGGATTTCACTACAGTTGTCAATGGCGTCATTCTTCCTTCCTGCCTCGGTTCGAGGTCATGAATGGAAATGATTTCATTGACTTTCAGGCAGATTTGTCGTGACCATTGGCTTCCATTTGCACAAACATATTTCAGATGAATAAAAGGACTTTAATAAGAAATGAAGTTTTGTTCAGACTCAAATTTTACGAAGAATAATAATGGCGCTTATTTTTTACTTATATAGTTATATATGAATTAGCTTGACCCATCCTCTAACATTGCTTGGACTTTGTCATAGATCCATGGCATTAAGAAAAAACAGAAGCATTTTGGTGTTCTCTTGAAGTCAAATCTTGCAATGTTCTGTTTTTATCCTTTGGCACTTGAAATCGCACATTAAACTACTGTATCTGGTCCCCAAAGTTATTTTAAACTATGTAATAAACTTTATATTATCTACTATAGTTTACATTGAGTCATTTACAAACATTGCCCTATAATGCCAAACATAACAAATTTTGAACAAAATAGCTCTCTAGATTAAAATTTTAATTGACTTTAGTGACCTATGTTTGTTTCTTTTCAACAAAACCTTCCTGAGAATATTAATAGATTAACTATAAATTGGCCATTTTCAAGTCCCAACAGCATTATATGTGATGTCTCATATTTCTGAAAAAAAAAATAGATATTAACGTCTTCCTGTCACTTTTGACTATTAGCGATTTTCTCAGATAAATTCTTGAAATTTCAAGTTATGTATTAGATTTATCTGTGGCAGAGTGTCTCCTTTAATAAAAAGCTCGAAGGCACTTTATTACTAGCTGCAGTGGGTATGGACAGGTTGACAGAAAAAGTCAGGCAGGAGTCCGTGATAGATTATGATGTTTGCAGATGACATTGTGATCTATGATAGGAGTGAGGAGCAGGTAGAGGTGGAGGCATGCTCTGTAGAGAAAAGGAATACAATACAGGAGTTGCCAAAATTTTCTCTGACGAACACCATACAGCCACAGTAATCAGCTGCTCTACTGTGAAACAAAAAAATCAGATTTTCACTATTCCAACCTGCCTTAAAAAAAGTTGAACATACACATATATGTAGACAGTATGCTTAATGTCTGTATGCTGTGAGCATGTAGTTGGGCCCAGCCATGGGATGAAACAAGGACTGAACTTCACATAGATAACTAAGGAGACTGGTAAAAACTCTTAATCCCAGAATGCAGGAAGGGGGAGTTTACCAGCTGACCCATGACATCGTAGAGCTATAAAATGCATACATTACTTTCTCTTTGCCCGCAGCCTCCATAGGTTGCACTGGGGGGACACACGGGTCAGTGTCTTGATCTCTCTGGCCAAGTAAAGACTGCAACTTCGAAGAAACGTATCCAAATGAAATTACTGTGTCAAGTTTTTGTTTCTGGTGAATGTAAACAGGACTAGCTGCCTGCAACTGGCTGTTTGAGCTTCTGCGGAAAAGAATCTGAGCCAAAGATTTTCAAAGGTTGTCTCTGTTTACAAAGCGGTTCCCCCTCCACTGCCCAGAAGAAAATGGCCTTTGGAAGCACAGCTCTGCATGTCTGACACGTGCCCAATCAGACACAAGCCACAGAAACTAGTCCAAGAGTGGCCGCCATGTTTTTCTGTTCATCTGGCCTGCTGAACTCAACCTGCTCTCGTATTCATCAGAATGGTTCACATGAAGAGGTTGTGTCTGGGCAGAGAAAACTGGTTTAGGATAAAACAATTTAAATATTGTTTATTTCATTGTGTTTTGGTGTGCTTGTGGTGCTTAACTGTTTGAGTGAATTAGGCCCTTGAGCCTGATGCTACAAAATGTGTTTTAGGTTATACTTTAAAATTGCAACAAACTTTGTGTTAATGAGTGGTTTAAACACTGATGGTCTGGTAATGTTAGCTTGCTCCATTTTATCGGTATTTTCACTTCCTCTCCTAACACTAACCGCTTAATCCTTATAAGCATGGTATATTGTGTCTCCATTTTCCCAGCCACCAATGCTAAAGATAAAGTTCTGCTAATGCAAAGATGGTAGCCACCATTAATTCTGTTGTGTTTTCAACACAGCTCGTTCTGTTCACGCTGCGGTCAACTGTAGCACGCAGCCAGCACTCATTCACACATTAATATTTGTATTAGTGGTACTTAAAGGAGACATATCATGTTTTTTAATCCTTCCTTTTTACACTTAAATCATTTCGCTGTGGTCTGTATAAAGTGAAACTACAATGCTTTGGTCTGAATTTCTTGTTATTGTAGCTCCACAGGCCCCTTTTCTGAGGTGTGTCTGAAAGCAACTCGTTTTGGTGCAGTCTCTGTAAATGCTGTTGAGAAACACAACACTCCGCCCCCCTCAAGGTCAAAGAGCAATCCATTCTAGTACACGCAATGTCCTCTTTTTAATAGGGCGGTCTGCACCTGTTTTGCACCTGCTATCCATTGCACATCTTGCTGCACATGCCGAAGGACCTAAGCTTCCTCAAGAAGTACAGTCTGCTCTGTCCCTTCTTGTAGACGGCTTCACAGTTGCATCTCCACTGCAGTCAGTTGTCCAGGTGAACACTGACGTATATATACTCCTCCACCACCTCCACCTCTTCTCCCAAGATAGAAATAGTGTTTGACCTATTCCTGTTTCTCTTAAAATCTACAATCATCTCCTTTGTTTTATTTACATTCAAGATGAGATGGTTGTTTCTACGCCATGCCACAAAGCGGCGCACCAGCTCCCTGTACTCAGCTTTTTGCCCATCTCTGATCCACCCCACGACTGTAGAATCATCTGAGTATTTCTGCAGATGACAGGAGTCAGGGAGCTAAAAGCTCAAGGAGCTAAAAGCGAGCACACAGCACTGACATAAGCAGAAGGTACGATGCTACTGCTATCAAAACAATGGCCGGGACGTCATATCAACACACAATAAATTCATGTCTAAAATAAAGTTTGTCATTTTAGCGTTATTTGCAGCTTACTGCTTTGCTGTGTCCATTGTTTCAATAGACAGAAGGAACTGATCCCTTAATATTGTGAAGTCTTTCTGCAAATCCTTTTTGATACTGGTGGAGGTTGATGAAGACACCCGTTTCAAAGTTTCAATGAAAAGTAGAATTTAACCAGGCACTTTGAAGAGGTTCTGATGCTGGGGGACGGTGTAATAAATTGTGCGGGTTAATACACCCAACAACCAAACCAAACTTATTCTCTCTCAGCGTAGGCATACTTGAGCTTGGTCTACAACCACAGTGAGAAATAAATATGCCCAATACACGAAACTGATTAGCCCGAAGTCCATGATCTTATATACTGTGACGTAAAAGTTGGAAATAACGCAACAGATGATAGAGAAAACGGAACGGACTGAAAAATATGACCCACACAGAATATAAAGATATCTCCACAACACCTGGAGAGAATGAATTAAACTTTTCTTTTACATACTCCAAGTACACAACAAAATTTATTCAAAGCCTAAAAAAGTGGATTTTGCATGATATGTCCGCTTTAAATGTAAATGTGTGACTTGCTTAACAGCGCCGCAGCTATTTCATTTTGTTGTTGGGTGAGTAGCTAATCCTGGATGGGATATCACCATGCCTGCCATCCATAAGACAAATTAAGTCCAAATCCATCTTTAGCCACCTACTTGGTAGTCCATTAGTCCATTCAACCATTCACTGTGATGGCACATTACAAATCACTTGTCTGAAATGTTACTGATTTCTAGCTCAGCAAATGATTTTTGAAACACTTTATTTAAATAGTGTTTTATTTACCCTTCTGCTTTGCATTGTGAAGTTGTTGTTTGAACACGTAGCAACTTTGTTAGCTTTTAAAGCTAATTTGGCCTCTGATAATTTCTGAAAACAAACATGGATCCTTCAACATATTCACATTCAACTGTGATGTCACTGCATTGTTTTGTTGAATATTGGTTTCACTTTTATTCTTATTAGTTTCCTTTTTACTATTTTTTCCCATAGTTTTCCTTCATTTCATTTTTACTTATTGGTTTAGTTGAATGTTACTAGCCTAGTTAAATAGTTAACTTGAAGCTGAAGTATTTTGTTAATAAATTATTGTATTTTGGAGCGAAGTTGTGTTTATTCTGCATTTGTGTGGAGGTCTTTGCTGTTTAAGAACAACAGTGCGCGAATTCACTCTTTCATCTGTTCTCCTTTGATACCACACCTCATCAGGCAGGCAATGAAATAACTGACTGAGACTGAGAGCTGTTTGGTTCTTATTTCCTGATAATCACATGGTGCCCACGACTTGCATTTTTAAATAAAATTTCCAACCTTATTAATAATTGCTCTTGACACTTAATATTGATTCATAGCCAAACCTGTTGTTGCACAACGGAGTAAAATCAAAGTAAAATTCCTTGTTTGTGCACACAGTGTTGGCCAATAAAGCTTGTCCTGATAAACTGTTATTTTTTCAACCACTTTTAATTCCAAATGTATTTTTTTTTATTTAGTTAATTTGACATTTTTCCAAATCGTCAAAGCAAAGCTGGTTGATGGGTTTCTATGAACGGATTCTTGAAACAAACCAATCCACCAAGAAATCAAGTAAATAGGCAGCATAAGAATCTAAATTATAATACATTATTCTGATTGTATATTTTCATTTAAGAAAAAAATCAAAAGAAGAACCCAGAAAGTGTTTTTACATCTTGTATATTTCAATCTTTAGATAAAGAAATACTTGTAATATTTCCTCCGCCACACATTTATGTTGTCCCATGTATCAGAGTTTTACTTCATCAGGCAATTCAACTCAAATTTGAAGGCTAAAACAACCATTATACTGTCTTTTGACTATCCTCAGCTCCTTTTGCAAATCTGTGATCAAAGCACTCTCTGCCTCTTTATAAATCTGTTGAGTCAGCAGTTGGCTGATGCTAGAGTGCAAGCTGCAGCAGAAAGCTTTGTGGCACTAAGTTTTAAGTGGCACAAACTTTGCAGTATGCGTTTAATCAACACTGTTATGGATTTTAATACAACAGTGCAAGATCTTCGGATATGATGCGCAGGAGCTCTGTGATGTAGCGGATATAGAAATTTCATTAGAGTCAAAGTATAAATGGCCACATGATGTAAACCACTGACTTAATGTACAGCAAAAGCAACATATTTCCTTTAAAATATAGGACAAATTTAAGGATGTGCAAAAGCAATTTTGGCACCAGAGTAAATGGTAACCTGATTTCAGATCCGTTTTAGGTAATTGGATGGGTACAAGGCATTGTACTCATCCAATATTTATTGGTCAGATTGTCTTAACTTACATGCCAACACAGAGCATAACACATATCCTAACTAAGGTCAAACCTGTTGGACCTCTCCACCAAATGGAAAAGAAATGTTCTTCTTTAGAATGTCAAACAAGTAATATTTTCATCTAAATATGTGACACAACACAACTGGTCTGACCAACGTTTTGTTTCACTGTTTTCAGTTTTTATAAAAGGTTCACTCAAGAGTGTAAATATAAATGTTTTTTTTTTTTTTGCAGAATTAACCATACTCAGTTTTTGCAGGTGCACTGGGAAAAAAACATTTGACTCACACATTTCCAGGTTTATCATATTTGGTCAAATGTATAAGATGTTTGGTCCAGATTAAATCAGTACCAAAAATAAACATGTCTGATTAGCTGGCTATTGGGTTGCAATGCCCAGCTGTTCTTTAACTGGCTCCCCCAGAGAGTTGGAGCCATGCTACAACCAGTGTTTGGGGACCAGAGTAAATGTTTCACCAGTGCTTTAACAGTAAGAACAGACGTAACAGAAAGAACTAGCAAAAAAACAAAACAAAAATGCAGTAATACAGGTGTAGCACTGTAATGGATTTGGTAAAAGGAATACCCTGAAATTACCACCTATAGATAAAATCATTGGCTTCTCATTTTCCTCTCTTGATCTTACAAAATACTTTAGGAAATCAAACAGCCTCTGATTAGTATTATTTTTCTCTGTTCAGTGGATCATTAATACGATCTAGCTATCTAAGATTAGATCTGATACTTTTGGTGTCCATATCCTCATATTTTTGTGGCCACCGCTATCTGAGCTGTACCATGTGCCTTTGTACAGTACATGAGGAGAAAGAAAGCTTTTGAATGCCAAATATGCTTCCATCAGAACCCCTCCTCCTATAACATACCCAAGCACCACTGCAACACCGAGAAAGATGTATAGCTCTCTTGGATGGTGACCTACTTTTGCTCCCCTCTTTAGTCTGCTGGAAAGAGCTGCAAGTTGAACTGCTGGGTATGCAGAATGTAATTTGATCCCTTTTGACTGCAGGTACAAAATAGTAAAAACCAGAAATTAAGCCTGTACAAACGGCAAATAGATAGTATGTATTATGCATATTTTTCCCCCTTTTGAAACAACATATCTAAATTAGTCTTAACAATTAATGTTGATCTTTTACCATGGTGCTCCCATCAGTATTTGTGTAATGCTGCTTAGACATACTAACCAGTTGGGCAGGAAGGAGAAATGCCCTCAAATGTCTCGTTAAAGATGAGATGAAAAGACTGATCTCATGGATGTCTCATATGGTAAATATAAAAACTGGTACATGGTTAATACTACATTCATTAGCCTGCATGGTCAGAATATGGATCTGGTAGTGATTAGACACCCAATCTAACTGTGTTCTAGATGCAGGTCAGAAGACCGTGAGATTCTCTAATTGTTGTGCTCTGTAGCAGGGCTAACTACTATAAAGCAGTAAAAATATTGCCCTGTATTTCAATGATTTGGATACTAAAGGGACGTGGTTACAAACACGTTGTACAATTCTGCGTTTGACTGATTTAATAAGATAGAAACCACTATATGTGCACGTAAACAGTTTATTTCTGCAACTCCCCCTACAAAGTTATCGTAATACATATTTATTTGCACTTGTGAGACTTTAAATCACATTTTACTGTACAACCTCTTTTAATGAACATCCCAGTGGTTGTCTGACTTGCAACTGTAGCATTGTTAATTTAACAGACTCTCCCAGATCTAAATTCTTGACTTTGAAGACAAATGCAAAACATCTTTATACTTTCTAAACTTCTTCTGGTTTTCTATATGAAAGGGATTTATTTTGCATCTGAGAAAACACACCAAACCAATGAAGAATGAATGAAGTACCCTTTTAAGCCGGGTGAATTCATTAACCACTAAACAAGCACGACAACCCAGTAAAATGTCTTGATATTACTTATTTAAATAATATATATTCTGCATACTGGGTCACACCCTGAAGGCAGTTGACACATGACCTTTTCTGAGTCTAAGACTGACATTCCCCAAAGCTGTTTGCACTCAATGTAAGATCACTGCTGACTTATTTATGTGCATTAGCAAGTGAAGCTTTTTTTTTAAACCAGAGTGTCTCTTAACATCACTTTTGGATGAGAATTCCATTTTAAAATAAGCTCAGCTATAAACTACAACACAGGACCTTCTAGCTGCAAGACAACAACGCTAGAACCGCACCACCGTGCAGCTCTAACTCTGCAGAGTTTTATGCCTTTGTTTAACATTGTTTATCACCGTTGACCGGTTTAATTAACTTGTTAATATGCTATATAATTTTCAAATCTTTACATTACCCTTACGTAACAGAGTGCATGTCATAAGCTTCACATAGTAAATGCTTTAAACATGTTAGATCTATTAGTGTCAGCTCATTCAAAGCACCCACAGCCATCTTGTGACGGCATCCCTTTTCTTCTGAGCAGAAGTACTTCAGTAAAGTAATTGCCATTCAACATTTATAAGCCTCCACTTGAATTATTCTCATTTCTCAACACAATTCACATCAAGGCAAGTACTTAGACTGAAGATAATTTGAAGAAAACAAAACATATGAACACATTAGCAGAGAAAAGCAGTGAGAAACAAATATAAATATACATGCTCACAATCACATGGATCACTGGGGAAGCTTGCACAATTTATGTGGTGTTACAATCCAAATCGATTCAAACCTGCAGCTCCTAATACTCTGCAGCGGGCTTTATCTGTTGGTGATCCTAGATTGTGTCAGGATGTCAAAAAGGACAGATGGGATGGGGACTGGGCGACCTGGGTGGACCGGTTGAAAGAGAAAATAATGGAAAAAATGTCTCAGGAAGCCTTTAATGCTGTATCAGCAGGACAAAACCAGACTGACTCCAGTAAGGAGGTCATTCAGTCACAGAGGTCGACTCCGAGTTACAATCCTAGCAGCAAGACTGACCTCTCCAGCAACATAAATGATTGAGTTCTAGCTCTGGAGAAAGGGTTATTTATACCAGAGCACAACACTCTCTTATTAAAATCCCTTTAAATCATTGGACGACAAAAACAAAAACATACCAGTAGCGGATCTGGCATTTCTGTCATTTATTCAGACAAGAAGCTGTTAAAATATCTAATTAAAATGCTCAGTAGGCAGCAGTCTGCAAATTACATATTGGGCACAATGTAGGCAAAGTTAAATGTTTGTTCTGTGTATATCATATCATGACCCGTGGTGGCCCTAATAAAATAATACTAATTAATACTAAACATTTTGTTAAGGGATCAATCTGCTGTTGCAGCTGTCTTTTCAGACTTTGCTGCTTTTAGTGTCAAAAGACTAAATTCCTATCATAAAGTCTCACAACAGCATGATGAGGAGCAGGAGTAATTTAGGGTTCACTGTGTTTTATAGGGTCACTTCATCGCGCTCTGACTCACATCTAAGTATGGCACAGATCCTTGATAGGTGAGGGTCCGAGTTTCTCAGGGGAATACAAGGCACTACCACAGTAATGTCCATACTCACACACATGCCAATGGACTGGTCCGCTGTGAAGCTGAAAGTATAAGTTGAGCGATCTCTGCCGAGTTATGGTGGATTACTGTCTGGTTACATCAAGACTGAAGGTGGTTAACTGAAAATGAACACAAACTCCAGCTTTGAGGTTTTCAAGCATTCAGGTTTTATTGGTATGTTTTCAAAGACCAACGACTATAATGAAGGGTGAAGTCCTGACTTCACTGAGTGGGGTGTACTGGGTTTTCCAAACAGGAGGCAGAAAATGTTGTAGAAACAACAGGTTTGCCTTTTTTATATATATTGCAAAACAAGTCTTTAAACCTCCAGTTTAGGGTTGTAGCTTTAAGCTATGCCTATATTATGTAGGTAGCTTCTTCTGTCAGTTTAAAAGCCCAAGGTGTGTAAGAGTAGACAAACTTTAGACTCCAACATCCACACGTGAAGGATATTATACATCAGAAGCCAAATATTAATTCTAACATTCATGTATTCATTAAATTTAATATCATAAAACTAGAAAAAGACAGAATGTTTGAAAGTGTAAAGAGATTTCTGTAACATTTCAGATGACAGAATGTCACACAGAGCATTACTTTCGCAGCATTTTATTCAGTACATCTTATTTATTTGATCAGTTCTGCTCAGCTGGTCAAATATGGTGAAAAGTTGTTTCAGCAAATGTCGTTTTAAGAGAAAGTAGGGCAGAAGGAGCTGCAGGCTTGTTGAGTTCTCATCTCCTAGAACACAACAGATACACACACATGCCAACCACGTGAACATAGATACGTCAGCACTCCAATGACTTCACTATATTACCGTCACAGGGTTAAAATAAAACAGGATTTTTCTGGAATATTTTTTGGCCTCACACACAAATCGCTTGATACGCAGTGATATATTCATCTCATGACAGTTTGAGGACAAGGTCAGATTTAAGATCAAAGGAGGTGTGAGCGTGTCTTGGTAAGATTATGGGACAACACAGAGGCTGGCATTGCTGGGCAATGAGATGAAGGAAGATCACAGGGGTTGCTTGGTATTGGAGTCTGATGACTCTCCACAACCTCAGGGATCTAATATCTGTGGCCACAGTGGCTACCCTGCACCTCCATACACATGTGAGACCCGAGGAAAGCTAAACATCAAGCCCTTCATTGTTCATTCAGTGCGTTGCAAAATGCCCGAGGAACTCTATCGACTAACAGGTGACTTCTGGGGGTAATTGGTTACCGATAATTTTATATAGGGATGTCAGATTGAAGGGGGCTGAATATTCACACCACGCTTTGCTGATTTTCACCTATGAAAACCTTTTCCTTCCACTTCTCAACTATAAACTACTTTGTGTTGGTCTATCATGTAAAATCCCAATAAAACACATTAAAGTTTGTTGTTGTGATGTAGAGTCTGTAAAACGTTGAAGAATATTTTTGCTAGGCACTGTATTAGTGGTTTACCTTGGTGAACATTTTCATCCACACTGAGGACCAGGTTGTTTTCTTTGCACCAGCCTTGATTATTTCCATAAATGGATCTCACTAATGTGGTAAAACCTGCAAATTTACCTCATATGTCAATGAACAGTTGTGTGTTAACAGTGTGAACAGTGGACTGTGCCCAGACCTTGAGAACTGGTGCCTAGAAGGACGAAGTTGGAGATGTTTTTTTCCCAATACGGACTGACTTGGGTTTCTCCGTCAGTAAATTCAGAATCCAGAATAACTTTTTATCCCATATTAAGAATAAAATAACTTAATAAAATGTACAATTTAAATAATATAAAATTTATCTGTGATTTAAGAAGTTTAAGAAGGTCCAGATCTTTATGTGGCTGCACCTTATTAAAAACATTATTCAGACTAATTTCATTGATTCCATCTATCGTCTTCTGCTTATCCAAGATTCGTTTGCAGAGGCAACAGGTCCAGGAGGGAGACCCAGACCCGCTTATCCTCAGCGACACACTCCAGCTCATTTGGGAAGATCCCAAAGCGCTCCCAGGCTGGAAGGGATATATAGTCGCTCCAGTGAGTTCTAGCTCTGTCCTGGGGTTTTCCCTTTAAAAGGAGACATCAAGCCTCCTTATCAGATGCCAACACCACCTCTGCTGAGTCCTTTCAAAGAGGAGAACTAGGTCTACTTACAGCTCCCCCCAGATGATGGCGCTCCTCACCCTACATCTAAGACTGAGGCCAAGCAACCTGACAGAGGAAGTTAATTTACATGTCTGGGATGTCATTCTTTCAGTCATGATCCATATTTCATGACCAAAGGTGAGGGTTTCTTTTTGATTCAGCTCTTAAGTACAACAGACTTAAGAAACAACTGGATTCCTGCAGACACTGCCCCCAATCCACCTATTCATCCCATTACTCATTAAGAAGGCACCGAGATACTTTGTCTACTCCACTGGAGGCAAAGACTCAACCCTGATCCGAAGGGAAGATTCACTGTTTTCTGGTTAGGAACCATAGAAAGAGGAGCTGACCTTTATCTCTGGTGCTTCACACTCGACTGCAAACTCTTAACACACTCTGAAGGTCATGGCATGACAATGCCAAAAGAACCACATAATCTAAAAAAACAACACAACCCAAACCAGACACTCTCCTCTCCATTAATAAATTGTGATAGCCGTCCATGAACACTACAAACAGAATCAAGGACAAGTGGCAGCCCTGAAAGAGTCCAACTTGCACTAGGGACAAGTTTGGCTTGCTTTACCTAAAGCAAGATCTTTGATTCTTTGCCTTGATGACCAATAATCCACATTATATGATCATTTCTAATTAAAAGAAAACATTTTAATCTATTAAAAGCATATTTAATTTCACAAAGTTTAATATTTATTATTCCAATCATTTTGACACTTTTCACAGACATCCACACCAGTTTAGGTAAGGCTGATATTTGACATGTGGAGAGCTCTGCATTAAGGGCTCTTTTAGCAGCACCTTCCACCTATTCGATTTCCTTAAATTCATGACCTTCGCTGCCGACATATTCAGCTAGCATGAATTGTTGAAATGCTGTCATCAGTGGCAGTCCTCTTCTCCTTTCTAGTCTTAAAAGTCACAGGGCATAAAGCTTAAAGAAAGGATATTTAGACTGGATGAAGAGGGATTCCTTTTGTTCAAAAAATGTCTGCTAATGATGTAAAACTGAGTCTTTTACCAAACCTTTGAACAGATTTTAGAGCAAAAACAAAGAAGTGGCACAAAATGTGGTGCAAACTTTTTTTTAAGTAAAAAATAGACCAAGCAAAAGTTTTAGCGAATTTATTAAAACTACTGCAAAAAAAAATTTTTTTTCATGTTCTGACTTTTTATTATCCCAGCACAATGATGCCATCTTGTGGTTACTCACGGTAGTACCATTTGTCTTTTTTCAGGCACTGAAAGTTCAAAAACCTCAAATTGTTGCTTCTTCAAGCTACATGTTTCCGTCTTTTTCTTTTCTTTTCTGTAAAGCAAACACATAAACTTTGTTACTTCCTTTATTTAGCAAAACTGAGCATCTTGCCACAGCAGGAATGTAAAGTTCTAGTTGATTTCTTACTGTCTGAAAAACATTTGACACCAGGGAGATTTACAGATCCTCCTGTAGTTACTGCAGGCCTTGATGCACGAATCAGGTATTTAGGGACATGCTGAAAAGAAAATCCAATTTTAATAGAAATACAAGTTTTACGAGTACCATTTGCTTCATTATTGTGTAAGAGATGTATTTATACTCCCATCATACTATTATGGTTGAATATTTTGGAGGAGCAGGCATGTTTTAACAATACACCATCCACCTATTAACACCCGTATTTAGGGTAACAGTTAACCACAGTACTATCTATGGCCGCTTAAGAAATGAGCAGCTAATCAATTTTATATTCTATTGGTAAAAGTAATTGTTCACATTCTGCTTTGCAAGAATGATCTTAAACACAATGAGCGATTAAGTTAAATAATCATGATTTCAAATGTATTTTTTTCCATAATCGAGCAACCATATTATTTATGTTCTAGCAATAACAGAGAACATGGATAGTGACTTGTAAAAGTATTAATACCGCTTTAACCTTAACATCTTGCACTGCAATTTATTCAGGAGTATCAGAGTAAAGGAGGGTGAAAATAAATGAATGCCACACATTTTTCTGATTTTTACTTATGAAAAATCTTTTTTTTACAACTACTGCAGTTTGTTCACTTAATAATGATGCGCTGCTTTGTGTGTCGCATAAAATCCCCCCATTAAAAATAAATTAAAGTTTGTGATTGTAGCGTGACAAAATGTGAAAGCGCTCAAGAGGTATGAATACATATGGAAAATACAGTAAGAAGTCTCGGGGGAGGCTGCAGCACAAAAACAAGACGACTTTCCCACATTTACCACAAACATAGGTAACAGTGCGACAAATCACAGGAAGTGCGGGTAAACACCATTGTGCTGCTTCCACACTCGCATGTAGAATCACTATAAGCAGCGAGGACGATCTGCTTTCTCTCTTTGTCTGACAAGTTAGACCCAACTGTTCTAGGACATTTAATGCAGCTAAAACACAGGTAAACATGACAGATGTGCACATCTGGGAGAGTAACTGCTGCAACTTATGAATAAAGCTGTTAAAAGGTGATGTCTGTGTGTCCTGAAATTGCGTTCAAATATTTTTCCAATGTGTCAACTCTCATGTGACCACCTCAGGTCTTGGACACAGTCTCATGACATTTGCACAAACATGTTAATTAGCAGTGCAAATGCAGAACAAAGTTCTGAAGCTCCTCTCAGAACTTTAACAACAACTTTCAATATTCTAAGGAAACCCCAGAATGACACACAGTAAGATCAGAAATAATGATAAGAAACATTTACTGTCATTGCTGAATTATCTGAGAATGTTGCAGACAATCAACATTTCCTTCTTCAGCTGCTTTTACTTGTCAGAAACTTTCCATCATCACCAGTGAAGAGTGTTTTTTAAGATATCAGTATCTTGCAATATCGTAGTCTTTTTTTATTGATTATTCCCATTAAGGATGGAATATTAAGCTCTAAATCTCATCACTGATCTAAAGAATCTGACTAACTATGGAGTGTTGTTTATTTATATACGTATGCTTAGAATCCAGCACATTTACACAGTTGCAATATTCCCAAATCAACCAAAAACATTTCTACAAAAAAGGCTTTTCTATGTAAAATATAACAGCTACACTTTGAAAACAGCACAAAGACATAAGATGAAGCTGCTCCTCACTAACTCTGGATTTTCTCATTTTCATTAATGTTAATCAGTATATATACAGAAGAAAGATTGAGAAAATTGACTGAGCGACACTTTTAGATGCAATTTCTTTTTCTGAAACAAACTGGGAGTTTCCTTGGCTGTTTGTTTTGGATCACCGAGTTGATCAGCTCCAACCTTCACTGTTCGTGTGGTGTGCTGCAAGTTTAAACGAGGTTCAACTTGCTTTTTCTTCACCAGTGGAGTCTTGCGTGGTGAGCAGTCATAGAAGGCATTGTGGCTGAGTGCTTTACTTATTGTTTCATGTCTCTTCTGATTAGTTTTTTGACTCCTCTGTCAGAAATCCTGTGATGAAGCCCTGGTCATGGCCAGTTTATGGGGAAATGATGTTCTTTCCACTTCCAGGATATGACCCCAACGGTTAGAACACTCAGAGGTTTAGGAATATATCTGTAACCAAAGCCATTAGTACGTTTTGCAACAGTAACGTAATTAAGGTCGTGAGAGCGCAGTTTTTTCTTTTACCGATTATGACATGATTTTAATGCAGCACATTGTGAATGTGAACCTTTTCCATACTTAATCAAAACCAACCACCTGACATTATGTTGTGCTGATGGGGGCAGGATTACTTTATAAACCCTGACAGATTTCAGCTGGTTTTCTGGCTTTAGATGTCAAAAAAAGGCAAGATATGAAAGACTGGCTGTGCTTATATAGTTGTAGCTGTATGCTTACAGATAACGAAGCTAAACATGGGAAACGGTGTGTGTGCTGTCTGTACGCCTATAAAGAAGAGCTGTGTTCATAGTTCTTGGGGGAAGTCTTCAACATTCAGCTTCAGATTCCTCCAGATCGGAGCTGTAATTTTTGGTATGGGCCTGGTTGAAATAAAACCACCCTCTGTTCAACTAAGTCCATGTCAACAGAGTGTCTTCCCTGGAACGTTCTCATATAAGCCTTTTGAAGGTGTCTAAACCCCAAGACAAAACAGTAACCACCATCAACAAAAATATATTTACTAAGAAAAACGTTGAAGTGTTAAATACTTATTTTACTGCCTGCATGAAGCCAAAGCAAGTACATTGTCACACCCAGTCGATGTAGGCAAAAAAATGTCAGTTACTGTAATCAAACAAGTATTCACATTTATCCACGTCGCAAAACAAAAGAAAATGCAAATGTAGGCTGGATGTCTCTCCAGAGAAATAAACAACACATACTATATTCAGGGGATCATGTGATCACATGAATGAGGGTCCTGATTTTGCATTTCTTTTAAATATCTTCCTTACTATACATGTGACGACAGATGACTCCCTGTACTGTAATGCTAAACTCACCCATGAGGTTTGGGGGCGTTGATATGGACTGCTGCTTTCCCCTCTGCTCTGGATCCTCACGCTCCGCCGTCTTTCTGTGAAGTTGTTGGGATGATTCACTGTTGAGGCCCGGAGGCGACTGCTTGTAGATGGGGTTTGGTCCATGTCAGCAAGGAGGTCTGTAACTTCTCCATCACTAATGTCTTCCTCCTCTGCCAAAAAGCTCTCTGAATAGAGACGTTTCACCAAAGCAGTTGTTTTTAGGTTTGTATGCTTGGGTAACTGCTGCCTTCAACATACAATCGCTTTTGAAATATTGATGACACCTCTTGTTTCCTCCCCTCCACCAACAGCACCCCCCGTTCAAGAAAATCATGACATGTCATAATTTACATATCATGAAAATCATTAAACGTCTGCACGTGTTCACACATTAGCAATTTGCTGCGGCAGGAGAGAAACTATATTGTTTCCAAGTAGCAGCATCAACAGTAAATTGTGAAAACATTTAACCTATGATTTCAGGCATCATCTTACTGATCAAACATGTACCTGTATTCTGAGAAGCGACCACACACTCAGGGCACATCCAGTCTCCTTCAGGGACAGTATTTAGAGGTGGAGTCAAGCAGTCCATGTGATACCTGCAGAGCCGTGGAAAATTAGCAATTTATTTATGCAAACACAAAGACAAGAAAAAAAAACTATGTAGGTAATTAATGCAAAGCGTCACCCAGAGTCACAGTGTCTGCAAACCAGCAGTCGGTCCCTGCGGCCGCTGCGCCCACATTCCTCGCAGATAACTATGCTTCTCCAGTCCTCCTCAGTCTCATCGTCCGTTCTGCGTGTCGCCACTTTGATCTACAGGCATGTAGAGGACCAAACGGGTCAGAATTCCAAAAATAAATAAGTCCAATAAATATTTACACATAATGAAAACTATTGAGACATTTCTATACACTTATTATTTATTTAATCGGTTCATTAAGATTTTATTTAAATTACCCGATATACAAATACTTTTTTCACGAAGTGCTATTATGTTAGCGCTTTTGGCATTTATAAATCTATAAAAGGAACACTTTATCAACACACCTTCTTCTGATTGTCCCCTCCAGGACACTGTCTCTGCAGGATATAAGCAAAACTGATTCGATCCACCGGGCAGGTGTTGGCCGTCTTAAACATGAAACAAAACAGCAAAAATTAACTTGACATCTACTTCAGCACCTGCTTACATGTGACAGTGTTATGTTTAAGAATTTTACTCGCAAAGACATCAGATGTGAATAGTTATTACTGGATGGACTAATGGGACATTTTCATGAGATTTGTTGACCAATGAATTGGGACGTTTCATTGGTCCATGATTCTCACCATCTTTAAGTCAGGTTGTTATAACCTTTGCCCTTCTCCTATGCTGGAAATTCCACAGATCGTCGCCTGGATTGTTGGAAGATGTTCCTCTTGTGGCGAGATAGACTCTCTCTTGGACAGATTACACACTCTGACCAAGACTGTTAGGAAGTCTTCATCCTGATATTAGGTTGATCTGAAATAATCTTTTATTCCACTAATTGTGAATGAATGTGTGATTAGATTTCCAGCCAAAAGGATATATTATCTAGTTTAGATTTTTAGTTTAGCTTTTCGGCCACGATTGTAAAATATACCACAATACTCCCCCTATTTATTCTTCTTTATAATTAGCTATACTATTTGTTTTGGCAAAATTGGGGGCAAGTCCAAACGTTTGGATCAGGAGAAACCTCACACATGGATTGTATAGGGAATGCTTCACTTCATGCCTATTACTAAAGCCTTCAAATATTTTCTTTGTAAGAAAAATCCTTACTTTTATCTAAAAAGTGTTGAAAGTCAGCAAAGCCTAAAAACCTTTGAAACCCTTTCATTGAAAATAAAGTCCCCCTACAAGCCTATTACCCCAAATATGATCAATTTACAGAAAACAACAAGCTAGAGAGTCCCAAAATGCTTGCAGACTAAAATATTTAATGTTTTGTGTAACAAAAAAAATTGTAGTTAAGACTCATGGTGGGTTGCAACTGTCAGCTGGACATCAAAACAATCAGTGAACAATGAACAGTTTACCTGAGACCACTGGTAGATACACTCAAAACAAAAGAAGTGTGGGCACTTCTCCAAAAATCCCACTGTTTGTTTCTCAAAGGGACTCAAGCAGATGTAGCATTTATCCGAATCCGACTTGGCGTCAGCAGTTTGTCCATCAGCTGCGTTTAAAGCTACGGGTTTATCCATAATGTTATTTCAAAGGAAATAACTGGGACAAAGCTTGTAGTCACAAAAAAAGACTTCTATAAATTACTAGAAATTAAATTAAAACATGATTTTGAGCTGCAGCAACAAAGCTGAGTTGATGCTAATGCTGGTAAACTAGCCCTAGTAGTTAGCTAGCTAAAGTTAGTTGAGTAAAGCGATAAAAAAATATCTGACGTTTTTAGCTAATTGTTGTTGTTATTCAAAGAGTACATTTAAAAAATAAGCAACTTATATACAGTCAACGGTTTTACTATTACAGAATAACTGGCAAAGTATCACCAACACGAGAACAAAACGATTTAAATAACTAGCTTCTGCCGCTTTACAGCTACAAACTTCCGGTTTCATTGTTGATTTATTTTCAGAGTAAGAGCCGCTATTAAACAACATAAAATAAAACAAAATAAAAATAAACAAATGCATCATTACGCATGTTTTAAGTCACAAGAAACAAAAAGTAGCCGAGCTTTGTAGAGGTGGAGGACATGGTTTTAAAATTATACAATAAAATAGTATCAAAACATAACCAAAGGCATAATTCAGCTTTCTTTACATTACAATCAAAAGCAAGCAAACTTCGTGGGAGTGAATTTAAAAGGATATATGGTTTTAATTTCTTTTAAGAAATAGTCCCCCTTTGTAGAACAGTTGCAGCTGCTTTTATATCTTTACCAGCTTTCAATATTTCACAAGAAAAACAATTGTGTGCTTGGTTTTAACATAACTTTATTCTTTCATGAGTTATTTACAAGTGTCTGACTACTTATAAAATGTGTTCAATGTGCTGCCGATTGTGTTGGATTGTCAATTCAATTCAATTCAATTCAATTCAATTCAGTTCATTTATATAGCGCCAATTCACAACACATGTCGTCTCAAGGCACTTCACAAAAGTCAGGTACATACATTCCAATTAATCTTAATCATTGAACAGTGCAGTCAGAGTTATTTATTTATTCAAATTGGATAAAAAGTTTTTCTATCTAAGGAAACCCAGCAGATTGGATCCAGTCAGTGACTTGCAGCAGTCACTCCTCCTGGATGAGCCTGTAGAGACAGTGGACAGTCACTGGCGTTGACTTTGCAGCAATTCCTCATACTGAGCATGCATGTAGCGACAGTGGAGAGGAAAAACTCCCTTTTAACAGGAAGAAACCTCCAGCAGAACCAGGCTCAGTGTGAGCGGCCATCTGCCACGACCGACTAGGGGTTAGAGAGAACCGATCAGAGACACAAAGAGAACAAAGAAGCACTGATCCAGGAGTACTTTCTATGGGAAGGAAAAGGTAAATGTTAATGTATCCTCCTTTAGTTGTTTCACCTAGAAAGAAAGAACAGATCAACTCTGAGCCAGTTTTCAAGTTTAGAGTCTGAAGAGAGCACATAGAGTTAGTTACAGTAAAAGCTCAGCCAGTAGCAACGTCTAGGAGAGAGAAAGGGTTAAACACTGAAAGATGTGGATCATCAGTAGAGGGTGAACATTAAGTTGTTGCCAGCAGAACCTCGGACGATGCCCCTCTCCATAAATGTGTCACAGGTAGACACAGAGTCAGGCCAGGTATAGCTTCTAGGAAGAGAAAAAAAGAGAGAACAAAGTTGAAAGCTGAAATAACAGCAAATAATACAAAATTGAAGAGTAGTGTGAGAAAGTAGCAAAGAGGGTGAAAGTGGTCATTATGTCCTCCAGCAACCTAAGCATATAGCACCATAACTACAGAGATAGTTCAGGATAAACTAAGCCACTCTAACTATAAGCTTTATCAAAAAGGAAAGTTTTAAGCCTAGCCTTAAAAGTGGACAGTTTGTCCATCTAGAGCCCACTGATGGCCATTGTTATACTAAAAACCACAACGATTGGGATACCTCTCTCTGTCAGATTGACCATAACCATTGGAAAAGAGAGGGGGTCATACAGGTAGCAGCATGGAGGGGTGTTTGTGCACCTCAACCATAACTGAGCCGGTTTAGGCTAAACCTGACCCCCCCTTACGCCATCCAAAAAAGGGGGAGAAGAAGACGGAGGTTAAAACAAGGTAGATAGCTCAGGATAACCTAAGCCACTCTAACTATAAGCTTTATCAAAAGGAAAGTTTTAAGCCTAGGCCTTAAAAGTAGAACAGGGTGTCTGCCTCACGGACTAAAACTGGGAGCGGGGTTCCACAGGAGAGGAGCCTGATAACTAAAGGATCTGCCTCCCATTCTACTTCTAGAGACTCTAGGAACCACCAGTGAACCTGCAGTCTGAGAACGAAGTGCTCTGTTAGGAACGTATGGAACAATCAGATCTCTGATGTATGATGGAGCTAAATCATTAAGGGCTTTATATGTGAGGAGGAGAATTTTAAATTCTATTCTGGATTTAACGGGGAGCCAATGAGGGAAAGCTAAGTAGGGAAATATGATCTCTCTTTTTAATTTTCATCAGAACTCTTGCTGCAGCATTTTGAATCAGCTGAAGGCTTTTAACTGCATTTTGTGGACATCCTGATAGTAAAGAATTACAATAGTCCAGCTTGAAGTAACAAATGCATGGACTAGTTTTTTCCAGCATCAATCCTTGACAGGATATTTCTAATTTTGGCAATGTTCCAGAGATGAAAAAAGGAAATCCTAGAAACCTGTTTAATATGGGATTTTAAATGACATGTCCTGGTCAAAAATAACACCAAGGTTTTTTACTTTATTATCGGAGGTCAATTTAATGCCATCCAGGTTAAGTGATTGACTAAGCAGTTGCTTTTTTAAAGACTCCGGGCCCCAAAACGACAACTTTCTGTCTTGTCTGAATTTAGAAGCAGAAAATTTAAAGTCATCCAATTTTTTATGTCTTCAAGACATGCTTGTAGTCTATCTAACTGGTTGGGCTCATCAGGATTTATGGATAAGTAAAGCTGAGTGTCATCAGCATAACAGTGAAAATTTATTCTATGCTGCCTGATAATTTGACCTATCGGAAGCATATATATAGTAAAGAGAATTGGCCCAAGTACTGAACCCTGTGGTACTCCACAATTAACCCTGGAGTTTAAAGATGATTTATCATTTACATGAACAGACTGGAATCTGTCAGACAGATAAGATGCAACCCTCTTCTCCCAGTCTTCACACACTGATAGCAACACCGCAGGAGAAATGCTAGCACAGGCTTCCAGTATCCGTAGTCTCAGGTGCTGCACATCTCGTATCTTCACAGCATAGACAATTGCCTTCAGATGACCCCAAAGATAAAAGTCTAAGGGTTCAGATCGGGAGACCTTTGGGGGCCATTCAACTGGCCCACGACGACCAATCCACTTTCCAGGAAACTGTTCATCTAGGAATGCTCGGACCTGACACCCCATAATGTGGTGGTGCACCATCTTGCTGGAAAAACTCAGGGAACGTGCCAGCTTCAGTGCATAAAGAGGGAAAACACATCATCATGTAGCAATTTTTGCATATCCAGTGGTCTTGAGGTTTCCATTGATGAAGAATGGCCCCACTATCTTTGTTAACCTCGGCGACATGTCAATGGCTGTAAACAAAGAGAAACTTGTAAATAACTCATGAAAGAATAAAGTTATTTAAAACAAAGCACACCATTGTTTTTTCTTGTGAAATTCCCAATAGGTTTGATGTGTCACATGACCCTCTTCCTATTGAAAAAACAAAAGTTGGATTCAAAATGGCCGGCTTCAAAATGGCCGCCATGGCCACCACCCATCTTGAAAAGTTTCCCCCCTCACATATACTAATGTGCCACAAACAGGAAGTTAATATGACCAACCATTCCCATTTTATTAAGGTGTATCCATATAAATGGCCCATCCTGTAGAACTGTTGTCATCCAGCGGGAGTGTGCTGATGTGAATTTCTAGTTTTTATCTGTCTCTAGGCCGCAGTCTATTTATACTGAGATTAAATTAAACATAGGTTGACTCTATTTACAATCTAGGTGACTTCTAAAAACAATCGGTTCTGCTAGATTTCACTTAGGGGCATCAAAGTAAAGGGGGTGAATACATAAGCACGTTGCAATTTTCATTTTATTTTCCTGTCACTACACAATAATCTGCTGCTTCATGTTGGTCTATTACTTAATAACCCAATAGATTACATTAATATTTGTGGATGTCACATGACAAATGGCACAAAGGCACTGTGCATTAATAAGTTATC
Organism: Crenichthys baileyi; assembly: GCA_036173005.1. NCBI lineage: Eukaryota > Metazoa > Chordata > Actinopteri > Cyprinodontiformes > Goodeidae > Crenichthys > Crenichthys baileyi. The sequence continues at coordinate 625,377 of JAHHUM010000030.1, forward strand.
CACAATGTCAATTTTTATTACAATCTATTTTTATTATTTACCAAACGTTATGCCAAAGTTGGAGCAAACGCTTGTAAAAATGTTTGATCTAATAGTAAAACTTTGCTACTTATTAGTCCATGATTATTCCTTTCCTGACAATTTAGAAACAATCTTTTTAAATAGGTGAAAAGGAAAAGTGAAAACATCAGTCTACAAATTCACCCCAAAGCCAGATTTCATAGTGAAATACTAGAAAATTAAAAACAAAACTGCAATTCAGACTTTAAACCCCACAAGTAAAACGTTTAAAGTCCCAAAAGCCCCATTAGATAATAAAAGCCCTTTAATAATCTGCATAAATATCTCTGCAACAATCTGAGAAACCAACAAGGCCTTACACACTATTTCCAGTCATAAATGCAATATCCAAACAGAATTAAGCAAGTTTTTAAAGCAAAGTTCCTTCATTTTGACTTAAATACTAACACAAAGATTATCACGTCTGAATATGTAAAAGTCACGTTTTACAGAAGTCACGGTGGCATATTTCCTTTTTTGTGACTTCATGATGTCATATTGCTTTAAGACGTTTAATTTAACCACATAACATTAAATATGAAGACTCTTCTTTGTCAGTGAGCCAAGGAAGATTCTGTATTTTACATTAGGAAATACGGAGGTTCTAAAACATTATACAATATACAAGGACAATCATTTCTATATTGTCTTTTGTTTTCTCTCAAAACTATTTTAAAGTTTCATTAAATGTTAACTGAGATCTACTCTGGCCACTTATAGAACGCAGCAATGCCATAGTTAGAATTAAAGATAAAACACGTTTTATTATTCAGCTGTGGGTGGCTGATAGGCTCTTCAGCTACTACAATCTCCTACTCATTACTCTAAACCTTCACATTGAAACAGGAAGCTGCACTAAAAAAGGAGGCAGCAGCTTATGTTCGCATTGTGGTTAGAGTAGCAGCAGGTCTTCTCATGTTGTTGAAGCTACGGTGGAGCTTTGTGGACCCGGAGGCCTTAAAAACCTAAGTAAGTAACTTTATGACACTATTTCTGAGATGTTTTAAATAAACTGAGGCAGATTTGTTGAACCTATGGGAATGTGCTCGACAACTGTCAGATCTGATAAACTAAGTCTATTAAAGTTTTGGAAAACTTTGGAATATTTAAAATTAATAAATTAGGTTCAGTTATGTAAGTGTAACTTTCTTTGTTTTAGACCTGCACCCGGTGCTTTCCAGCCTCGTTTCACTTCATTCTTTACCACTAATGCAAGTCCTCAAATGACACTGAAAATAGAATCAGAACCTTTTTTTGTTTGAAAAATTTTTACTTACAGCCTTAACTGCATTTTTAGGGCCTGTATAAAATAATATAAGAACAACTGGTAGAGGATTTTTTCTCTTTAATGGGTGGTTAAGTTCTTGTATGAAAGCAAAAGTGGAAAAACTGAATGGAAACATGTTTGGCTCGCCTCACTTACAGGAGACGTTGATTTCTGGAAATCAACCTACATTTCTTTTTTCTACAAAAACTGATCTGAAAAGAAACCAAAAATCCACCACAGCTCTCATGATGAGCCAGATAAACTGCACCGACCCTGAAGCAAAGTTTCAGTACCATCTCTTTCCTACGGTCTACATCCTGGCCTTAGTTGTGGGCCTGCCGGGAAATCTGGCGGCGCTTTTCGTCTACGCCGTCCGGATCAAATCTCGCACGGCCTTCAGTGTCTACATCAGCAACCTGGCCATGGCGGACATCGTCATCCTCTGCACACTGCCCTTCCGGATCCACTACCACCTCCACAAGAACAACTGGGTATTCGGAGACTTCGCCTGTCTTGTCACAGGGACTCTGTACTTTGCCAACATCTACATGAGCATCTGCTTCATGACTTGCATCTGCGTGGACCGCTACATGGCCGCAGTGCATCCACACACCTATCTGAGAATGCGAAGCCCCAAATGCTCTCTGGTGGTGAGTGTGGGACTGTGGTGTTTTGGTGGAGCGGCTATACTGATCTTCATCCTCATGGGTCCACTGGAGAGTGGGGATGACTCTTCGGGGCACAGCTGTTTCGAGAACTTTGCCCAGAGAGAGTGGAACGAGCGCCTGAGGATGTACAGTATAGTCAGCCTGGTCTTTGGCTCCCTGTTACCCTCCATAATCATCCTGGTCTGCTACCCGCTGGCAGCCAAACGCATTTCCATGATCGGCACCAAAACAGCCCAGAAGGCTGTGCGGGTCATCTACACCATCCTGGCCATCACCATCCTCTGCTTCCTGCCCAACCATGTGGTCTACCTGCTGCACCTCCTTCAGCGCCTGGAGGTCATCCAGAGCTGCTCCATCCGGGGTTCCATCTACAACGCCAGACGAGTTACCATGGCGCTCGTTACCCTCAACACATGCCTGGACCCCGTGCTCTACTACATGACCACCAGCTACTTCAGGTGGGAGCACCTAAAACGGACAAGGCTGTGGGGGATGGTGAGCAGGAGAAGGGGCGTGTACACCATCTCAGTGACCTGAGAGGGAAAATGGCACCTTAAACTGTAAATGTACAGAGACCCCTGTAAAATGACAGGTTTTTGTGATTTAGAACTTAAAGGATAGAGGATAATTCTGCCACCACCATGTTTCACTATGTGTATGGTGGGGTTTTCTTTTTGGTAATGTTTCGGCAACACATACCAAAAGGTTGTTTGGTTTCACTGGACCATACGATACTCTCCCAGATGTTTTTTGTGGACTAGATGTTTTCTTGGGAAGAAAATACTTCTATCTTGCAAACATACTTACGTACTTAATACATGAAATTGCTGTCACATGTAAAACAAGCAGTAGTTGCTAGAAAATCCTGCAGCTCCTTCATTGTTGCTATAGGGCTTCTGTGAACCTCTCTGACTACTTTGCATCTTCTCTTTTGGTCAATTTTAGAAAGACACCCAATTCTTGTAATGTTGGATTTCTTAATTTATTCTTTTCTCATGGTGATGTTTTTAATCAGATTCCCTACTAGTTATAGGAGGTGTAAACTCATGCAAACTGAGAGCTGACGTAGAATTAAAGGTTGCTTCAACAAAAAATGGGCAAACTTACACAAAGAACTTCAGCTTTTTATTTTTTATATTTTCCTACTAATGGGTTTGACCTTTTTGACTGAATTTTAGAGGATACACAGTATATCACATTAATGGTGGACGAAGCAAGGTCTCTTATTCTTGTCACAAAAACTTAACATTTTAACTTGGGTGTGTACACATTTATATCCACTGTAGATGTAAATACACAACTGTAAATAACTTAAACACTGGATATATAAGTACAACATTACACAGTGAAGCTTTTTCTGTAAAACTGTTTATAATGGTGGAATCTTTCAAAATAAAATAAAATCAAAATCTGAATTTCTCTTGGAGTTTCAGTCATCTGATCAACAGGACAGGAGCCTTCATAGTTGTCGCAGTTCCTCTGCTTAGAAAAGCAAGCAGCTCTGGTCTCAATGTGTATGTTGACAAGAAGAAAACTGACATTTTCTGCACTGCAGAGCAAGAGACAGAAAGTTTTCATGAAGAGTCCCATCCTTTACAGCGCTTTAAAATACACGAAAACCAAAAATCCAGACCAGCAGAGTCAAGTTGGAAGGCCCTTTTTGAGCAGAGATGAAAGGTAGCTTCCCAGATCTTCATCCTGATGAGAAATAAAGATGAGGAAAACAGTGATTACACAACAAAACAAGTAAACAAGTCACAAACTGTGGATGATTTAAATGCTGTTTAGACCTTGTGATCTATTAAAATGAAGACCATACAAGTGTATCTCAATTCATATTATAATCTTCAGTTTCTGTAAAACTGAACATTGGGTTTTTATTCACTGTCATCCTTAATTATCTAAATTTAAAGAAATAAACATTTTGTATGTACAATTAATGCATTATGAGTTTCACTTTTTAAACTAATTACTGTAAATAAAACCTTTTAATGATAATCAAACTTCTTGAGAAGCACAAATAAATTCCAAAAAGGACATTTTTTATCTTCTTATACTTTTCACTCTCTTCAAGCAAACAATGATAAAAAAAAAGTTTTTGGGATTTTTTTTAGTGAGGAAACAATCTTCACAGCCGACACCTACATAAGGTAGAAAAATAACATCAGGTTTCTGTTTTTTCCTTTCCCCTTTGCATTATGCGTGGACTACAGGAGATCATGGAAACTCCACCTTCTGGTTTCATTGTTTATTTTTTGTCACTCACAAACACCTCTCTCATTCTGTCCACCCACTCGAGTACTTTCACTCGTATTGTTAGACCCCTCACCACCAAGACCGGGTTTGCACCAAGACCGGGTTAACCCATACCTGCACATGGCAAACATGAAACTGTTCCTCTACTTGACTTTCAATCACTTTTCTGATCCTCTCTGAGATTAAGTGGGCTGTTTCTCTGCTGCAGCTGTTTTTGAATGTTTAGAGCCTTGGATGAATCTCAGCCTCACTGGTAGCAACATTTCACCATAGCAATAAAACCAGCCTGTCACTGCTTTGAGCTCTGATTGTGATTAGCGAGGGAGCATTTCGTCGCTATATAAAACCGGTTCGTGACAGCAACAGCAACTGACACAGAAGAACTGAAAAACAAGCACTGTGATGAGTTTGTGGTTCCCCAGTGGTAACTTATATCTCTGCATTAAATCAAAATTAGAAAGAGAGCAGATGGGCCTCAATTTCATAGCATTGAGTTTGTTCGGTATTCTTCACAAACTGCAACAAGGCTGTTATCCTTGCAACCAAAATATTTCCTTGAGTACAACGATATTTTGTGGCAAATTAGAACTATATAATGGAACATTTAAATGACACGAATCTGATTATAAATGCTTCCCAAAAAGAAACAGCACATGACTGCCTCAATTACAAATTCCCTGTTAATTTCTTTTTTTTTTTGTGGCACTAGAGGCCTTTATTTTTTCATTTTTCCGACAGTAGGTAGACAGGAAAGAGGGCAAAGAGAGGGAGACATTCGGCAAAGGTCGCCAGGTCCATGACTCGAACCAGGGACAGCCGCATCGAGGACTATATGGGCTCTGCACACGGTCGCGCGCTAAAGACAGCTGACGGTGCACCTCTCGCAATCCTGTCTCCGATGTGCACTTCTATGCTCCAAGCGCTACATTAGCGCTCGTTAGGAGATTGTCCATGGCACCACCTGACGGAGGAGACACAGCTGCAAAAAAATCTTTCTCAATACACAGTCATCTTCATAAATTACAATATATGTCCTGATGAGGCTTGTTTGTCTGATTAAAAGTACCTTAAGAAAATAAAAACCTTTACGCAGGTATTAAACATAATTTTCATTAAGCCCACATTTCTGTTGGTCTGATGTAATATTCTGATCTTTAAATGTTGTGTTTTCATTAGCTGTAAGTTGAAAATCATCATATTAAAGGCTTGAAAACATCAGTCTATGCAGTTCATCATAATATGTGAAGTTTTCAATAATATTATAATGCATTGAATATGACTGAGTATGTACAGTACAGACCAAAAGTTTGGACACACCTTCTGATTCAAAGAGTTGTCCTTATTTTCATGACTATGAATATTGTAGCTTCACACTGAAGGCATCAAAACTATGAATTAACACATGTGGAATTATATACTGAACATAAAAGTGTGAAACAACTGAAAATATGTCTTATATTCTAGGTTCTTCAAAGTAGCCACCTTTGGCTTTGATTACTGCTCCGCACACTCTTGGCATTCTCTTGATGAGCTTCAAGAGGTAGTCACCTGAAATGGTTTTCTCTTCACAGGTGTGCCCTGTCAGGTTTAATAAGTGGGATTTCAAGCCTTATAAATGTGGTTGGGACCATCAGTTGTGTTGTGCAGGAGGTGGATACAGTACACAGCTGATAGTCCTACTGAATAGACTGTTAGAATTTGATTACTGCTCCGCAAATTAAGTTCTTGGATTGTGCGTTTATTGATAGTATAATCGAATAGAATATCCTTTATTTTCATTGTCATAAAAAAAATGAAGAAAAAGCTATTGGATCAGTGCATGAGAGCAGTTTGTTAAAAATTTAAAATAAAAACACACGTATACACATGACTGTAACAGATCAAATAGAGCGTGACCCGGGTAAGAAGTGTCCTACTGACCGGAAAAGCCTAAAGCCGCTGCAGCTGTGAGGAAGAGACCTGCTTTTATTGTTATTCAGAAGGAACGCCTCCCTCTTTTTCAGATTGGTTGCGCTTCTCTGAATGTAGTACCTGGTGTGGGTCTGACCTTGTTGTATGATAAGGTTATTTCTAAGATTAGCTTTGTTAAAATGAAGCTACGTTACCTAATAATGCCAATGTAAACGCTGATGCTACAGTGGAACGATGTAGAGCAAACCTCTTTTCTTGTACAAAGTCATCATTTCAACTAGATCATTGCTATGTTAAACTGCTGCAGCTACATGTTTATCTTTGACCGTATAGCAGCATGGAAATCCTATTTATATCTGTCCTTAACAAATGAACACATTTTTCCCAACATGGAGAGCTGGGGAAGAGTCTTTTTACTGGGCCAATAAAATGGCGAAACCTTTAGGCTTTTCTAAAGCTCCATCGCGACAAAAAGCTATGTGAATTGTACCTTAAACACAGATTTCATTTGAATATAGTTTTGCCACATATTTGACGTTTTTAAAAATACCAATAGTATCTATTACTAAAAGCTTAATTATTATGGTAAAGGTTGTACAATAAAATATATTAGATAATAAATAGTGTTTAGACAGCAAATACAGGCGGCAAACACTATTTAGTTAATTTTTTCACATGTATTAAAGCTGGAACTGATTATTTACATAATTAAACCTTGAACAGTTGGTGAGGGGTGCAAACCAAACCATAATCTTACCCTAGGGCAACAATATGGCTAGAGCTGGCTGTTTCTCCAGTGCCTGCAGAGGCAGAGGTGTGAGCAGTGGGCAGACAACAAAGCTTCTGTGTACAGCATCCCCCAAACAAAGATAAATGTGACGGGAGGGTAGGGGCCCTTAAATAAAATTAAGCCAGCAGAAAAAGCTAAAATAACAAGCTTTTGTGCATGTCAAAATACAGCAACTAGTTTTAGAAAAAAACATTTCTTTTTCCTTTTATTTTATGTAGAAATAATCTCAAGAAATGTCAAGCTACTGTAGTTATACACCTTCTAACACCTCCGGAAACATAAAGGATCTGTATGTTGTCCTAAAATCCTAGTGTGCTGCTGAACACGTGACAAACAGGCTTTGAGAGTCAGAAACAGCAGCTTACTTCACTTGCTATATGAAAGATAGCAAGTGTGCTCAACGGGTTCAGAATCACGCTCAAGTTAATCCACCATTTATTGACCCGATTCCCAGTTCATAATAATCAGTGTTGAACTTTACAGTGAAATCAAAACGTTTTTTTTCAAACCAAGGATTATGATTTATTCCAGTCTAGGAAATGTTTCTTTGTACTCCATAAAAGGAACTGAGATGTACATGTGACATGACTGGCGATCACACACAGGACTCACAAGATGCACAGTAGGACAGAGGTTTTGATTTTCATACAGCTGATTGTTTAACACTGTTATATCAGTATACTAAATAAACAAAAATGTATTTATCAGAACTTCTGTAAAAGTATTTTAAATCAAATTTTTGCAGAATTTTAATGCATCTTTTCCTTTTGTCAAACCATAATCTTTGAAAAATAGGAAACAAATCAGGAAAATACATTTTTTAAATGTTACTTTGGCTCTTGAAAGCACAATCATTTCAATTTGCTGATTATAGAGGAGACGTCTTGTATTTCATAATTAATGTAGTTAACTAATTTTTATTTTCTTGCTTATTTATTAACTTTTGTACTTATTTACTTCCCTTTGTACCAACTGACCTATGTACCTGTGGATCAGTCACAGAAGGTTACATTCATTCTGTGATCGATCTGGTCCTCAACAAAACTTAATGGTCAACTGCTGACATCCCCTTAGCCCCGCCCACTAATAACAGGAAGTACAATGTTTTACAGTGGAAGGTCCATCTTTGACCCTCTTTGACCCTCGGATGTGGTTGGCTCAAAATCACACAAGCATCATTCTATATGCACCAAACTGAATATGAATCATATTTGTCAACCTGCAAACAGTTGGTCAATTGGGTTAAATTGCAATATGAATCAACCCCCTGAAATATTTGAAAGAGATATATCTCCCTGAATCATTATCAGATCCACACCACATTTTCTGGGCTTCCTCATGGACAAGTGTTCAACACACTGGGATAGAAAATGATGACATTCCTTAAGCCCCGGCCACTAAGAACAAAGTCACAGGTTTCTGTGGTGAATGACCTTCCATGACGGTCTATAGAAGTTTCAAACTTTGTCTAATAACAGATGTTAATTTCAAATGACATTTTCAAAATACTACAAGAAATCTTCATTAATCTATTGCCACCAAACATGAAGTGAGTACAACTTCCATCAGGAAGGTTGGATTTCTGCCAAATTTTCTCATCAGAGCTGAACTGAGCCTGAATGAATGTAATATCAAGGTTTTCTTATAGTACCGCCTAGTGGTAACATGCAGAATGGAGTGGGAGGCTGACTGCAGGCAATCAGGTGGCGATGCAGAACACTTTTAGAAACACAGGCCTGGAGATGCTGAGGTACGTTCAAGGCTGCCTGCAGCTTTATTTTACTAATTATTACTTAACAATTACATACTTATTTTCTTCCTTATTTACTTACCAATGTACTTACTTACCAACTTATTTGCTTGCATATTTATTTACTTATCTATGTACTTATCTGTGTACTTTTTGTCTTACTCTTTAAGTTACGCTCATGCTGAGGCTCTGGCACTTTGTGGAAGTATATTTGTTTACCAATATTGTATTTGCAAAAAATGATAAATGATCCATCAAAAAAGAATAACGTATAAAGAGGAGAAACAAGGTTTTGGTCATTTTTAAATTAGGACTCACTATCCAGATTTAATTATTTTGTACATATATGTATTTGCTTTTCTTTTTCTTTTGTTTTGATATAACAAAAATTATCTAAAGCACAGATTGTAAAGGTCACCCTTATGGGTCTGTCTGCAATAGGTATCAAATCTGAGGAGATCATTTGAACACTAATTAATGCTGCTGTACCTGATAACTCCAAGACAACAGCAGGACTTTGGCGTTGGCGTCTTCGGCCGAAGAGGAGACTTTGATCACGATGGATTCCACCATGACTGTGCCATCAGGGAGGTGCTGGATGGTGTAATCTTTTAGCACACTAAAACCAAAAACATCCAAAGGAATGCAAATGTATTAAACCCCAGAGGAAGCAGAAAACAGGACAAACATTTAGGATAAAGGGGGAACTGCAAAATAACAACTGCGAGTTGGAGTTGGCCAGGAGTGGAGTGCACTAACCTCTTGAGGTGTGTGTATATTCTATGGAGAGTGTCGGAGTCACTGTGCGGGTCCTGGAACTGCACCCGGCAGGTGAAGCGTAACTGATGCTCGTTGAGGCCCAGCTCTTTCAGGGCCTGCTCCGACGACACCAGCTTCAAGCTCTGCAGTAAAAAGACATCAGCAAAGGAAAAAAAAAACCCACAGTAACCAGATGAATGCAACAGAAGGTCATAAGCAAACCAACAACCGATGCACTCAGATAAGGGTTTATTAGCTACGACAAGCTAACATTCATTTAATTAAGGCTGGCTGCCGTTTTAAATTTTAATCTGTACTTTTCCACAGATGTTAAGCAGCAGCATCCTGACTACAGCTGACATTTTAAATGTAAACACAGCTGAAATCGTTAAAATTTTAAGTTCAAGCAGATTTATGAAAAATAAACCTCTGGAGAACTTGCTGTGATTTCAATCTTTCTAAAAATCTTTCAGCAGAAACTTTCAGTAAAACTGAAAAATTTGACCAAAAACCCTTGGCCTACATAACTTTGTAAATGGAAGAAGACATCAAAATATACTCATGTTAACGTTTTATACTCTTATAACTAATTACAATTTGTAATAATATTTAAAAAAATAACACAATGGCAACTATGGTCACATCTAACAGTTTTTTCGTTTAATTACACAGTTTTACCACATTTAATCCATATTTAAACAGATGAGTTTTGACTTTACAACTGAAACAAATGTAATACAGACTGCAAAGTATTCAGAAAGAGTACCTAAATAATAGTAGTAGTAGTTAATGATAAAATGTGATTTTTTTTAAGTCATCATTATGTATAAAAACAATAAAGTATCATCTCAGCCTTATTCCCATTTCTGTATGACGCTCAGGAACAAAGGGGTCATTTGCTATTTAGGCATTCATCATTGTAATTGTTGCATTAGACAATATAATAAAAGTAAATATTTTTTGTAACCCACACAACCGCTGGATTTACTGCAGCCCTGCTGTTTTTTTATTGGTAAGGCGTTCCTGATTAACTGTGTGGTCCAAAACCATGAAAACTTACATTTTCCTTCATGATCAGGGTTCCATGCATGGCGCGGGGCTTTTTAGGATCAGGAAGAGGGCCTTCAAAAAAAAAAAAAAAAGAATATATAATATTAAACAACCGAATTTATTAACAAATAAACTAGAAATTTCATTTTTTCACAAAAACTTGTGATGGTGGTAAAAACTACAAAAAAAGATGAATGAGTGTATCTTTGGGGGTGAATCTGCAAAGTTGGGATGTTTTTTATTTCTAGTAGTTTACCTTACTAATAGGATAATTTCCAGTAATATTGTTTGCTTTATTAGTTTCACATTGCATATGATAAAAAATTTGATATATTTATTGTTCTGTTATATTGGATCAGCTTCTATATCCATTTAAATAAACTAATTTAAAGCCTTATCTGTTTTACCACTTTCACAGTAAATTTGTGGACTTTGCCAAACTCTACTCGGACTTGGAAATGGAACCGTATCTGAGATGAGAGCGTGGATGAAAGCGGACATTTGTTCAGTGAATTAGGCCTCATTTAAAACAGCTGCAGCTGTGTTTCACATCTGTGTACAGATTAAAAACGTGTGTTTAGTTGAATGCGATAGTGTGAGCAAGAACTGTTTGGTGCTTGTATAAATTTCCAGGAAATGCTTTTACTAATCGTTGCAATTCCCACAAATGCTAGACCTCTGTGTAAGCTTTGACATGCTGTAGCATAATTAAGACATCTGTTTTTGGGGTTTTCCTTCTTTGGCTGACTTGTCACCGAATGGCTTTCAAATCTGCCTCTAAAAGACTAAAATTGGGTTTTATGGCAATAAACACTCTAAGTGGGTTTGGAGTAAAACCAAGATGAATATGTGGAGGATCTACGACCAGGTTTCTGGCAAACCTGTTAAAGATCATGCCATCATGACCTTTTGAAATCGTGCAGGAAATTACATTTTGAAAAATACTCAAATTAAAGGATGAATTTTTCTACCATTTCAGTGTTAAATTATGCTCTTGCAGTAAAACATTTTTTTTTTTCAGGATTATTAAAAATCTTCGCCAGTAGTACTAATAAATGTGGAGACGACTGGATGTAAAACATATTGTTGCACTGATATATGTTTGCATCACAATTTCTAATAAAAAGGCTATGCTACTACAATACTAAAATGGCCTGAAAGAAATTGTTTATTGCCTTCAGTAATCAGGCTGTAGGATCAGGCTAGGATTTACTAGGTCGACCTTATCATGCCAACTGATCTGGGTCAAGTTACTGTATGAAGGCGTTGGGGAGCGTACGGTGTGTCAAAGGCGAAGAATCAAAATGGTAAACCAAACTGAGTGAAACTCTGTAGGCAGACTGAACCTAAACCACAAAATAAAACCTAACCTCCAAGAGCCATTTCCCTCTTGAGCAGGTTGAGTGACATATCGACAGGAACGCTGGGGTTAGTCGTCATGGTCACCGTCTCCCCGTTAGCTGGCATGTAACAGTCTATACCTGCCATTTAAAGATAGTAAAATCACCCAGGCTGGAAAACCCCTCTGCCCCCAAACGTGAGCGCAGCAATGCATTCTTCAAAGCAAAAAAAATCCCAGATAATTTGAGGCCGTTACTTCAGCAGCACTTACTGAACTCCTGCTCGATCTTCCCCTTAAGAAACTCCATTTTAACAGCCTCCCCATGAACGAGCAGCATGTTGCGAGGCTCTGCCATGCGGATGAGCTGCATGATACCCTTTGCATCCGCATGTGCGCTGAAGGACATGTACTCCACCTGCAGCTTCACATCCAGCTGTAGCGATTACGGTGAGATTTTTTGGATGCAGGAAAAAACGACAATAACAAGTTCAATTATTTAGTTAATCTCAAACAAGTACTGTAACAAACACAGTTTTGGGACAGTCCAATATTAATAACCTGATCAATTATGTTTTTTGTAGAAAATAACATTTGAGCTTCATCGTTATTCCTCTGGAAGGAATTACAGATATTTCCTAAAACAGTTTCAGGAAGCATCTTTGAATTGTCATTGGAGTTATTAGACAGATGAGTTATAATGACCTCATTCAACGTGTGAATTAGCTGAGAATAAAAGTAAAATCTTACTGTTGCTCTTCCTTCCATCTCCAGTTTTCTTTGCCCATTTAGGATCTTATGACCAATAGTCCCTTGCACACAATACCCAGGCATGATCACCTGTAAAAGAGGTTTTTCCTTTAATTATTTTACAGAAGTGTTAAAGAGGATATAAAACCTCATAGTACTGATATAAACAAATAACAACCAGGCCTTTCCATGTTTCTTCAAAACAGAGAAATAATTTTTTTTTTAACCTTTCTGAAGAACAGAGAACTGGTCGCCCCCAAATGATCACGAAGGAGGTGACTTTCATTATTTGCTGTGATTTGATAGCTTCAGAAACCACATGAGTTCATAGCCGTATTGTTTAAGCATATTATTTAAAAAATCTAATTGTTTTGTTAAGAAAATATGTTTTTTATGAGCACATGAATGGATGCTTACTGAGAAATTGCACTAAAAGGTTGTCCCAAATGATCAAGCTACGCAGGAAAAGTGGGTGAGGTTTCCGAAGGCTAAGAGGTTGTTATTTCTCCTTCTCCACTTGTTTGCGAAAAAGATTATGAGATAATTTAGAAGCAGAATCTTGGCCTTAAGGCAATAAATTAAACAAGCCAAAGACACAGGGCATAAGCTACCCTGCAGTTCATGCTAAACCTTCAACAGATCATTTAGTTCAGTTCACGTTTTTTAATTAAAAATGCCTTTTGGTGTGATTTTTACTTTTTGTTCTCCGTGCTGACATCTGCAGCTTGTTCTGTTAAATTTAAACAGAACTAACCTCCCTCTCCAGCATGGTTTTACCCACGATAATCAGCTGCAGCCCTGACTCGCATTTTCCTCAGTGTCTGAGCCAAGTGAATGAGATCCAATTCATGTCCAGAAATATCCAATCAAATCAATTCAAAACAAAACAATAATACAGAAAGATGGAAGTGTTAGAAACACAGATTAATGTATGCGTAGAAATGTGAGACTTTCAGGTGCTTCCATTCACTGCTGCTGTGTTTTATGCAATTAATGCATGGTACACTGGTATAAAACATCCTGAGGACACAGTTGTTTGAAGAAAAGAGAGTACTGATGTTTTCCTGCTTGTCAGAAACGGAGTACAAACTATTGATTTTCAAAACCCGAGAGACCCCACAGGTGACGATAAAAAATTGTAGATATAACATATTTGGTCCTACAGTGTGTGGTGTCCAGCCTCACGGCAAGCACAACAAACTGCACATGAACAGATTTCACTCACGATCATTCAGATGTCAGGCGGGAAATCTCGCAAACCCTCTCAAGATCAAACGCGAGTTCAGAGTAATTCCCTTCCGTGTTTCTGTCACCTCGCTTTCTGATTGGCTGCACGTCACGTTCACCAGGATGTGTGCCCGTTTGTCCTCGGGGAACACCCCACACGGTAGGATTCAGGCCAAGACAATCCAACATGTCGAATATCCCCGATTTGAGGTCGGGGCAGTCCCGACGTCCTGTGTGTGTATTGACGTTTTTATTTTTGATAATTTCATTGGAACCAATTTCATTGGAGCCATGTATTGTTTGTGTACAGTGTGATGTTGGATGTAAGTGGAGCTCTTATTGTTTATTATTTGCACTCTTTCTTCTCAAGGACCAGGTCTCCAAGTAATGATCATAAAATGGTTGATTTACGTAAACTGTAAAGAAAATTGGGACTTGGTCTTTAAAAACACAAAAAGATGTCTACTTTCATAAGAGACTCACCATGTTCTTCTCATTGCCAGCCCATTTCTTGAATATCTGCAAAGACTGGCCAGCATGCAGCATACCCGGTGTGGCGAACACCACCTGAAGGAGTGAGCTTATTTTAAAGGGTTGCAGCAGTTTGAAACTTTAAAAACCACAAACATCTAGGGGGAAAAACTAGCTCACCATTGGTCCAGGATTATCTGCATAGGAGCGATCAAAGGCCTTGATGTGTTTAAATTCAAACATGTTTCTCTGCACAAAGGTTTTTCGGATCTTCTGGTTGGTCCATGTTATAAAAAGCTTGTAGTAATGATTGGCTTTCTCTGTTAGCCCAGTGGAAAAGTAGATCGGGGCCTTTAAGTTCATTCTTTCCCTGAGGGAGAGTTGAAGGAAGCCCAATTAGTCAAACAAAATGTTAATATCATGCAATTAGTCTTTCAGGCCTAATAAAATGAATGCATCTTATATAATGAGCTTTGTATTACAGTCATGTGTAACTGCTTCATGCTGAGAGGTTTTATTCTATTTAACTGACATGTCAAAAGTCATGTGACAGAAAAAATTCTTGTATCTGATATCAGGGAACAGGCTGTTATTATCTCCACACATCACGGCGTTCACTTTCTTATTTCGTCGACATCTGAGATAAAGAGTTTATGTTAAAATGCTGCAAGTTTTGATCCTGATGCTGCTTTTGAAACCAAACTGTACCAAAATGTTTCCAGCAGGATACAGAGCTCCTGCGCACGTCCCAGGGCAAAAACTGGAATCAGGACCTGGGAAATTTGAAAGCAGAAATGTCGTAAACGGTTCATGAAATAAAAGAAAACCACATCAAAACACTTCACTGGAGTGAAATTAAGTTTTACCTTTCCTCCTCTTTCTATGGATTCATGAACTTTCTTCAGAAAATCCCTTTCTCTGCACCTTTTTGAGTCACGGATGGTTGTGGCGTACGTCGACTCTGATATTAGGATGTCTGGACGGCATTTATCGATCCAAGCAGCACTACAAGATTAAGAACTTTATTATCATATGCTGACAGAAACTTCTGGGAAATGAAATTTCTAGGAAACCCGAAGTGAATATTGAAAATGTAGCTGGTGCACAATATCCCACAATTATTCTAGGCTTTAACGACATTTTTACAATAATTTACATTACAAAACTATTCAATTCAATTCAATTTTCAGTTTTATTAAAACAATGCTGCAAACCTAATAAAACATTTTAAAAATTGCATACGGAAATTTGATTATTTTTGCTTTACCAACAGCTGGACCCTGTTATTTATTATTAATTATTTTTCCCAATAGCAGCTGACTGTAAGTGCAACTACTTTTCATTTCAAATAACAGTCTTGCCTGTGCTGCCATTCAGATGGGTTAATGAGTTGCTACAGAATTTCAGATTACATAGTTTAATTCAGTTTCAATTCAATTCAGTTTATTTATATAGTGGCAATTCTCAACACATGTCGTCTCAAGGCACTTCACAAAAGTCAGGTACAAACCTTACAATTAATCTTAATCATTGAACAGTGCAGTCAGATTCAGTTATTTATTCAAATTGGATAAAAAGTTTTTCTATCTAAGGAAACCCAGCAGATTGCATCCAGTCAGTGACTTGCAGCATTCACTCCTCCTGGATGAGTATGTAGAGACAGTGGACAGTCACTGGCGTTGACTTTGCAGCAATCCCTCATACTGAGCATGTATGTAGCAACAGTGGGGAGGAAAAACTCCCTTTTAACAGGAAGAAACCTCCAGCAGAACCAGGCTCAGTGTGAGCGGCCATCTGCCACGACCGAACAGCAGAACAGCGCCTCTTCTAGAAATATAAACCCCATTTATGTTCCCTGGTCAATGCATGTTGTTATCATCGAGTCTGTGGCTGCTGTTTGTGCTCCAGTCTGGATTGGTGATTATTCTACTGCCAGCGCCGCCCCTCTAGGTAGGGCTTTGTATTTGGTGTACTAGGTCAAAATTAAAAATACTGAGGTTTTGGTTTGATTTAGCTGAGGAAAAGTAAGTAAAACACGTTGTCACCATCTAGTGGTGAGTGATACAAATTATGCCTAATTTTGCAAATTTGCATCAAAGTACTTATCTTTATATATTTAATACACAATTACCAATATGTACTACAATGTACCATCTGCTTGATAGCTAAAACACTATTAATTTTAGGATGTAAGGGGTTAATTTCAGGACTTAATAACTTTAATGTTTCATTGTTAAAACTATGTAGGCAGAAGGATAATATTTGTCTTACGTTTTGAGGAAGAGTATTCTGTTTGAGTTTTTAATAGGAAAAATATCATATTCTACAGTAACAAATCTGACTTTTTGGCAGAATAAAGACAAATTTTCAATCATTTATTCTCACTACTAAAAATTTAAGCAATGCGTTTTGATTTTTCACACGCTCCTCTAAAGCCCCAAGGGGCAGCTGTTCCAACACAGCTGCTTAATATGGATGAATTACCCCTTTTGGATGTCATAAAGTTCTGCAGGGACCCGGTAATAACCCACTAATAGAAATCATGTGTGCCAACCCCAGAAAACAACAAAAACAATATGTTTCAGAAGTATATAATAGGATTCATCCATGATATACAAAAAAATACTTTTACCCTTAACTTACAACTTACTTAATAACATCAAAAAGTTTTAACATAGCATTCATAACTGAACATGGGAACTTCAAAGAAAAACATGGAGGCAATGAATGAACAAACATTCAAATTTAAGACCTAACTAAATTAAATATTAAATGTCTGGGATGGAAAATCTGGACATGTTTAAGACCTTTTAATAGCTAGAAATGCCTTAATTGAATTCAAGACTTTTCAGGAATATTTAAGACCCTGTAAAAACCCAGGAAGTCGACCAGTCTGTATTTGGACACCACTGGTCCAGATGAGGCTGTTCCCCACCCAGTCCCTCTCTCTAACGGACGTCTAATCCCAACATAAATCTCCCTAAACATATTTTTATGTACTCTACTCTGGGAAAACAAGCATCTTGTACAGTTTTTCAGATGTCACTCAGGTTTACCTTACCCTTAGAGCCAGATTTGCAACGACCAGCCTTTTGCTGGCCGACACTGTTTTACTCTGTGATCTAACTTACTAATTCTAGTAGTTATTTTTCTTAAAACCACAAAACATAAAAAAGAAAATATTTACAGCAGTTCTTTAACAGGGGTGGTAGTTTGGAATCCAACAGAAAATGAAGGAATTACAAAATTAAACCACTTTATGCAACAAAGCATGTTTCCTTGACCTTTCAATGGTGCATCACAGTACAACCTGTTGGCTGGTGTGTTAATACAAAAAAAGGTTCGGAGGTCTTAGTTGTGATGAATTTAATTAACAGGAATAATATGTTTATTTTTGTATATGAATAATCAGAGTCGCTCTAGGGAAAATGATGAAATTATGTATTATATTTCATGGTTTCTAATGGATTTTAGAGGCCAATGCATCTCAGCTGGATCATGTCAACCTACTACACATTCTTCTTATGCCTCCCTGCAGGAACAGCTCTTTTAAACCTCTTTTAAGTTTCTAATAGAAACCAGGATACATGTTTGTGTATCTAAATGTGTAAAATTTCCAAATTTCTTTTCAACACGTAATTGACTCAAAGTAAAGCTTTCAAAGCTCCCTTTGGCTTCTCTAAATGAGAAGTAAAAACATGAGAAGCATTTGATGAATCATATCTGCTTCATTCTTTATCATATACAGCATTGTGCTGCAATTTACATAAATTATATTTTATGACTACCGATGAAAAAAGGGAAAGGCAACTTACCCTAAATGCCTGTCGGGTGTCATGTTATAGTCTCCCTAAAGCAGATAAGGAGATTTCTCAGAGGATGCAGCCACTAAAATCGCCCACTGTGACACAGTTCGAACTTGTTTACACTCACCGTGTAGACCACAGACTCTGATCCCACTTTGATGTGCACCATAGCAGCTCCCAGGACATGGCCTGCGTAGTACGCCTTGATCTCCAGCTCATCATCCACCTGCCAGAAGCACAGCAGAAACAGCTTGATTTTGCCATCAAAAGGGGCGAGCAGCTAGCGCAGAACAAGATGGGACTAGATAAAGCGGTGTAAAATAGGGATCATTTGAAAATACATGACTTTAGCACAGAACCTGGACAGTTTGGTGGAGGTTCAAAGGAATCACTTTCTTCATGCAGTCCTTGATCATCTGCGAGGTGAAGAAGTTGGTTTCTCCCTTTTTGTCAACAGTGATCTTCCGGAAATCTTCAAGTAAAATGGGACAAATGGCCTTGGTGGGATGGGTCATGTAGATGGGCCCATCGTAGCCCACCATCTCGCTCATGTAAGGTAGGGCGCCGCAGTGGTCCAGGTGAAAGTGGCTGAGCATCAGAGTAGGTGGAAAAAGGTTAAACAAACAGATTAGTTATATGAATGTTTTCAGAATGGAGAAATAAAGAAAAACTCAACCAACCTGATGATTACGCAGTCTAAGAAGTCTGTCAGACGCCCGTTCTGTGTTATATAGGAGAAGTCTGGGAAACGCCTCTGGAACAAAAAACAGTCATTGTCCATATAACATATGTGCTCTATGTCTATGGGCATGTTTAAAAAAAGATTTTCAGAGAAGTGAACTAAACAACTAAAACAACACCCTTCAAAGAAGACAAGAAGAATGAAACTTAAAAGTACAAAATGGCATTTATCCACAACAAAAGTTAAGGTGTTATGGTTTAATAAACACTGGCCATAAATAAACTATGTAAAAATGTACAAAATGTTTCAGTGTCCGTCTAAAAACCAGGATCGGTTGGAATGAGAGCAAACCAGAAACATCTGTTAAGAGATGGTTAGTCATGTTTTACAGTTACTTATTTTCACCAAATTGTTATAAGCTATTTTTATGTAATGAACAATCCTGACCCAATAATGAGCCATTCTCAGTTTTCTGTGATCAGCCACGAGATTTTTACCTACAATAAACTGTTATTTCTATTATGCAATGCTAATACAGGATTTCCCCCCTGCTGAATAAAGGAAATATTCTGTGTTAGATTACAATCATGTAAAAATAATGGGTCGCCGTACATCCTCATAACATATCTGGACATTTAATAACAAGTTTAACAATACTGATACGCTGAAGTAATATAATTAAAATATTTTTAGTGAAATGTGTTCAAAATGCAATTTGATTAAATTAGGGCACCCCTACATTTATGCCCTCAGAAAATAGCTAAAATGAAACAGAGGCATCACATCAGGTGAAAATGATTAGAATATTGTTAGCCAGCATTTTGAAAGAGGTCTGCAGAGTTAAAACCTCAAATATTTAGGTTGGTATGCTCCTGACTGTTGTGAACACCATGGTAAGATTAAAAGAGCTGTCGCAGGCCTTCAGAAAAAGAACTGTGGCAGCTTATGAGTCTGGTAAGGGTTTGAAAGAGGTCTTAAATAAATCAACATGTAGGCAAAGTGGTCTACAACTGGAGGACATTCAAAACAACTGCAAAGATGTCTAACTCTGGTCTTACAAGCAGGTTTAACATGAAAGCATATCACAAGGTACCAAGTCTCCAAAACCCCTAAAATACCATCATAGGATCTACAGCAGGCTCTTGTTACTGCTGAAAGGCCAGAACTCCTGGAAAGATGTATGTGGAATAGATGAGTCGAAAATCGAATTATTTGGACACCAGAACAACAGATATATTTGGCGTAAAAAATGTCAGGACATATATAAAACATAACTAAAGTTGTAGTAGAACTGGACCCTGGAACATGACAATGACCCAAAAGCACCAGTAAATCCACCAAGGACAGGATGAGAATTAAGACTGACAAGTCCAGAGTCGAGTCAAAGCCCAGATCTTGATCTTATCCAGTTGCTCTGAGGTGACTTAAAACATGGGGCAAAAGAAACCCTCGAAACATCTTGTGGTTTAGTAGTGAGGCAAACCTTTCTGACTGATGTCAGGGAGTAGTAGATGGTTACAAGAGGCATCTCGCTGAAGTAATTTCAGCCGAAGGAGGTGAGAGTAGCTATTAGCTGGTAGGTCATCCTATGTTATTTTCTTAGTTAAAACATACATTTTTGTGTAAAAATGTTAATCTTTGGTGTTTACCTGTAATTAAATCACTTCCTTTTCCAGAAACAAAATATGAGACGTGTGAACATTTCTTTTGAATGAACTGAATAATTAAAGACATGATAAAAGTTTTCACATGACTGTATGCTCCTGTAGTAAAAAATGTATTTATTTTAAGGCTTTTTACACATCTTTACCAAGGGTACCATTAAGTGTAGCGCAAGTACGTCTGGTGGACGATTTAAATCCACATGGATATGTCCCATGTTAGGTTGTCTGATGCCTGGTCGTTTCAAAGACATACACACTGTACGTATTTATATTGATTATGTCCTCTGCAAAATATTCCTATTCACTTACATCGTCGTTGTATCCCATGTGCATCCCACAGTCCAGCATGATGTTTTTGCCTCCGATGGAGACGAGGATGCAGCTGCGACCGACATCCTGTCCAGCACCTTGGATAGGGAACACGGAAACTTAGAAACCACAAACAATTCTCTCCCAATTCACCAAATGAGTGATAGTCGTTTAAAGCAATTTGATTTTATTATCTATGTAGATACACAAAAAAACTGAAGCATTGCTGCTGGAAGAGAGTAAGAAACCCGCCACAGCTCTGACGTTATCCAACTTAAGATGTAATGTTGACGGAACTAGCTTAGCATCGGGCTAACAGGCTACAGTACTCACCTAAAGGTGTTACTTTTATTTCTGGCATATTTTTGTCACCTGCCCGCTGCCGGACTCTGTAGACAGAATATTGCTTCTGAGTTCTTATAATAGTTTACCTACATCCAATAAAAAAAACTCACAAAATTAGGAAGAAATGCTTGCGGTTAAAACTAGTGCATGCGTTTGTTTCACAACTGTATTCAAAAGGTATTAAGCTAGGCGGCTAACATTGAACTTCCGTTGAGCGCTTTCAAAATAAAATCCTTTCGCAACCATTCTTTAAACTCAGGTGCCTACACGTCCCTTCAATATGGTACCTGGGTAAAAGTAACAGTTAAACAGAACCACAATTTTTTTTTAAATTCAAAACATAAATGGAATGCAAGCGATTTGAAGCCAGGGTTTACACATTTTGCTTTGGAAGCTTTTTGTATGAACTCAGTTGTGAAAAGCTTAATCTTGAAAATAGAGTAAAACACCTGCTCTGCCTAAAATATGTTATCAAAACGTGTCGCACACATTTTTTCACATTAACAAATGCATGCATTAATTCAAGCAAAGAAATATTAAATATTGTTTCAAAAATACACTCCCTGTTGCGTGGTCAAGATTGCATGGGGCCCTAAGGGGAATTCCATCTGGGGACCCACTCCCAGTTAAGCCCATCAACCACTACAGAGCTCAGACCTCCCATTCATGCTCTCTTTGCTTATTCGTTTTTTATTCAGAAGTGGCACAACTTGTTTTGGTTGGTGATGGCAACTTTTTGTCCCACAGTAGCTTTGTTGATAGGACTAAGATGAAGTGTACTTAGGCCCAGTTAAATAGAACCATTAAGGCAATTCCTCAAGCAATAATCCTTTTATTGAAAGATTGTCAACAATTATTCCAAAACAGACTTAGTTAATAATGGGAACAATTTATAAGCTAAGAAAAGTATCAATACATTTTAAGGGCTACTGTGACCCTAATATCTTTTTTTTAATCTCCATAATAATGATATTGAACATTTTTAGGGGGTTTTCTAACAATTTTCTGATCAAAGTAGAAATAGAAATATCCTTTTTGTCCCAGAGTGGGGAAATTCAGGTGTACCAGCAGCAAAGTGAAAAACAACTGGAAAGATGCACATACACGCATAAGTAAATAATATAGAAAACAAAAAATAAAAATAAGAGACTGTACAGTTGGGGAAACATTTACAGGATAAGATAAAAATACTGAACAGTTATGTTCACTTCTGTAGTCATGAAGTCTTTTGAATGCCTTGTCTTGACTTACCTCAAGACCATCACAAACTCTCTCCTGGATCCCTTACAGTACGCCTACAGAGCTAATAGATCTGTAGATGACGCTGTAAAGATAGCTCTCCATTTCATCCTTCAGCATCTGGACTCCCCAGGATCCTATTTTAGGGTACTTTTTGTGGACTTCAGCTCTGCCTTTAGTATATCATTCCTGCCTTGCTTAGAGACAAGCTCTCCAAGCTGAATGTGCCTGACCCCTGTGCAGGTGGATTACTGACTTCCTGATGGATAGACGGCAGTTCGTGAGGCTGGGGCAGCATGTCTCTGACCTTCAGATCATCAATACTGGATCCCACACCCCCCTCTATTCTCCCAGTACACAAACAGTTGCACGTCTGGTCATCAGTCTGTCAAACTCCTAAAGTTTGCAGATGACACCACTCTTATCGGCCTCATTACTAGTGGTGCTGAAAAAACTTTGGCTGAAAAGGTTTCACGTTCTGGTGAAGATGATGGTGAACGTTTACACTGCCGTCATTGAGGTTATTCTTACATCATCTGTCACAGTATGGTTTGCTGGAGCCTTGGCCAGGGACAAGGCCAGGCTGCAGGGAATCATCCACTCAGCGGAAAGGGTAATTGGCTGCAACCTACCGTCTCCGCAGGAACTCTGAGTCTTCAGGACCCGACTTGCAGCCAGAATTGCAGCTGACACCTCTCACCCTGGGTTCAGTCTGTTTTAATTCCTCCCTTCTGGTGAAACACTCCGGTCCATCAGGACCAGGACTTCACGTCACAGCAACAGTTTCTTTCCCACAGCAGTCAGTCTGCTGAACACTGGCCCAAGAACACCCAGCTCCATCCCTGCATACCCTTTTTTTTAAATTTTGTACAAACGTAGACAGTCTATGTATATGTACGTGTACTCTACCGGTCAAAGGTTTTAGATACACTTTTTCACTTAATGGGTCTCTTTATTTTCATGGCTATTTAAATTGTAGATTTTCACCAAAGGCAACAAAATTATGAATGAACACACATGGAATTATACTGTAAACAAAAAGTGTGAAACAACTGTAAACATTTTTATATTTTAGATTCTTCCAAATAGTCACCCTTTGCTGTGATTGCTGCTTTGCTCTCTTAGCATTCTCTCCATGAGCTGCATGAAGTGCTCACCTGAAATGGTTTTCCAGATTCTTCAAAGAATTTGCCAGAGGCTCATAGAGAGACGGCCAAGGGTTTGTAGTTCAGTCATCACATTAAGGACGGCTACTTTAAGGGATCTAAAATATAAAACATATGTAAATGTAAAACATATGTTCTTTTACAATTTCTTGTTTGCTACATAATTTCATATGTGTTCATTCAATGTTTTGACGCCTTTAGTGAGAATCTACATACAATGTAAATAGTCATACTTAAAGAAAACCATCAAATAAGAAAGTAGTGTGTATATACAGGAGTTGGACAATGAAACTGAAACACCTGGTTTTAGACCACAATAATTTATTAGTATGGTGTAGGGCCTCCTTTTGCGGCCAATACAGCGTCAATTCTTCTTGGGAATGACAGATACAAGTCCTGCACAGTGGTCAGAGGGATTTTAAGCCATTCTTCTTGCAGGATAGTGGCCAGGTCACTATATGATACTGGTGGAGGAAAACATTTCCTGACTCGCTCCTCCAAAACACCCCAAAGTGGCTCAATAATATTTAGATCTGGTGACTGTGCAGGCCATGGGAGATGTTCAACTTCACTTCCATGTTCATCAAACCAATCTTTCACCAGTCTTGCTGTGTGTGTGGTGCATTGTCATCCTGATACACGGCACCGCCTTCAGGATACAATGTTTGAACCATTGGATCCACATGGTCCTCAAGAATGGTTTGTTTGTCCTTGGCAATGACGCGCCTATCTAGCACAAGTATTGGGCCAAGGGAATGCCATGATATGGCAGCCCAAACCATCACTGATCCACCCCCATGCTTCACTCTGGGCATGCAACAGTCTGGGTGGTACGCTTCTTTGGGGCTTCTCCACACCGTAACTCTCCCGGATGTGGGGAAAACAGTAAAGGTGGACTCATCAGAGAACAATACATGTTTCACATTGTCCACAGCCCAAGATTTGCACTCCTTGCACCATTGAAAGCGACGTTTGGCATTGGCATGAGTGACCGAAGGTTTGGCTATAGCAGCCCGGCCGTGTATATTGACCCTGTGGAGCTCCTGACGGACAGTTCTGGTGGAAACAGGAGAGTTGAGGTGCACATTTAATTCTGCCGTGATTTGGGCAGCCGTGATTTTATGTTTTTTGAATACAATCCGGGTTAGCACCCGAACATCCCTTTCAGACAGCTTCCTCTTGCGTCCACAGTTAATCCTGTTGGATGTGGTTCGTCCTTCCTGGTGGTATGCTAAAATTACCCTGGATACCGTGGCTCTTGATACATCACAAAGACTTCCTGTCTTGGTCACAGATGCGCCAGCAAGACGTGCACCAACAATTTGTCCTCTTTTGAACTCTGGTATGTCACCCATAATGTTGTGTGCATTTCAATTTTTGGGCAAAACTGTGCTCTTACCCTGCTAATTGAACCTTCACACTCTGCTCTTACTGGTGCAATGTGCAATCAATGAAGACTGGCTACCAGGCTGGTCCAATTTAGCCATGAAACCTCCCACACTAAAATGGCAGGTGTTTCAGTTTCATTGTCTAACCCCTGTATATATATATATATATAATATATATATATATATATATATATATATATATATATATATATATATATATATATATAGTTTGTAAATAGTTATAGTTAGTTTTTTCAAAACGATAGCTATTTTATTGCATCTTTTTAAGTTGATAGTTTAAGAGCAATGTTAACCAAGTCTAAACATTCAAAAGCAAACTTAGCGCTGTCTCGATCTCCTCCTCTTTTTTCCGTTATTTTGACATTTTGACATAATACTATATTTATTTATGGTTGTTGTGGTTATTATTACATATTGCTGCTTAGTTGTACATAAATGTGTAAACAACATTTATAAACAAGTGCCATTCTTACATTTTCTGCGCATTTTTTATTTAAAAAGCAAAGTAGGCGCCTGACTTCCGTTTTTTAATTCCCCGTACTTTTACTTTGAAGGCATTTCACTGATTTCCGGATTTTTTCCGGTTCGAGTCTGCGCAGTGGGAATGGATTAGAACAAGAGTCACCTGTAGAAAAACCGCATTTACTGATTTTTAACCCCATCACTTGGAACGTTTCTCGCCGGTAATGTGTTCGCTTTTTGATTCTATCACTTTACGCCTGATTCCTCTTCCAGCTGCTGGTCTCTGCTAAACACGTCTTCTTTATTCATTTAGTTGGTTTTATTAACAGCGCTTCCTGATCGAGAAAACCCAACATGGCAGGTTCGGAGAACCAGAAATTCTGTCTGCAGGAGGTCCTGGACAGTTTTCAGTTGTGCCTGTCGCCAAACAAAGAGGTTTACCTTGAACACTACATCGCTGGATGGAGAGGTCTTGTAAAGTAAGAAATTGTTGAATATTTTGTCGGGTTTTTGTTCTGCATAGTAATGGGATAATAGGTACGTATAACGTTATTAAAAGTAGCGGAATATGTTTAAGCAGAAAGTATTTATTTGAGGTACAAATACACTCAACAAGGTTTGCGCTTATTAAGGTAAGGTACAGTATTTAAGGCTGGATTCCTGAAAGTCCCTCTGATCAGCTTTCCCAACCAACCATTCAGGACTTGGGGTTTGGAGGTAACCTGCTGTTCAGGTTGGGTCACTAACGTGGCCATGACACGACTCAACCTCACAGCCTGGAGGTGATCTCCAGGCCACTTCCTACTTTTTTCCGTCTTACCTGCTTCCTACAAGCAGAGTTCCTGAGTCTTGAGAATGACGTCACATCTAGTGGCTCCATTTGCTCCAGGAACTTTGGACTTTTGAGTTCTTTTTTGCTGTAGCAAATCAGTGCTTCAAAAGCCATCAAACACAAACATATACAGAACATATAACTGTCACATTCCTTGTGTTAAGTCACTCCTAAAACAGAGGCAACACCAGAAATGGCCTTAGTCCTCTTTTCAGGGGATACAGATGTCCTAGAGACTGTAGATAGGGTGACAAGGCAGAGAATCTAAGTTACTTGAGCTCCAGTGTGCAGTTTCTACTGTCAGTGGTGACTGTCATCACTGTGTTTTATCATGTCCTAATTCAGCACGGCTATTTATCAAGCACATTTGGTGTTTCATTAAATCAAAACTTGATATATAACGACAAAGTTCATTGAGGTGCAGATGTCATTTTCTAACAATACCTGGTTGAATGAGGTGGTATTACTGTGCTTGACTGGATTGCAAACCCGTCTGACCTGAAGGCCCTATTGTCAAGAGGAAGATGAGACACCAGATCCAACAAGGCAGATGAGCTGAAGAGCTAACCAAGTGTTGAATGCAAATAGATAGAATAGAAATATCCTCTATTGTCCCTCAGTGGGCAAATTCCGGTGTGGCAGCGGCAATGGAAAAAGACAAATGGAAGTATACAGGGAAACAAGCATTGGGGATGGGTACCTTTCACATTTGAACCGATACGGTAACGATACCCAGTACCTTGGAATCCATACCGGTACTCAACGGTACCAGTTTTCGGTACTTTTGTGTATTATAACATCTAAGTTGTTTCAAACATTTCTTCTCCCCTGTTGCTGGTTGCAGACGACGAGTCGCTAACGGATGCACGCGTGCTGACGGTGTCGAATGCAGGAGTTGAAGCCATAGATCTGAGGCTGATGAAAATTGTGCACTCTTTAGCCTTGAGAGAAATCTTGTACTTAACCAGGTGCTTCCTCAGATTAGAAGTATTCTCGCCGCTGGCCTTGCACTTTGCGTCACAAATATTGCAGCGAGCGTAGTCTGCATCGCGTTTTGAAAAGTGGAGCCACTTTTGAGTGCTTTCTACGTATCAGCCATGCTTCGTTGACGGTACCAGTGGCTACTGACATCATCTTGTGCGTGCAATGCTGTGTTCATGTCCGGCATGGAAAATCGCCCAATCTTCCACTCCCTCAGTGTCACAATGATGCATTTAGGTACCAAAACATGGTACCGTTTGATTTTACGTGAGTCGGTACTCTGTAGTACCGACGGAATTCGGTTGGTACCTATAAAAGTAAGTATATCTGTTTGTGAGGAATAAATCTGTACTGAGTTGCACTTTTTGAACTGAATCACTAATAGGTCACCTTTAGGTGATTTTTTTTCTTTTAGAAATTATCGGAGTTTTAGCAGTGCTGTTAGCTTGTTCTCAGTGTATCAACCACCCAGACCTTTCAGGTCTTCTGGCTCGAATCTACTCTGCATACCCAGAACCAGAACCAAACATGGAGAAGCAGCTTTTAGTTCTTATGCTCCACTAATTTGGAATAATCTGACAGAAAACTGTAAAAGTGCTGAAACCCTAAGTTGCTTTAAATCAATTTAAAAAACGTATTTGTTTAGAGTGGCCTTTGACTGGGCCATCTAAACATTATTAGTTACGTTTTCAGTCAAACTTCACTTTCATTTTCTTATTAATTATTTTGTCATTCATTTTCTATTTTATTTATTTTTTTATATTATCTTTTTAATTATTCATTTTTTATTCTCTTTAATTAGTTAATTACCTTTATGCCACTGCAATGTACTTTTCCTATTATGTCTCTTTTTCATTTTTTTCATGTACAGCACTTTGAGTTGTCTTGCTACTGAAATGTGCTTTATAAATAAACTTGCCTTGCCTTGCATGATGAGCATTAAAACGGAAACACTGGAGGTTGAGCTTGGTACATTCTTAAAATTCCTTCTATGCATTGTCTGACTATGTTTCAGAGCTAGACACTGTAACACACTACAGTGAGCAAACATGAAAGTCCTCACAAGGTGTGTATGTTTCTTCTCAACAGGTTTCTGAACAGCTTGGGGAGCGTTTTTGGTTTCATTTCTAAAGATGCTGTCAGCAAGATCCAGATCCTGGTGAACTTCCTGAACAGTGAGAACGGCTCTCAGTATGCCACCGTGCAGTCCATGGTCAAGTTTGAGCTGGACAACAAACTGGTGGACGTGGACAAGAAGGGCATCTGTCCTGAGTCTGGCTGCCGCACTCTGCTGAGGCTCCACCGTGCACTGAGGTGGCTTGAGCTCTTCCTGGAACGCCTGCGAACCAGCAAGGAGGATGACAAGACTTCAGTCATGTGCAGGGAGGCGTACAACGAGTCCCTGGCCCAACACCACCCATGGGTGGTCCGTAAGGCGGCTGGCATGGCTTTCTTTGCCCTCCCTGGACGCCCAACTTTCTTTGAAGTGATGAACGTTGGCCCTCCGGAGCAGGTCGTGGCCATCCTGGGGAAGGCTGTGCCTCTCATTTCTGAGGTGTACCTAATCACAGAGGAACTTTACCTAAAGCACAACCTACTTGATTTACCATAGAGATGAACAAGTGTTATACTTGTCTGGACGGACCCTGCTGGAGTGCTGTGGAGACTTCTGCTACTGTATTATGATTCCAGCATGTGGGCTATTTCTAAGAGTAATTCATCACATTGACTGTAATCCTGTTCATTCCAATGTTAGGTATAATGTTGCATGTTTATCTTTGACTCATTGTCATGTAACTTAAATTCATATTTTTACAGTTCCTTAGGTGTTCTTTGTTGAACTAAAAAGCTATATTTGATCATTATGGGCACATTATTTATGAAAGGGAAACCATGTAATTAGGTTAGAAAATAATACATTTTTTTATTGTAACCTTAATAATATCAGCATATAGCTTGTACACAATGTCATGTCAGTTGTGTTCAATTTAAATATACAACTGTTTGATGCTACCATATATTTGTGAAAAACATTGTCACTAGATAAATCGCTCTATATTCTGGCCTATATTGTCTTATTGTGAAAACAGAAGGCAAATAGAACCAACAAATCCACCATTTCTAAATCAATTTGTGGAAAACTAGTGTAAATATTTTAGAGGTTTATCTGGTAAATAAAATGCAAAATACAAGTGACATTATTGTTAAATAAAGCGGTATACTCGCACACCGATTTGACATTTTCTTGTTAAATGGTAAAAGCTGTATTCTTATATATCCAGCTTGTGTTAACAGTTAATACATTGGTAATAGAGCTGATAAGAAGTTAAATCCACAAGTGCGCTGATGATAGGTTACTTTTCTAAAGAAAATGTGTTATTTTAAACTATTTTGTTTGTAATCATTTGGATTTTTTTTAAATAAACCTGACGAATTTTATGGTTTTTATACAGGTTGTCTCACTGAGATCCATATCTCATTTACAAGACAGACGTCTGGCTGCTGGGTCAACACTTTGTGCTGCAGTTTCTGGCTCAGTGAAATTGGAGGGTGTCTCCGAACATCAGGATTCTTATTTGGATTTAGGTCTGGACTTTGACTAGGCAACTTTAAGACATAGATTTGATCTAAACCGGTCCATTGTAGCTCTGGCTGTATGTTTAGTGTTGATTTCCTGCTGAAAGATGAACCTTCTTCCTAGTCTTTTTTTCTTAGCCTATAACTGGGTTTCAACCAGGTTAGTTTTGTATTTAGCTCCATCCATTTTCCTATAAAAATCATCCTTAAAATCTTATACGTTTACACCAGGGATGTCCAAAGAGTGGCCCGGGGCCATTTGCAGCCCCTGACAGCAGTTCAAGAATGAAACAAATTTAGCCCTTCAGCAAATGGAGCTGAGGCTGATGGAAAGCTTTTATGATCAGATTTTCATTGACAAATTTATATTAATTGGAAAGTCTTAGGTGCAACACAAAGTACGTTTTTTTGTTTTTGTTTTTTGCTTTCACTTTAATTTCATAGCAGTAGGGCCACATACATCCAGCAACTTTTTACTCAAGACTTGGGCACACACATTCATTAAATTCGCTGAAAGGTTTTCAAAGAAAGTTCTTGTTTTTGTTTCTGGGAAAAAAAATTCTGTACCAACAGAATAGAAAACATACAGAAACTGAGAGCCTTTTCAGACCTACAGTATTTGTTCTTTTCTTCTTTAATTAAAATTTTTAAGTTGCGCAACACAATTTCGATTTTTTAAACATTTTTGCTTTGTTTGTAAAATAAAAAAATAACTTGTCTCTCTTTAAATATATTTGTTTCTAATAGTTTACATAAATTTTATTTATTTTGCAGAACAGGCATTGTCAGGGTAGTGGAGGTGTGTTCGGTTCCGTGTGGCGTGCTGCAGCAGGACGACATCGTCAGATAAGACCCACCACAGACAGTCACATGAAAACATTAGCATCGAAGTTAAACGTTAGCTGCAGTTGCACAATCTTAACACCAGGGGTCTCTCGAACTAAACTGGTTTCCGTGGTTACCAGATTGCTTGCAGACGCGGGAGAGAGGTTAAGTAAATTCCTGCTCCAACTGCGTGAAAGGTTAACGAAACAGAAACGTTTGGATATCTATATATTTTGTAGTAAATACATGTTTTTTAGTCGGTTTAAATTCTTAGAACGCTTCCCCGGTTGGGCCGTATAGCTAACAGCCTTTTCTTGGCTTTGCGAAAAGCTGAAATCATCCGAGGGTATCGATGCATTTAGCAAGACCAAAGTCTTCCAAAGGGAGGAGCAGAACCGCCGTCAACAGCTTGTTCCATGCATGTGATTCAGACATGGACCAGAAACCCCCAGAGTCTCATCTCAGGAGCACGCTGGACAGAAGCCTCCGCTCCCGATCTGAGCCTGAAATTCGGCAGGCCCGCAGGTGGAACGAGGAGGAAGTTCTGTATTTGCTGCAGCAGGTTCCTGCCGGACCACCGGCGTCTCTAAACAAGTACCAAGTCCTTCCATCCATACGCAGCAGGCAGTCCGAGAACAGGCCGGGGAAGCGCCTGGATGAAATGATGCTGCAGCTCAGCCTGTCTGATGGAGCATTGATCCAGAGCAGGAGACAGGAGGACAAGACTAATGGACAGCTTGGTATGGGAGCCTGGTCAGATCCCTCAGAACCAGCACCACCAACCACTAAAACAGGCAGTCTGCTTCTGGCTATAAAAGCGCCGTGTGGTCGGAGGTTCGAGCAGCACTTTGACCCTGCAGATACCCTGCGGGAGGTGAGAGCCAGGGCAGAGGCCTGGTTTGCTGCCAGCTACAGTGAGGCTTTCATTGAGACCATGGATGTGCCACGTAGAACCTTCACAGATATGGACATGACTCTGGAACGGTGTGGCATCCTGAACAGATCAGTGCTGTGCATCTCTCAACAGTGACTATAATCAACAGGAGAAATAGTAAATAAAGCACTGATGCACCATATGATAGTTAATCTGTTGTTGGATGATCCACGGGTTTGAGCAGAATGATGCACAGGAGAAAGATGCACCAATCAGACAGAATCAGCTCATCTTCAGCAGTCAGTAGGTGAGAAGCGAGGTAGATCCTGGACAGATCACCAGCCTGTTACATGACAACACAGACACACACATTTACTCCTAAGGGGAATTTAGAGACCAGTAAGGTTAAGATGCATGTTTTTGACACCATGCAGAAACACACTGGACCACGACTCAAACCCAGAACCGAGAAATAAATGAACCTTTCAATGATAATCTAATTCCATCTTGCATACTTTGGTGTATATATCAAGAAACTTTTGAATTCTTTTATTTTCTGTTGCGCTCAAAACTATACTTCCAAAAACTTGCAGAAATTTTTTCTTTTTTTAGTTTGTGTAAAAAAATAACTCATTTAAATCTTCTAAAAATCAGACCTCAAAATCCAGAAATGGGTATCAGCCAGAAAAGCCTGATCACCACCTCTCCAATGGGAGGGCTTCTGCTCTCGTCTCACATTCGAGTTGAAAGCAAAACAAAGCTCATGATATATGGTGGACAAGTCTTTATAGAAGACAATTTGTCTGATCCTGAAAATAAGGGTTCATTTCTTGCATCTAAAATATCAGGGCATTTTAACCTAAAGATGAACATTACCACCACCCTCTCTCCATGTGAAAGTTTATTTGCAACTCTTTAGTTTGTGTTTGCCAAGTGATGCCTTCTACTACAATGCTATGGATCGAATTTACTATGAAATTGTTTCATGCCGTTTCATCTGATCCAAGCTTTTAAGCAATGAGCCGATGAAACGCTGAATCATTATCCCAGATAAAGGAAACGATCAACTCAAAGTAGGCTGAATTAATTTATGTAATATGCGTCATATAAAAGGCTTTTTACATTTTGTCTCGCCAGACGGACCCACAAATGATTTCCTAGAGGATTTAAAGTTTAAAGCACTGCATCCACAAGAGAAGATGAAACCAGACGATTGCTGGTCACTGAACAATTTATTAAGACAAAGTGCACAAAGGAGATGCATTGTTATAGTTAATACAGGCTCGACACGGCTACACGAAGCAGGCAGCAGCAGAGAAATGATCTAAGACGCTTTGAAAAAGCCTTTTTTGGTTTAAAGCAATCTCACTAACAAGTAGTTATGAAACTGATACTGAAGTCCAAACTAGACTGAAACAGGTTTGTTTAAACTTTCAATGACCATAAATCAACTCAATCCCAAACATGTCATGCAAAACTACATACATCAGACACACATGTTCCACAAAAATAACGCTGATATTTACTTAAGATAATCAACAACACTGCAAACATAAACATGCATCTTTTAACAGTCGGGCTTACTGTCCAGTCTCAGCTTAAGGCTTTATGATAAACTCGACTATCGATCACAAGTTAAAAGAAAAGGTGAAAACACAAAAAAAAGTAGTACTAGAAACAAAGTCTTTTATAACAAACATTCAAAGTAAAAAAAAGAAAGAAAAAACATCATGAAATGTGATAACATGTTAACCACCACCGGTTGTTGCATACGGAAAATTAGATTGTCATCTTCTCCATTTCCTCAAGATTGCTGGTATCAAGTTTAGTGATTTTCCTATCTGGGAGAAAAAGAAAAACAAATTAGGATCCGGTTAAATTCTCATTATGCAGAAAAATGAATGAAAGTGACCAAAAAAAACAACAAAAAACGGACTGAAATGCATTTCGATATGCGTTATAATGTCCATGCTGCGTTTGCTGTCCACCATGTTAACAGCAAATCCCCTTCTGCCGAAGCGTCCTGTGCGGCCGATCCTGTGCAGGTACGTCTCGTTGTCAGCATTCCCTTCCATATCCACTGGCAGGTCAAAATTGACCACAAGAGACACCTGCTCCACATCAATACCTGCAAACAGGTAGAAACGTGTGAAGGTAATTATATTCACTTTTAGCATTTCTAAGTTTGAATTACAGGTCTGTTTACCTCTGGAACACACATTAGTGGTCACAAGCACTTTCTCATTGCCATTTCTGAAGCGTTCGATGACATTGGCTCTCTGCTCCACTGTCATTTCTCCACTCAGCAGCGCCACCTGGTGGCCCTCTTTAATCAGGCTCGCAGCCAGCCACCCAGCCATCTTCCGAGTCTGACAATAAAATTGAGCATTATAATGAAAATTCCCAAAACTTAAAAAATGCTGTTAGTTGAATAGTTTTAGCACAGATCGCTGTGCGGTTACTGGCTAATTATGGCCTTAGTTAATTGATTCTAATCAGTAAAAGGCCCGTCAGTCTTCTGGTTATTTAAATCACCCAGTGTTCACTTGATGCCTCATCAATAATGGGAATGTCAAACGCTGATTTTTTTTTTATTGTAAAAAAATTGGAAACAAAATAATTTGTATGCATAAACATGATAGTCCTTTGAAGACAAAAAAAAACCCAAAACAATATCTGTAAGTTGGACCTCAAAGGTAACCAGAAATCTGCGTCAGCTGGCTGGTAAAAGCTTGATGGGTGCGTCTCTAATTGAAATCAGCTGAGCTGAAGCAGGATACCAACTCTGGACAGTCCGCATCAAGGATAAGAGGTAGGTAAACACCTTCATCTTACATCACGTTAAAGGCGATGATCAGAACAGTAAATTTCGGGGAAAGGTCCAGACAGTGTAAATCATTAGCAGTGTAGGAGGTTCTTCACATTATAGATGTTCTAACAAAGTACGTGACGTTATGTGTAAAGAATTTGGCTCTACCACATAGAAATAGGAAGACTGCCTTGAAGTACAAAAATAAATTGTAGAACAAGGAGTATGCCTGTGCAAAACAATAAAACTCCTTCATGTACTTTCAACTTACATGGCAGAAGATCATTGCCTGTGCAATAGTCAGGCACCCATACAGATTACAGAGCGCTGTGAACTTGTCCTCCTTCTCCCTACATAGCACATAGAACTGTTTGATGGTGTCCAGCGTCTCCTCTTCCCGTTTGAGTCTGATGATATTCGGCTCTGAAATCACTCGCTCAGCAAATTTCATCACAGAGTCTTCAAAGGTTGCAGAGAAGAGCAACATCTGACAGCTTTTGTTAAGAAGCCTAAATGATGGTAAAGGCACTGATCAGACATGTTTGTTTCCATTCATCATCAGGTTTCTCAGGAAGAAACCCACCTGTGGATACGGATGCTCTGGTCCCGATGGCCCTGCATGGCGATCATCACGTCAGCTTCGTCCAACACAAACATTGTGATCTTCTTGGGGTCAATAAGCTTGTACTTGGTGCACCAGTCAAGGACCGTGCCTGGTGTTCCAATGACGATCTGCTCTTGCAACTTGACACCTCGCTCCACTGAACACAAAGACCAACAGCCATGCAGAGAAAAAACACCACCAGCACCTGATGACTACAAAGCGCAGATAAACACCTCAGATCTGACCTTTCAAACACACTTCACCTGCTTTACCCTCCAGAGGCCAAGAAAAGCTTTGATTAAAAGTTAAACCTTTAGTTAGATTAGATAATATTTGGAACATGCAGTTTCTCTTCAATTAGTTTTGATGTCTTTTTAAATATTTTGTTTACCATTAGCAAGTAGACCTGTGATTATTTATACATTGAAACCTTAAGTACATGTAATGATCAGACTGTATACAAATCGTATTTGAATAAATCTACTTCCTTCTATAGAATATGTGATAACGTGGCTTCCTGATTAGGTAAAGGATTCATTCTTCAGACAGACCTTTGACTGAAGAGACGATTTCTAATACTTATATAAATATAAATAAACACAGCCCATCAACTATAAATAAAAATACTTCAGCTTCTTACTTCTGCTCCCTCGAATGGCGTAGGCCAGTTTTACATTTGGACAGAATTTGCCCATTAGTTCGATCACTTGGCCGATCTGCAACGCGAGCTCGTAGGTTGGCGCAACACAAAGACACTGGAAGAGAGATTTTCAGGATCTTTCTTATTAAAAAGGAGACAACCTGGTACTGGAGACTTAGGATGCTCTGATGGTGTTCTGCTCACCTGAGTCCAGTTGTTGTCAGGGTTCACGTGGCTGAGCATGGCCAGAGAGAAAGCTGCAGTTTTACCAGTGCCAGACTGTGACTGCGCGATCAGGTTCTGGCGTCTAGAAGCAAAGAGAGTTACATGAAGGGAACCGATTACTCACCTGATGGAGCAAATAATGAAATGATAGAAATGCCATATAATACAGATTAAAAGACTTTATTTTTTTCCATTCAAATATTTAATAGCAACATGAAGCGGATATATGTATCATCTTTTCACATGATATAACACTCCATTTTACAATTCTCTTTACAAGTAGTTGGATAATCCAGACAGTACATTCCTTCATGTATTTGTCCAGTATTTGGTTTCTACGTTTAAATACAAAAGAAAAAAATGGTGTCTAAAATAATTTATTTTAAATAGAAAAAAACAATAACTGAACAAGTAACTATATTTAAAGCCGAGTTGATTTTACACCAGGTTGATCAATAACTGGTTAATTAATAGACAGAGCTGTTTAATGCATTTTCAATCTGTGCATTTAGTTGAAAACAAAACTAAAACTAACGCTAGAAAAAAAGTCAGCCCACTTAATGCTCATGCAGAGTACATTCATTTTAAAAGTATTCCACACTGGCTCTGGTCAATTCACCTATTTACACCCACATGTTGCCATTTCAGCCCCATAAACCATTTCTAATCTAAGTCTTACTGAGTTTACCTTTACAGGCATGCAAAAACAAACCAGGACACGCTACGGATGTTTTCATGCACATATAGTCATTTTAGCAATACTGAACTATTTAAGCATAATAATCAAGTATTATAAAATACACAAAACTGAAAAGAGTCCCACATTTATTCCCACCTGACACAAAATGTAAAACTAAAATGTATAGCATGATCAAATTGATTTGATCTAAAAACAGAAAAACAATTACTACTATTGATGCCAAAAAAACAACAACTTAATAATCATTACATAAATAATGATGCTATGCATAAATCTAAGCAAACATCAAGATTAAACAGACCCTAAAATTTCCTATTAAGTGCTTATTATGCATAGCTCCAACATAAAGTCATGTTCGATAATACAGGATATGCATTCTGAAAAGGCTGATACTTCAGCTTAAAAGGACCTTTAGAAAATACCCTTTAAGCAGGTATTAAACAGTTTTTATTAAGCCCAAATCTCTGTATGAAAAATGTTTTTATTTAAACCGATGTAATATTCTAATCTTAAATGTCATGTTTTATTAGCTGTTGGTGGAAAATCATCATAATTAACAGAAATAAAGGCTTAAAAACAACCTTTGGTGTGGAAACAATCTCTCTGTTTCTCTTAGCGAATCTAGTTACTGAAATATTTGAATTTGAATGGATCTGTATGTTGAATCACAATAGCCACTAAAATATCAATGAGTACAGAATAGTTTTCTTGTATGCAATACTTGGTCAGTTCATATATTTGAAGTACACATCCTCTGTATGCCATTAATGAATCTGTTTGACTGAATGGAGCTCGTAATTCAGTTCTACAACTGAATTACAACGTATTGATCGAGGTGCTCAGTCCGGTTTGGGTCCAATATTACCATGGAAATCAAGGACAAAACTGAAGAAAATATGGACTAATTGGAACTGATAGTCAGTGTAATATTCCACACTGATGTCACAATTACATCCTTGATATTACAGCCCTGATATCCTATTCTAGTTCTGTTCTTTACAGAGTAACACAGATATAACAAGCTGATAAAGCAGTGAGATGCTTAACAGACGTGCTGCTCGTACTTTCCTAATTGTACACTTAGTGCACAACTATTGGGAAGTGAGCATTTTGACCACGGCGCGTTCCAGAACGGCAACCTGCCTGGAGAGCCTTAAAGTACAAGGTGTTCAGTGCTCATAGACATGGCCAAGGTAAGGCAGGCTGAAACCTGATCACCACTGAGCAAGACAAGCTGAAAAGTGAAGGCTCAGCCAGGAAATATCTTTGGACAGACCAGATGATGGGCCAGTGGCAGATCAGTAACTGGCACGGAGCTCCACTTTGACAGAGTTTAACAAGGAGGAGGTTCGGTAATGACTGTCTCAAAATCAACGCCAGTTTTTAGCAGTGGTAAAGGAAAAATGTTACTTTCATGAAGACCATGATTTTTATGCAGCAAAGACACAAAGTTGATTATCAACAGGACAAGGAACAGACGATACTGGTCAGTGGATCCCCCCCCCCCAATAGCTGTCCAATAATTGTGCACACAGATATTCTCATAAGAAAGCCAAAATGTCACTTTTATTTTCTTAAATATTCAGCTTTCGAGGTTCAATAGCATTTCTGATGGACTGAGAGCACCAGAGTTGCTGAACAGTGAAATAAATCCTCAAAAATACAACTTCTCAGTGTTTCTTCAATAAGGCTGATGGGTCTTGCTACAGATTGTCTGTAAATACCATTATTATTTCTTGTAAGAGAGGGAAAAGTCAAGTTGCCTTCTTTCAGCCAGCTGACCGAAGGGGCACAGCAACAAACGAAGGGTGTAGTGGTGCTTTATTCTCCATGTACTTGGAGAAAACTCCTGTTAGCTTGTATTCTCTCTAGGATCTCATTAAAGGGGCATTAAAGCACAGAAAGGGAATGTCAGAAATTCAGAGGTTTGGAAATCTTTAGTTTTTAAACTGTTGATATACCTTGATACAGTTAACTGGCCTATGCCCAGTAATCACAAAGGAGAGAAACCAATAACCTAATTATTTTTAAAAATGTAGGTAATATTTTAGCTGAGCCAACATGACTTTAGTTGATGGTTAGTTGATTGTAAATCTAAAATAAACATTCATGGTAAAGGACTACCCATTTCTACAATACTTCCTGAGAATCAATAGAAACTCACGGTTCTGCCAGCATCATAGGCAGAGCATTCTCCTGGATCCTGGATGGTCTGTTGAACCCCATGGTGAAAACACCTTGCAATAGTTCAGGTTTCCTAACATGCAAGGCAGACAGAATTAGGTTTAACAAAATGAACAAAGTAAGCCAAAAGTCACAGAAAAAATGGCCTTCCCCTCGGGACTCACAGTCTGAGCTCCTGAAACGTCTTGACGGAGAACAGAGGAGAGCTGGGGTCCGCCTGCTGGACCTCAACTTGGTTCCTGTTCTTCACCAGAGAGCGGCGGATCAGTTTATTAAGCAGAGACTGTTCGGCCAGGTCAACTTTGTCGCCATCCGCTTCATCTCCTCCATGTTGAATCTTGTTCAACACCAGGTTGGCTGGAAACACCAAAGACCACCGCGGCAGCACAGATCAATTAAGACAGATCAGAATTAAACCAAGGCAAAAAAAAGGAGATTAAATTACCGTTTACGTCTTCCTTCATGTTTAATGGACCACGTACTCGGTTGATCTTGCTGGAGAACTGAAACTGTTCCGTTAACAAGCAGGCGGTTAGCCTCAGATATAGCTAACACCGTATGCTAATCTGCTAACGATCAATGGACAGGTGTTCCTGTATAACGAGACATTTAAAACTAACCTGAACGGATGGAGTTGTGGCCTCCTGAACGTCGACCGCTAACGCCCAAGAGTCTTCAGCCATTTTGAAGTGTTAAATGTAATTTCTAAAAAGCGAACTGAACATTAGACAGAACTATGTTGTCAGCGTAGGGCTCCCCAGACCAAACTCAACCGTTACCGCCGAACTTCTGCTGCTGCCTTCACAAGCACTGTCAGTGTAGTAATCTCAAGCTCCGATAAAAATGGGCGTTCAATAAAAGTGTTAAACAGAGTCCAAAATAAATGTTCCTTATTATGTACTAATAATCATTATTTTATAAGATTGTGTTGAGGTTAAATTATTAGAGAACTTTGTGCGAACCTTTTTTCAAACACGATTTCTTTTAATTTTTCAAATGATGTGAAAAGTTATTTTCTATTATTTGCCCTGAATTACTTAATTTTAATATGTTTTGAACATTATGTAGTTATAAAGTACGTACATAGAGATTATTTGCTTGTTTTTTAGATAAAAATTGAAACGCCCGATACATTTGTGTAAAGTCATATGTACTCACTTTATTGGGAATACCTGAAGGCATCACTCCTTCTTGATTCATGTTTTGCTCAGCTAATTATTAAAACGGGAAGTCGGAGGCTCCCACGGCTGCAGCCTCCCCCTTGTGGTGGCTGAATGACATAGCAGATTTAAAACATCTATTTCATAATCTAGAACTCCTTCAAAGGCTAGAAAATTCCGGAATTGATTTAGGTATTTTCCAAGTCTGGATATGAATATAAAAGGCAAAAAACTATGAAAGATGTTTATTTTCAGGCTTTATTCAACGCTACATTAAATAAATGTATACAGCTGGTTTTTATATGGTTCTATACTCAAAGCCTGACATCCAGTTCATACTGAATAGTTGCATTTCTACTTTAAAAATGGATGGAGAAGGACTTTCTAGTAATACAGTGATTGTAATGACAATATCAATTGCTGTTAGCTTACATTTTCTTCTTTTTTACTTTTCTTGTGACATTGGATCCTGAACCCTACTGTCTCTGAGGGAAAATTTACCGAAAATTTACCGACACTGAAATTTACGACAATAACCGACGTCATTTTGCCCTTGTGTCGAGGTAGGAAAACTTTACTGGCTGTCCGTTAACTCCTACATTACTCCTCACCTCTCATCGACTCGTTTTATTTGGCACCCCCAAGGACAATCCTCAGTCAGAGATCAGTTGTAGTTTCCACAAGTTTATTAAAACCAATTTTAATTCAGAGACGGAGATGTCACACTTACACTGCTATACCTTGGAAACCCGTGCGTGTCGCCTGACTGGGGCTGTGTTTCATCACATTTTATACCCCACGCTGCCATGCAGTACACATACACAATCATTCTGTCTGTGGATGTCTCCCCAGCAACAGTATCAAAGAAACAGAGATACATTTCATTATTTAATTAAAGAATTGTTTCCCACGCCTCTTCAGGAATCTTCAGGGAGAGGAGTAACATGCCTCCCTGATACACTGCCGGCTTCTCACGATACAGACAGAAAACACCTGCAAGCTTTAACCTTGAATAATAAACACTCATTGTGTAAAAACTGAACTCTATAATACTAGAGGCTACTGTTAAGGTTTTTTCTAACTATGAAAAGCATAACTCAAACTCCTAATAAAAATCAGTCTGCAAAGTCCCAAATATATCTTAGTTTTGGCTACTAATAATAAGGCAGTTATATTTCCACACTACTAATAATAAGGCCTTTATATTTCCACAATTTCCCCTTTTGATCTCCACCAGGAGATCACTCCACATAGGGTGCAGCCAGCTCCAGCCCCTGAAGTTCGTCCGTCAAAGCACACATCTGATAAGTAGGAGGTTTAGATTCAGCACTCTCCTTCTCAATTGTGGCAGTGATGAAGCGAACCATCAGAGCCCTGATGCATGGTACACAGCAACAACCACAGGTAACCATTATGGCAACAAAAATAGCAATAGAAATCATTAATGACATGACTAAACCTTTCCATTTGCCAAACATATTAGTAAACCATTGCTCCAATGCATTGTCAATCCCTGAATGCTCGTGCATAGTTTTACTCAGAGTTCTCAATCCTTCTAAGGCTCGGGTTACAGATCCGTCAGGAGCGGTGTTATTGGGGATAAAAGTACAACACCTATCTCCAAACATGGCACAGATACCCCCTTTTTCAGCTAGCAACATATCCAACGCCATTCTGTTTTCTATGGCCATGAGAGAGGTTGGTGCTAGTTGTTCTGAGAGACCTTCAACAGCATCTCGGGTTAAGTTGGCCAGTCGTAGTACATTGTAATGAATATAATTAATGCGGTCTACATTCTTGTTAGGACTTATTGGAATAAACGCTGAGATTACGGGGATATTTTCAAAGCCGGCTGCCACTTGTTTCGCTAATTTATTCTCATCTGGCACCCCTCTAGGCACTCCAATTGAATCAATATAGGTGGGAGAGTTCTGCGTGAGGTCGAGTTAGTTAGTTAGTTGCACGCTTCCTTAACACATGTCTTAACACATGTCTGCGCCATGTATAGCTTCCATTTCCTTTATAAGGGGTAAATGGTCCAGCGAGAGTTTTATTGTTAATAGGTGGAAAAATAGGAGCCAGTGTGGTACAGTTAGTGGGTGTAGCTGCCTTGGTTAGATTTAACATACAGTTACAGCCCCAAGTATCAGAGGTGTACATAGGAGCAGGTTCAGTGTAAAGGGAGGGTCTCGCAGCTGCACAGGCAACACAGTTAGACATCTGATTTTCTTGCGCAGTCTCAGCCATCCATTCTAGCTGTAGGTTAGCTTCAGTAAATCCTGTTTCCAATGTTATAAGGTCCTTCACAGTATGTATGTACATCTACATAATGGACAAGGGACGGCCCAGGACTGGGAGTAGGTGATGCTAGTTGTACCTTAATAATGCCTTTAGGGTCTTTTCCTGATTTGTTGACACCTATGACAAAATAATACCCATTAATTGTCTTAAGAGATCGTGGGTTGAGTTGGACATATGTCAGATACTGAGTGGTGAATATGAGGGGGTTCGCAGGTCCACCAGGTGTTGGTGTGGCTCTAATCAAGGGTATATTCTTTTGCAGCTGTCCTAAGTTGTTCCTGGGGTCATAATGATGGGTGTAACTGCCTAGTCCAGTGTTCCACAATACCTGGTCCCAGCTTCCACACGGATTCCGAGACAATTCACAGGGGTGGCCTCTCAACACACACATATAGATGTCATAACCACGCCAACCCGCCTGGTTGGTTCCACAATTAATAATGTTACATAAGTCAAGTTGTGCTACCGTGATTCCTTTAGTATTAGCATGAATGGTCAATTTGGCGCCATAAGGGTCAGACAGGCTGCGCATAACTATAGAAGGGGGCTGTTTAATTTCGGTGCTCCCACCAGTGCCCTCTATTTTAGTTATTAGTGCGGCTGCTAGTACTGTAATTAAGCATGCCAGGAACCGACAATGCAATGGAACTTGCTGAAATTTAATCATCCTGTGAACTGTAATTAATACTTTCAGAGAGAAGATAGAAATGAATTAAAGCAATATCAATATACACCTCTTACTCCAGAGGGGACAGAGGGATTCTTTTACATTAACTATGCTTTAGGCCCTGCTGCCTCTGCCTCACCTTTGCCTGAGGACTAGTGCATTTACTGCTTCTGTAGTCTCAGGGTGGTTAAAACCTTCTGATCCTCAGCAGGGATGTCTTCACCCCTTCTAAGTGGAGGATGTCTTCTCAGTCCTATTAATTAACTGTGGACAGGTCCAGACTGCAATGAATAATCAGGACTGCAGAGAGAATCATCAGGGCTGACCTTCCCTCCATCCAGGACTTATACAGGTCTAGGGTCAGGAGAAGAGCTGCTAAAATCTCTGCAGACCCCACACACCCTGCACATAAACTGCTCAGAGTTCTGCCTTCAGGCCGACGCTACAGAGCGCTGTTAACTAAAACCAGCCGCCACAGAGACAGTTTCTTCCCCCAGGCTGTTTCTCTGTTGAACATTCAATAGAGCACAAAACAACAGCATACAGATGTTGCAAATGCACCTTTTTATTTATTTATATATGTGTATATTTGTACATTGTAAATATGTATATTCTGTAGTACAAAAACAAAAACCAAAGAGCATAGTGTACCGGAGTCAAATTCCTTGTTTGTATGTACAAACTTGGCAATAAAGCTGATTCTGATTCTGATTCTGATTCTGAGAACTGAATTTATTGCTCTTAAATCATGTGCCATGCGGTATTTTCCAGTACCTTTTTTCTCTACAGGAAGGATGGGTGTGTTCCATGATGAGGCTGAAGGTTCTAACACTCTGCTGCCTTCAGGCCTTCATTGATGTCTCTGATGCCTTCCTGAGCCTGTTGTTTGTGTGGATACTGTGGAACCCAAATAGGCGAGGGAGATGCAACCTGAAAAGAGACTGGGGCGCAGGGGGTTAATCCTACATCTGTGGGCCCTTCAGCCCATAACTGATTAGGTAGGCTCTGCAAAAGAGCTGCAGCTTTGGGATGATCTGTTTTTTCTCTTCCATGATGACATGTGAGCATCTCATGCTGCAACAGAACTTCATCAGTAGCTGTACATTTTATACAGTATGTGTCTGGTCTTTTAGAATACCTTAAGTTGGTGACTGAGGTGTCCTGCCAGTCCGCAACTGCCAGAGAGCACTTTACCACTCCTCCCAATTCCTTAGCTTGGTGCTCAGGATGCAAAGAAAGGGAAACATGAGGAACAGCTTCATCTGACATTAAATACTCTTCTGCTTGGTCAGGTGTTAAATCAACTGTTGCAGCCACACCCTCAGGAGCCACATAAATATTTTTGGATGAAATAAACCATGTCCGACCTTCTACTGTTTCATTAAACAAATCTTGGTACCATTCAGTGTTACAACGGTCGTAGAACAGAGTGACATGGAGCGGGTCAGGCGGAGAGGTAGGGGCAGAGACTTTGAATCCAGGGTTTCCACAGCTGATACACAGAGAAAATGCTGCTTGGAGAAGAAGGTGCGGTCAGCACTCCCCAGTAGATGTCAGCATATTCCTCTGCAACTGGCTGAAAAAGATATTGTCCATGCTGAAGCATTTGTCCACATGCCAAAGAGGAACCATCTAGAAAAGTTACCATTAATCCATCAGGACCACACAGCACTGATGCTCCCAGCTTCACTAATAAGTCTCTGCCCAGCAAATTAACAGGTGTG
This sequence comes from Crenichthys baileyi, assembly GCA_036173005.1. Taxonomy (NCBI): domain Eukaryota; kingdom Metazoa; phylum Chordata; class Actinopteri; order Cyprinodontiformes; family Goodeidae; genus Crenichthys; species Crenichthys baileyi. The sequence goes on from JAHHUM010000030.1 coordinate 669,860, forward strand.
CTGGGTGAGCACACAAAAGGGTGAGTTACTGTCCCAATCTGAACAGGAAGTGGTAAAGTCACAGGCAGAATTTGTGCAGCCCCTGAGAAGCCCATCACAGAAACAGTCTTGGTAGAGAGCAGTGGTTTACGAGGTTGGTGTGTTATGGTGGAATAAGTTGCTCCAGTGTCCACAAAAAAAAAAAATTCAGACAGTTCTCTCCCACCTTTGCAGGCAACATGGGGTCTGCCGTGCCCACGCTGCCTTGGTCCTCCTCAGGGGTGTGTCAGTATGGACTGTAAGACGGGTGTCCACCCATCTGTGGATACTGGCCCTGCTGGGGTGGAGGAGGAATCATACCTGCATTAGGAGGTACCGTTACTCCCTGCTGTGAACCCCAGGTGGGGCAGGTGCGTGCCCAATGTCCAGACTGACCGCAGTTGTAGCACACATCTCCCAGTGCTCTGCTGGCACCACCCCTTCTCTGGGTGCTCCACGCCATCCACCACGACCATGCTGACCACCAACATCCCATCCGCCTCCACGGCCGGGGCCACTGTACCTGTAATTATAAAATGGATGGGGTGGAGGAGGGGGAAATCCCCTTCCTGGCCACTGATCAGTCACAGACATAGGGGTGTGTGCTGCAGGAGATGCAGCCGGAGGAACAGCTTGAGCTGCAGCTAACATTACATTTTCAGTTTTATCACTTTTTCTCTTATTTAATTTTTCTTTGGCCTCTTGCAGCAGCAATTTAAGAAGCTGGTTCTGTAGGTGCTCTTTCTCCTCTTTTTTCTTTTTCTCTGCCTCCTGAGCTGTATGTAAATGGTGAATTAAATGTTTTTCCCACTTTGTGAAGTCTGTTCCCTGCAAATCAGGATTATTTTTCATCTTTTGACACACGTCAACAGGATCTTCTTTTAATATGGCTTCTCTAAACAGCTCTCCCATTCCTGTCCCGTCACCCTTGGGATTAACTCCTGTGTGTCTCATCCACCTGTCCACGGCAGCACTAATGTGCTCTTTCGGATGTTGATTTGGGTCCCAATCGAATTGAGGGACTGCAACGGGGGCGGTGGGCGGATACTGATTTTTTATGGCCTTTCCTAGGGCTGTCATTACACGTGTCAGGGGTGTGTCATCAGGGTCATTACTGCAATCAGCATTCTGTTCTATTTCTCTAGCAACCGAGACACACAGATCACACACAGATCGCCCCAAAATTGCTCTAAAGTCACCTAAGGCCAGTGTCATGCCTTTAGTAAATGTATCTAATTCCTGTAACCAGACACGTCCACATCCTGCAATAGGTGACAACTTATCCACTAATGCCTGTACATCTACCAATGAAAAAGGGACATATTTTGTCATTGCAGCTGATGAGGTCAACAACGGACATTTAAATCTGGATGGACTGCTCTGGCTACGAGTATTCATGGTGTGTGTTCTCTTAGAACCTTTAAACTGCTTTTCTGTCATCTGTTGAGAAGCTTTCTCATGTAATTTATGCATTTTTGATTCCAATTGTGTAACCCCTCTTAAAAGTCTAAGCGTTTCTTGTGCTTCTGTCTCAGGCCCTACTTCAGCTCCTTCACTCAACCAAGCTGTACTGCTGTCTTTTCTGACTGCTTCTTTTGTGTTCTGTACTTGCTGCAGTGAATCAATCCCTGCCACCAAACCAACAAGCTACCCCATTCTGTCTCTTTTTCCTGCATCTTTTGCTTCAACTTTGCCTCTTTTATTCTCGGTTCAACCATCTACCTACCGGTTCCCTGTCATCCATTCCTCCATTTCCTTCAACAATAACTTCCTTGATCTTTTTTATAATTTTCTGAACTTCCTTCTTTGACTTTTTCTCATGTTTTCCATAAATTCTGCCAACACAGTTACCTGATCTGACAACGGTATCCAGGGACCTCTTCCCCATCCACCATCACTCTTTTCCCCATCCAAGTTGCTCTACTTGTGTCTTTTTTTTGTCACACTCTATGGCAATGCAGTTTATAATATAATCACCACTTCTGCAATGACTTCACCTCTTATGCCTTATTTTATGGCAGTACAGTTTGTAATATAATAACCACTTCTACAGTCACTCACACTCAATTGCAGCCATTGACAGCCATTCGCAGCCACTCAATTTTATTCTGTTCTCACTCATATGCACAGTAAATCCAGTTAGACAAATACAAAAACAACAAATACAAATACAGCAGGATATATGGCTTCAATACCCTTCCACTCAGCGGGACTGTCTTTTTCAATCTCTCCTGGTCCGACCGCTGTGATGCCAAACCCGGTTTGACACCTAGGAATCAACCCCCTCACCATTCAAGTATCTCGGGCTGTCTTCCCTCACCTGCCAATTCAGGGTCTCGGGGTCCTATCCCTGGCCTCTTAGAGGCGTCCTCAGTCCCTCGGGGAGGCTTTTACTAACCCCAGCCTAAATACCCCAGTCCTCGTCAGGACTGAGTTTGGATTACCAAATCCGGAACTTATTTACTTCAACACCGTCACCATTTAAGTATCTTCGGTGAAAAGTATGTTACAACAAATATTTTACTCAATACATAATTTCTTTACCCCAAAACATTATTTCAACAAACAAATATTTTACCCAAAACTGATCAAGACTGTAAATTTAAGAGAAAACAGATATCTATTCCACAACACCACTTACACTATTAGCAGGCAAAAGGAGAATAAATATAGATCTCCTTACCTTTTATTTTGGGTCGACCCTGTGGTGTTGTAGAACGACGTCCGCCTCGTAGTCAATTAATTATCCTTTAGTTAGTGCCAAATCCGGGTCACGGCACCAAACGTCGAGGTAGGAAAACTTTACTGGCCATCTGTTAACTCCTACATTACTCCTCACCTCTCATCGACTCGTTTTATTTGGCACCCCCAAGGACAATCCTCAGTCAGAGATCAGTTGTAGTTTCCACAAGTTTATTAAAACCAATTTTAATTCAGAGACGGAGATGTCACACTTACACTACCATATCTTGGAAATCCGTGCGTGTCGCCTGACTGGGGCTGTGTTTCATCACATTTTATACCCCACGCTGCCATGCAGTACACATACACAATCATTCTGTCTGTGGATGTCTCCCCAGCAACAGTATCAAAGAAACAGAGATACATTTCATTATTTAATTAAAGAATTGTTTCCCACGCGTCTTCAGGAATCTTCAGGGAGAGGAGTAACATGCCTCCCTGATACACTGCCGGCTTCTCACGATACAGACAGAAAACACCTGCAAGCTTTAACCTTGAATAATAAACACTCATTGTGTAAAAACTGAACTCTATAATACTAGAGGCTACTGTTAAGGTTTTTTCTAACTATGAAAAGCATAACTCAAACTCCTAATAAAAATCAGTCTGCAAAGTCCCAAATATATCTTAGTTTTGGCTACTAATAATAAGGCAGTTATATTTCCACACTACTAATAATAAGGCCTTTATATTTCCACAATTTCCCCTTTTGATCTCCACCAGGAGATCACTCCACATAGGGTGCAGCCAGCTCCAGCCCCTGAAGTTCGTCCGTCAAAGCACACATCTGATAAGTAGGAGGTTTAGATTCAGCACTCTCCTTCTCAATTGTGGCAGTGATGAAGCGAACCATCAGAGCCCTGATGCATGGTACACAGCAACAACCACAGGTAACCATTATGGCAACAAAAATAGCAATAGAAATCATTAATGACATGACTAAACCTTTCCATTTGCCAAACATATTAGTAAACCATTGCTCCAATGCATTGTCAATCCCTGAATGCTCGTGCATAGTTTTACTCAGAGTTCTCAATCCTTCTAAGGCTCGGGTTACAGATCCGTCAGGAGCGGTGTTATTGGGGATAAAAGTACAACACCTATCTCCAAACATGGCACAGATACCCCCTTTTTCAGCTAGCAACATATCCAACGCCATTCTGTTTTCTATGGCCATGAGAGAGGTTGGTGCTAGTTGTTCTGAGAGACCTTCAACAGCATCTCGGGTTAAGTTGGCCAGTCGTAGTACATTGTAATGAATATAATTAATGCGGTCTACATTCTTGTTAGGACTTATTGGAATAAACGCTGAGATTACGGGGATATTTTCAAAGCCGGCTGCCACTTGTTTCGCTAATTTATTCTCATCTGGCACCCCTCTAGGCACTCCAATTGAATCAATATAGGTGGGAGAGTTCTGCGTGAGGTCGAGTTAGTTAGTTAGTTGCACGCTTCCTTAACACATGTCTTAACACATGTCTGCGCCATGTATAGCTTCCATTTCCTTTATAAGGGGTAAATGGTCCAGCGAGAGTTTTATTGTTAATAGGTGGAAAAATAGGAGCCAGTGTGGTACAGTTAGTGGGTGTAGCTGCCTTGGTTAGATTTAACATACAGTTACAGCCCCAAGTATCAGAGGTGTACATAGGAGCAGGTTCAGTGTAAAGGGAGGGTCTCGCAGCTGCACAGGCAACACAGTTAGACATCTGATTTTCTTGCGCAGTCTCAGCCATCCATTCTAGCTGTAGGTTAGCTTCAGTAAATCCTGTTTCCAATGTTATAAGGTCCTTCACAGTATGTATGTACATCTACATAATGGACAAGGGACGGCCCAGGACTGGGAGTAGGTGATGCTAGTTGTACCTTAATAATGCCTTTAGGGTCTTTTCCTGATTTGTTGACACCTATGACAAAATAATACCCATTAATTGTCTTAAGAGATCGTGGGTTGAGTTGGACATATGTCAGATACTGAGTGGTGAATATGAGGGGGTTCGCAGGTCCACCAGGTGTTGGTGTGGCTCTAATCAAGGGTATATTCTTTTGCAGCTGTCCTAAGTTGTTCCTGGGGTCATAATGATGGGTGTAACTGCCTAGTCCAGTGTTCCACAATACCTGGTCCCAGCTTCCACACGGATTCCGAGACAATTCACAGGGGTGGCCTCTCAACACACACATATAGATGTCATAACCACGCCAACCCGCCTGGTTGGTTCCACAATTAATAATGTTACATAAGTCAAGTTGTGCTACCGTGATTCCTTTAGTATTAGCATGAATGGTCAATTTGGCGCCATAAGGGTCAGACAGGCTGCGCATAACTATAGAAGGGGGCTGTTTAATTTCGGTGCTCCCACCAGTGCCCTCTATTTTAGTTATTAGTGCGGCTGCTAGTACTGTAATTAAGCATGCCAGGAACCGACAATGCAATGGAACTTGCTGAAATTTAATCATCCTGTGAACTGTAATTAATACTTTCAGAGAGAAGATAGAAATGAATTAAAGCAATATCAATATACACCTCTTACTCCAGAGGGGACAGAGGGATTCTTTTACATTAACTATGCTTTAGGCCCTGCTGCCTCTGCCTCACCTTTGCCTGAGGACTAGTGCATTTACTGCTTCTGTAGTCTCAGGGTGGTTAAAACCTTCTGATCCTCAGCAGGGATGTCTTCACCCCTTCTAAGTGGAGGATGTCTTCTCAGTCCTATTAATTAACTGTGGACAGGTCCAGACTGCAATGAATAATCAGGACTGCAGAGAGAATCATCAGGGCTGACCTTCCCTCCATCCAGGACTTATACAGGTCTAGGGTCAGGAGAAGAGCTGCTAAAATCTCTGCAGACCCCACACACCCTGCACATAAACTGCTCAGAGTTCTGCCTTCAGGCCGACGCTACAGAGCGCTGTTAACTAAAACCAGCCGCCACAGAGACAGTTTCTTCCCCCAGGCTGTTTCTCTGTTGAACATTCAATAGAGCACAAAACAACAGCATACAGATGTTGCAAATGCACCTTTTTATTTATTTATATATGTGTATATTTGTACATTGTAAATATGTATATTCTGTAGTACAAAAACAAAAACCAAAGAGCATAGTGTACCGGAGTCAAATTCCTTGTTTGTATGTACAAACTTGGCAATAAAGCTGATTCTGATTCTGATTCTGATTCTGAGAACTGAATTTATTGCTCTTAAATCATGTGCCATGCGGTATTTTCCAGTACCTTTTTTCTCTACAGGAAGGATGGGTGTGTTCCATGATGAGGCTGAAGGTTCTAACACTCTGCTGCCTTCAGGCCTTCATTGATGTCTCTGATGCCTTCCTGAGCCTGTTGTTTGTGTGGATACTGTGGAACCCAAATAGGCGAGGGAGATGCAACCTGAAAAGAGACTGGGGCGCAGGGGGTTAATCCTACATCTGTGGGCCCTTCAGCCCATAACTGATTAGGTAGGCTCTGCAAAAGAGCTGCAGCTTTGGGATGATCTGTTTTTTCTCTTCCATGATGACATGTGAGCATCTCATGCTGCAACAGAACTTCATCAGTAGCTGTACATTTTATACAGTATGTGTCTGGTCTTTTAGAATACCTTAAGTTGGTGACTGAGGTGTCCTGCCAGTCCGCAACTGCCAGAGAGCACTTTACCACTCCTCCCAATTCCTTAGCTTGGTGCTCAGGATGCAAAGAAAGGGAAACATGAGGAACAGCTTCATCTGACATTAAATACTCTTCTGCTTGGTCAGGTGTTAAATCAACTGTTGCAGCCACACCCTCAGGAGCCACATAAATATTTTTGGATGAAATAAACCATGTCCGACCTTCTACTGTTTCATTAAACAAATCTTGGTACCATTCAGTGTTACAACGGTCGTAGAACAGAGTGACATGGAGCGGGTCAGGCGGAGAGGTAGGGGCAGAGACTTTGAATCCAGGGTTTCCACAGCTGATACACAGAGAAAATGCTGCTTGGAGAAGAAGGTGCGGTCAGCACTCCCCAGTAGATGTCAGCATATTCCTCTGCAACTGGCTGAAAAAGATATTGTCCATGCTGAAGCATTTGTCCACATGCCAAAGAGGAACCATCTAGAAAAGTTACCATTAATCCATCAGGACCACACAGCACTGATGCTCCCAGCTTCACTAATAAGTCTCTGCCCAGCAAATTAACAGGTGTGCTGGGTGAGCACACAAAAGGGTGAGTTACTGTCCCAATCTGAACAGGAAGTGGTAAAGTCACAGGCAGAATTTGTGCAGCCCCTGAGAAGCCCATCACAGAAACAGTCTTGGTAGAGAGCAGTGGTTTACGAGGTTGGTGTGTTATGGTGGAATAAGTTGCTCCAGTGTCCACAAAAAAAAAAAATTCAGACAGTTCTCTCCCACCTTTGCAGGCAACATGGGGTCTGCCGTGCCCACGCTGCCTTGGTCCTCCTCAGGGGTGTGTCAGTATGGACTGTAAGACGGGTGTCCACCCATCTGTGGATACTGGCCCTGCTGGGGTGGAGGAGGAATCATACCTGCATTAGGAGGTACCGTTACTCCCTGCTGTGAACCCCAGGTGGGGCAGGTGCGTGCCCAATGTCCAGACTGACCGCAGTTGTAGCACACATCTCCCAGTGCTCTGCTGGCACCACCCCTTCTCTGGGTGCTCCACGCCATCCACCACGACCATGCTGACCACCAACATCCCATCCGCCTCCACGGCCGGGGCCACTGTACCTGTAATTATAAAATGGATGGGGTGGAGGAGGGGGAAATCCCCTTCCTGGCCACTGATCAGTCACAGACATAGGGGTGTGTGCTGCAGGAGATGCAGCCGGAGGAACAGCTTGAGCTGCAGCTAACATTACATTTTCAGTTTTATCACTTTTTCTCTTATTTAATTTTTCTTTGGCCTCTTGCAGCAGCAATTTAAGAAGCTGGTTCTGTAGGTGCTCTTTCTCCTCTTTTTTCTTTTTCTCTGCCTCCTGAGCTGTATGTAAATGGTGAATTAAATGTTTTTCCCACTTTGTGAAGTCTGTTCCCTGCAAATCAGGATTATTTTTCATCTTTTGACACACGTCAACAGGAACTCCTTTTAATATGGCTTCTCTAAACAGCTCTCCCATTCCTGTCCCGTCACCCTTGGGATTAACTCCTGTGTGTCTCATCCACCTGTCCACGGCAGCACTAATGTGCTCTTTCGGATGTTGATTTGGGTCCCAATCGAATTGAGGGACTGCAACGGGGGCGGTGGGCGGATACTGATTTTTTATGGCCTTTCCTAGGGCTGTCATTACACGTGTCAGGGGTGTGTCATCAGGGTCATTACTGCAATCAGCATTCTGTTCTATTTCTCTAGCAACCGAGACACACAGATCACACACAGATCGCCCCAAAATTGCTCTAAAGTCACCTAAGGCCAGTGTCATGCCTTTAGTAAATGTATCTAATTCCTGTAACCAGACACGTCCACATCCTGCAATAGGTGACAACTTATCCACTAATGCCTGTACATCTACCAATGAAAAAGGGACATATTTTGTCATTGCAGCTGATGAGGTCAACAACGGACATTTAAATCTGGATGGACTGCTCTGGCTACGAGTATTCATGGTGTGTGTTCTCTTAGAACCTTTAAACTGCTTTTCTGTCATCTGTTGAGAAGCTTTCTCATGTAATTTATGCATTTTTGATTCCAATTGTGTAACCCCTCTTAAAAGTCTAAGCGTTTCTTGTGCTTCTGTCTCAGGCCCTACTTCAGCTCCTTCACTCAACCAAGCTGTACTGCTGTCTTTTCTGACTGCTTCTTTTGTGTTCTGTACTTGCTGCAGTGAATCAATCCCTGCCACCAAACCAACAAGCTACCCCATTCTGTCTCTTTTTCCTGCATCTTTTGCTTCAACTTTGCCTCTTTTATTCTCGGTTCAACCATCTACCTACCGGTTCCCTGTCATCCATTCCTCCATTTCCTTCAACAATAACTTCCTTGATCTTTTTTATAATTTTCTGAACTTCCTTCTTTGACTTTTTCTCATGTTTTCCATAAATTCTGCCAACACAGTTACCTGATCTGACAACGGTATCCAGGGACCTCTTCCCCATCCACCATCACTCTTTTCCCCATCCAAGTTGCTCTACTTGTGTCTTTTTTTTGTCACACTCTATGGCAATGCAGTTTATAATATAATCACCACTTCTGCAATGACTTCACCTCTTATGCCTTATTTTATGGCAGTACAGTTTGTAATATAATAACCACTTCTACAGTCACTCACACTCAATTGCAGCCATTGACAGCCATTCGCAGCCACTCAATTTTATTCTGTTCTCACTCATATGCACAGTAAATCCAGTTAGACAAATACAAAAACAACAAATACAAATACAGCAGGATATATGGCTTCAATACCCTTCCACTCAGCGGGACTGTCTTTTTCAATCTCTCCTGGTCCGACCGCTGTGATGCCAAACCCGGTTTGACACCTAGGAATCAACCCCCTCACCATTCAAGTATCTCGGGCTGTCTTCCCTCACCTGCCAATTCAGGGTCTCGGGGTCCTATCCCTGGCCTCTTAGAGGCGTCCTCAGTCCCTCGGGGAGGCTTTTACTAACCCCAGCCTAAATACCCCAGTCCTCGTCAGGACTGAGTTTGGATTACCAAATCCGGAACTTATTTACTTCAACACCGTCACCATTTAAGTATCTTCGGTGAAAAGTATGTTACAACAAATATTTTACTCAATACATAATTTCTTTACCCCAAAACATTATTTCAACAAACAAATATTTTACCCAAAACTGATCAAGACTGTAAATTTAAGAGAAAACAGATATCTATTCCACAACACCACTTACACTATTAGCAGGCAAAAGGAGAATAAATATAGATCTCCTTACCTTTTATTTTGGGTCGACCCTGTGGTGTTGTAGAACGACGTCCGCCTCGTAGTCAATTAATTATCCTTTAGTTAGTGCCAAATCCGGGTCACGGCACCAAACGTCGAGGTAGGAAAACTTTACTGGCCATCTGTTAACTCCTACATTACTCCTCACCTCTCATCGACTCGTTTTATTTGGCACCCCCAAGGACAATCCTCAGTCAGAGACCAGTTGTAGTTTCCACAAGTTTATTAAAACCAATCTGAATTCAGAGAGGGAGATGTCACACTTACACTACCATATCTTGGAAATCCGTGCGTGTCGCCTGACTGGGGCTGTGTTTCATCACATTTTATACCCCACGCTGCCATGCAGTACACATACACAATCATTCTGTCTGTGGATGTCTCCCCAGCAACAGTATCAAAGAAACAGAGATACATTTCATTATTTAATTAAAGAATTGTTTCCCACGCCTCTTCAGGAATCTTCAGGGAGAGGAGTAACATGCCTCCCTGATACACTGCCGGCTTCTCACGATACAGACAGAAAACACCTGCAAGCTTTAACCTTGAATAATAAACACTCATTGTGTAAAAACTGAACTCTATAATACTAGAGGCTACTGTTAAGGTTTTTTCTAACTATGAAAAGCATAACTCAAACTCCTAATAAAAATCAATCTACAAAGTCCCAAATATATCTTAGTTTAAGCTACTAATAATAAGGCAGTTATATTTCCACACTACTAATAATAAGGCCTTTATATTTCCACACCATGTCAGTAATTTCGATATTTTAAAAAATGAAAAGAAAAGTCGTTTCCTGGTCTTGCTGTTAGTGGTTAGGTTATTGTTATCGTTCATTTATCGTTACCGAGGTGAACTGTTCAATATATCATGTTAGTCATTTTAGGCCATATCGCCCAGCCCTAGTTTGCATGTTCTCGCTGTGGTGGGTGGGTTCTCTCTGGGTACTCCGGCTTCCTCCCACAGTCCAAAGACATGAACGTTAGGTTAATTGGCCTCTCTAAATTGCCCTTAGATGTGCATGGTGGTTTGTCCTGTGTGTCTCTGTGTTGCCCGCGATGGACTGACGACCTGTCCAGGGTGTACACTGCCTCTGGCCCATAGACTGCTGGAGGTAGGCACCAGCTCCTCCAGAACCCTGCATGGAAGAAGCAGGTATAGAAAATGGATGGATGGATAGATGATTATGGTGTGTTAGTCTTGTTCATAGGGGATATAAGGGATGCATTGGGAGATACACAGGGAAATCAAGACTTGCTCTGGTTCTGTCAAGGTAAAGAAAGAGCTTAACGGAAAACTCTCGATTTTCTGGTCCGTTTATGTCCCTAACTTCCCCTATTGTCATGAGATATAGATTGGGACCTAAAGAAAGAGATCATGCATAAAAGCATCTGAAATGAGCTTCCTCCGTAAGGTGGTGAGATTTTGCCTTCAAGTATTAGAAACTGTCGTCTTTGGGGGAGCTTGGAGAAGAGCTGCAGTTCCTCTGCATCAAAAGATATCAGTTTTGGTTCTTCAGGCATCTGATTAGGATGACTCCAAGATGTCTCCATTTAGAGGCCTGGAATGGTTTAACTCCTTGACAAAACAGTTTGGGGTTATGGGGTTTAACTCCTGGACCTGGCACCGCTGGAAATAAAGCAGACAAATATCTGTATATATAGCTTTTAACACTGGCAGAGCTGAGGACTTTGTGTTTATTTTTACAGGTTTTAACCACTACACCAAAAGTTACTGTAGAAGTGAGTCATAATCTAAACAACCTAAAAGAATAACACTCAGCTATAAGACTGATCCCTAGGAGGTATGAGGTTTTTAAGTCTTTTTTTGTGTACATAATATTTCTGAATCTACATTCTACATTCATTTTAGAGCAAACTGTCAATTCAATATAGCAGGTGGGTTTGCAAAAATTAACTGAATATTTTACTTTCTGGTGAAGCATGTATATGTAAAGTTTCTAGAGAGAGATAAAAAAACTTTTTTCTGATAACTGCTGCTAAAGTGCCTCATGTGGGAAATTTAACTGCTTGAGAAAAGCTTGAAATATTCATAAAGACAGCAGGAAATAACTCCCTTAACACTTGCTCATTTTCATAAAAACCTGTCATTTGCAAAACAGAGTTGTGCAAAAGTACGCAAACGTAGAACAGTGGAAAGATTGTTGAAATGTTGAAAGAAAACCATGAGAATACTCCTCTGTATGTTGCCAAAAGCCTTGTAGGAAAGAGCAGACATGTGGAAGAAGGCCTACATGCAAAATACTGTGTGTTGTGGAGAGAAAAAAAACACCCTCATCACACAATACTTAGTGTGAAGCATGGAGGTGGCAACATCATGCTTAGGGTTACTTTTCTTTAGCAGGGACAAGGAAGCTGGTCAGAGTTGATGGGAAGCTTGATGGATTTAATAAAGGCTGCAAAAGTTGCAAATGACTTGGGATTAGGCGGTACCTCCAAGCAGCACAACATACAGCCAGAGCTACAGTGGAATGGAGTTTAAAAAGGCCCAGTCAAAGTCCAGACCAAAATACATTTGAGAATTCATATTAGGATTTAAAAATTGGTCTCCTTTGATGGGAAAACATTCCTTCTATAGATGTTCAAAGCTTGCAGAGCTTACATACCCTACAGGTCTTGCATATGTAATGGCAGCCAAAGGCGGTTCAACAAAAGGAGAGGGGCTGAATACGAATGCATTTCACACTTTCCAGATTTGTATCTGTAAAAAAACAGTGGAAAACCATGTATCCTTTTCCTTCCACTCAGCAATAATGCTCTACTTAGTGTTGGTCCATTACAAAAAGTCCCAATAAAATACACAGAGGTTTGTGGTTGCGACATTAAATAATGTGAAACAGTTTGGGGTTTTATGGGTCACTGTGAATTCCTTTACACCAAAACATACAAATAATGTCTTTATTTCGGCCTCTAAACATGAGGATTTCTGTTTTGAACACATTTGTTGGATTTTACTTCTTGTGCATTATGTAAACAAGTTCAGAGATAACGGAAACAGATTCTTTACGTTCAGATCTCTACATCCTCTCTGTTGGTCCTTTGGTTGTGAGAAAACGACACAGCGAGTGAGTTTGCGTGAGTGGCTGAGGAACAGAGAGTGACACTGAAAGAGGAGGAAGGCGGTGAGTTCCATTGGCTGCAGGTTGATCCAATTTAGAGGCGGATGTTGAGTCTCAGCTAACCCCCCCCCCCCCCCCCCCCCCCCCCCCACACACACACACACACACATACACTCCATCTCCACAATCAAAACAGCACCAAAATCATTTTTCAGACACACATTAATTGTCATGGAAACCTTTGCAAAGCAAGAAAACAGATGTATCAATCAAAGTGATCACACGAACCTGAGGCAGCCAAACACCTCCTTTGTATTTTAAACGCTGCTGCCCGTCTGCCTACTGATTCTCAGTCTAACGGCAGGCAGGCAGGCTAGAGCACAGACGATGTGGATGCGTGCTGTCTCCTACCCATCTGCTGCTGGTGTTACAATACATGACATCCAAGGTGATCTCCTACCATTAAAATGATATCTGAATTGTTGATACTGTCAAGAGCTTAAAATGAGTGGGTGGGGATGATGCTTTGAAAAGGAATAGGTGGAGAGGTGGCTTTAGATCCTCTCTAAGCCTCCTTTTTGAACCTCAAACTCCAGCATCCTCCCAGGGAGGAGGAGGAGGTGGAGGAGAAGGAGGAGAGGGAGGGAAGAGAGGGTGGAGGAAGAGGCAGTGGAAGAAACAAATGAAACAGTCTCTGTAACCACATGTTGCTGGGTTTGACTGAACCACCACTGCAGCAGCAGCAGCAGCATCTACCCTCTCCCCTCCTTGCATCCTTCATCTGCATGTGTAGTTCCTGCCACCTGTGGCAGCACTCTTACTCCCTCTACGCCACAAAAAGCTAACAAAAAAGAGAAAAGCCGTGAAGAGGAGAGCAAAAGAGAGGCTGGACAAGGGGAGGATTGCTTTCATGATAAGTGGACTTCTGACAGAGAGAGATCAACCGTACTTGACACAAATGAAAGGTAAGACAATGGGAGGGAAACACTAATGCATTTTAATGCTGCTTTGCATCTGTCTGGCGATGCTTGCTTTAGACATCACTGTCAGTAGTTTTACCTGAAGGAGAAAAGGGTCAACAATTGAATCTGTCAGTGGATGTAAACAAGTATACAAAGACTGTGCCTCAACAGGTGGTGGCATAGCAGCAGCTGTCTGTTCTGACACAAATGAAGGGGTGCGAAAGTGATTGTCTGGGTCCAGAGTTGATGGTTTCTCCATCTTTTGGTAAATCCCTGCGGGTGACAGGTTAATTCATGCAATTGAGCTCACCAGGAGGGAGCCCACTTTTAACTCTCTAAAACTAGATGATATTTCAGAACAAATATTACTGACATAAGCCATTCAAAACAAAACCTTTGCAAAAATAAAACATTTTGACACTCTTTGCACTTCTGTGCAATATTAAGAGTGGATGTTTTCCAGTCCAGCTGTATTTGTTTGCTTCCTTTATCTAAGTGTTGATTATGTCCAGCTAAAGCTTTCCTGTCTGGTTCTCAATATGTAGTTGATTAGACACATGGTGGCACTATTGAGATAGAAGAAATCTTTAGCTGCATTGTTTTGCCCTTTCCTTACAATAACCCCCCCCCCACACACTTTTTGTTGTTGTTATTGGCTGCTTCTATTGCTGTGAATGTGGAATTTGTACCTAAAGTTGTATTTTTCTTTGAAGTGACATTTCTTTGCTTTGTAAGAGGAACTCACCTGTTGTATGAGGCAAAGTGGGGTTGGTCTCACTATCAGATTTATATGCACAATTTGGTGATGCTGCTGGTCAGTATGCAGGTAAGCAGGCGAGCAGAGCTGTCTCTATGGATATTGCTTTCGTCACTACACTTCCCATCAAGCTAGTGCAGAGGGGCTCTGGTTGTGCAGCTGAGGCGGACCCCTTGACAGCACAAAACCAGGATTATAAGATAAACAATAAACTGCAGCCCTGTTGTACCAACACCCTTCTCACTAATTTGGTGAAGAACCTTAAAATTAATTAATCTTTTATTGCAGTAGCATAATCTCAGACTACAGAAAATGTTGAAAAATCCAAAAAACTAAATTTCCTCTGAAGAAGTAATTGATAACAATTCATATAAAATAAATCTTTATTATTTACTTGAATTTATACTTTACCTTTTTAAGGTGATCCCTGGGATATAAATATAACCGGACAGAGAGGCCCATTTTACCTTGTGGATCTTCAAAATAAGAAAGACAAGCGAGCATGCCATTTAAGTAAAGGCAAATGTGTTGATTATTAGAACTCAGCAAACTGCTACACAAAAATAGCTACTCACACAAACCTGCTCATATCTATGGTCAGAGGAATAAAAAAATAATAATTAAACAACTGGAACTATGATGAACAAGGCTGGAGGACAACCTGGGTTTGTCTTGCTACCATCTGCAATGAGCGTGATTACAAGGAAGGTAAAGAAAATCTCTAAAATTCACTATTAGACAAGTGCAGCAAAGAATAATATCTTGAAGTCAACAAGTGTCAAGAACCATTAGAAGCTATCATCTGTACATCCTAACCAGTTATTAAAGCAACATGCAATGAAAAATTTACCATTTACTATCACAAACATGGGGTTTGTTAACACTGCTAGAACTTTAACTGGAACTGTGATCTTTGGTCAGATGAAATGAAGGTTGATTTTTTTGGCATCAAACACTCCAGGTGGGTGTGGCATAAAGAAAATGATTAATATGTAGAAAAAATTCTCATGCAAACTATTAAGTATGGTAGAGGATCTGTGATGTTGTGGGTCCTATGAACTAGTAGGAATGCAGGGCCCCGTGAACTCTCAGCAATAAGACATCGTGGATTAAGATCTTGTGGCGTCTTGTAGAAAAGCTGAAGAAGGGTCATCACTGGTTCTTGCACCAAGCTAACGATCCAAAACATTAGTGGGTTGATTTATTGAGATTCTGCAAGCAGGACTGGTCAAACATTCCTGTAGCTGAATGTTCCAATCTTGTGAAATGTGATAGGAGAAGACTAAATGATTATAAACTGGGGATGCAAAAAAGTGCTGTACCAATAATTTAAATAAAATGTCACTGTGGATTTTACCCCTCATGAATAAATGTACTCAGTTTGAATTTATGCTACTGCAGAAATAATTTATTTTAATGCTTTTAACTCATCTTAAACAGGGATGCCAAAAAGTATGTAGAACATTGTATTAAATAGACACTTGGAAACTGAATAATTGGTCTTTACATCTCTGAATATATTTGTTTTGTCTCAAATAGCTCTAAAATCTATTTTTTATCAGCAAATACCTTGCTGTGCTATAATGGCAATGTCAATTCTTCTTTTTCATAACTTTTATCTTGAATGTTTATAACACTGGTGTAATATTACCCTAGACCTGTTGGTTTTACATCATACTGAGGATGATAACTGAGGGGAGAGGGCCTATAAAGAACGCTCCACTGACAGCTTTAGCTGTGCTTTTAGAGCCTGTAATGTGGCCCTGCAGTGTGTTTGATCTTATTACTGCTGGCTAACAAAAGTAATACAAAAGAAAAGAAAAGAGATCACCCCCTCTGTAGAGTACTCAATTTCAACAAGAATTTCTTTAAAACACAGACATAATATCTCAAAATATTTAAACAGAGTTATACATTGCAAGATGCAAAGAAAAACATGGTTTTTACCACCAGGAAAAATGGTTTGGAAAGGGACAGCAGAAGGACAACAGTTGGAACATTTTACTGCTTACTACCTTCACTGGAAACAGGTTTATGTGGAAATAGAGCATCACAGAAAGGCAAAAGGCAGGGGAAAAATAATCTCAGTGGTGCAATGTATAAATTGTCACATTTCTTTTGAAATGAGACACTGTGTTCTCTGAGCAACAAAGATATGTTGCTGAGCTTGTTATTGGAGCATAGTTTGAAAGCCAGCATCTGTTTTTGTTATTAGAAGTGCAAACGGTGCTTGTGAAATGATCAACTCGCCCACCTGTGAAGGCCCTAATAATGCAGAAAGATATTAAAAAGTAAAAAACTGAAGTCTTTTTCCTGGAAGATAATTTCCTCCATCACTGCCAGACTTAATAAACATTTGCAACATTCTAGATATGTTTTAGAAACAAGAATTAGGTGCAGAAGTTTGAATATTTAGTGGATCTTTTCTAATCCACATATGGTCAGAATGATACATACAGGTTTAAATATATACATACACCCCCACTAAATTTGGTTAAATGTTCTTTAGCAAGTTTTACCTTGATCTCAAACTTTAGGTTGCCATCAACAAGCTTCTGGCATAATTCTGGCTGTATTTTAATCGTTTGTATATATTTAAACTGACTGGTTCCTAGCACATAGACCCGGGTTTTAGGCACTGTCCATTACTCTCAATAGGGTTGAGATCAGAACTCTGCCAGTTTGGATATACATTTAGATTATTCCTCTTGTATAAACATCCATTTTTCCCCAAGTTCAACCAATCTAGCTGTTGATTTGAGATGAAGCGGAAAAATGTCTTCATTATTCCATCCACTTTGTGCAAACTACCACTATTATTGGCAACTAGACAGTCCCACTGCATGATGCTACCACCAAAGTGCCTTATAGTTGGTACAATGTTTTAGGTGTGAAACTCTCACATTTACTCCTACACACATTAATCATGTCATTGCTGCCAAGAAAATCAATCTTTATATTGTCTTGAAATAATATTTTTCTCCAGAAGTTATTTAGCTTGTATGTGTGAGCTCCTGCAAGTTTCAGTCAGGCTTGAATATGTTAATTTTGGAGCAGGAGCGTCTGACCAGCTTGCAGTCCATAGTGATGTAAGCTAGCTTCAATGTAGTGACATTGGTATTCCAGAAGTTTCTCCTTCATTGTAGGCTTGATACTTGGTGGTTCCTGCATTATTTTGAACATCCTCAGCAAATTCCTATCATCTGAAAGGGAAAGTTTAGACCTTGTTCCAAATGCTGTCAATGCATTGACACAACCGAATAACTTATACTTGCATGACACTGCATTTATTTATGATTGTCCTTAAATATTCACTGTGTTGTTTGAACTTCTCCATTGTTCAGAGTATTGGGCAATGAAAAAGTGCTGTTAAAGAAATCGTATTCATGCTGGCTCATAGAAACCAACTACTGTCTCCAATCATGATCACCAGTCAGAAGTCATTAGGACTTGGCAAGCTCAGTTGCTGCTTTGCAAGCCAAAGTTGTTCTGTTCTCTTAAGAGAGAAAAAACTGGCAACCCTGTTGAAGAAGCCATTCTTTTTCATACTTTTTCTAATTGTCATGACCTTTAATATTCAATCTGAGAACGGATGCCTGTCAGCTCTCAGATAGAAGAATCTGTATTTTGCCATTTCTCTGAGAATTGCATGGTTTTACCTTGGGGTCAATTTGATGGGATGTCACTCCTGGGCAGGGTGGCAACTGTCTCAGATTGTGATCAGACTAATGCTGATCAATTTATCAATCGGACTGTGACTCTCAATAACAACCCTGTCAAAATGCAAAGTTTTGTTTATGTAAAAATGAGACCATAATAAATTTATTCAGAACTTCTTCCACATATACCGTAATTTGACATTTATCTAGTAGAATTCAACTGAAAATAAAACCAGTCAGATTGAAAGTGTACACAGCCTAAATTGCTTTGTTGAAAAAACTTGCAATTTAATTTCCGCAGTCAGTCTTCTTTGGCAGGCGTCAGGCAGCTTCCCACATCGCCACTCTGCTTTATTTGCCCACATTGCCTTGAAGAAGTTATCCAAGAGCCCTCAAGAGGGTGTGAAAATATCTGTGCCTAGCTTTCTTTATGTGGCTCTCAAGATTTTCTGTCGAAAAGAATGCCCTGGCATTACTAACCTTATGTTGATTTGGATGTGTGCTTGGTCTCAGTTTGATGCTGAAAATGAAATCTTTATTCATCTACCTAAACAATTTGGCTCTAAATTGGCTGGTATTTGGAACTGGTTATAACGTGATTAACTCTGACAGAAACCTCAGCTCCATCTGAAAAAGTTACTCTAGAGCATGATGCTGCTACTGTTGTGCTTCAGTGTGGGTATGGGGTTCTTTAGGGGATGTTCAGCCTTGTTTTCATTAGGTTTATTTGTTTGGTTCTATTAGAGCAGGGGTTCCCAAAGTGGGGGTTGGGACACCCCTGGGGGTTGCGAGACATCAAATGTGGGCTTACCAAATGATTTTTAGAATGATGTGACCGTTGAGGTGTATGGAGAGGCCAAAATAGGCAAAATTAAATGAATCAATATGAAATAAATGAATGTCCCATGAAATAAATAAATAATATATGATGAAATTAAATAATAAAATGTCATTTAAAACAAATTAATTTATTTTAAAATACATGTCATTATTTCACTCTGTATTTTATAAAAAAATATGGAGTGTAAAAATTATATTTATTTTTAGGGGGTCGCCAGACTCTGGCACTGTTATTTTGAGGGTAACAGGCTGAAAAGTTTGGGAACCCCGGTATTAGAGTACAGCAGTTCTCCTACAAAGTTTTGAGAGATTTTAAAAACATCTTCTGATTGATACCTTTGTATAATCTGAACCTTTGTAACTTTTGTAACCCCTCTTCAAACTATAATGTTATGTAAAGGATGCAAAGGAGCACATGTCAGAAAAAATCAGCTAGGACAGCTGAACTTTATTGATCTGTCAATGTTTTATTTCTTAAGTTACAAAACCTTACATTTTAACTGGGAATGAACACTTTTGAGAGCCACTGTATTTGATTAACAGCATCTGGCTGGTACTTTCAATCATAAACCTATAGAAGCAGCAAGTGTGGACTCAACTTTTCCATGAATGTAACGTCTGACTTTCAACTTTTACAACTTTCCTTTTGGCTTCAGTGTATGAATTTAAAGAATGATTTTTTTCCCACTATTTTTAAATTGTATTTAATCAAATGTATTGATTTGGACTTTTTTGCTTTTCAAACCAGAATCTTAAAGCCAGCAGGATGCCTGGACTCATTAACAAGGAGACCCGGTGTGCTCTGCCCCTCAGTGTGTCTGACATCACTTGCTGCGTCAGGGGTTATACTCTGGCTCTGACGGCCTCGATGACCTATGAGAATATTGAGGATCATGCAATTGAGGGTAAGTGAGACTACTGCTTTCCATAACTGTGTAGATTCAATTCAAACCTTGTGCCTTGAAAAGCTCTGGTAAATTCATATTTATCAACTGACTGATTGCTTTTTTTGATCCTTTTGATTGTGCATCTTTTTTTTCTTTCTTCCCTTTAGGTATCTTCATATATCCACTGGAAGAACATTCCATTGTTGTAGGGTTCGAGGCTATGATATGCAGTCAAATTATAACCCTACAAATAAAAGGCAAGGCAAAACTTGATGATTGTTATCAGGACAGCTGCCACTCAACTAACGGGGCGCTGCAGAGCGGCACCGGTAAGGCTGAAGTGACTCAGATCAATATTGTTATATGAGCTCCAGGTCCAAAGGCTTCTATTTGTGTAGAGTGTAAGGGGTTTGTTGTGATAAAAACATAAAGCAGTATAATCGAAGTCTGCAGATCTCTTTCAGCTCTGTGATGTGTTGGATAATTCAGCTGTTTATTTTGGTCTTCAATGCTCCTCTGTAATATCTGGTTCAGTGTTTTTCAGTAGCCAGGCTGTAGACCAATAAACCTACTGAGAAATATGGGGATTATTCATATGCTTTAAGAATGCAGCAGGGAAGCTAAGTATTATAAGTCTTTCTAAGTAAATATATTTGTAAAGAGGCCATGACATGACATTTACATCAGATAACAACCAAAGTTATCCACATGTACAATGAAATCAAACAAATAGGTTGATAAATTAACGTGTAGCTAATAAAATAGAATGACAGGAATGACAAGAAATGGACACACAAAAAAGAGGTGTGAAATGACATAAAAAGCCACAAAACTGTAAATATTTAGAAGGTGGTCCTCCCCTATCAGTGGTAATTAATTTCAGATAGTTATTTTTTCTATTAATGGTATCTAAAAAGCTTCCTCATTACCAAGGTATCACAGAAGCATTTCATGATGGTATAAGGTGAAAGCTCTGTTAAGACCTTCACTACCTAATTATTTCAAAACATACAAATGGCATTAGTTAAAGGTGTATTTCTAAACCCTTGAAAGTTCTGGAGGTCAAAAAAACATGATTTCACCATGAACTGCCCAAGACCATCACATGATTAGCAGTGCAGTCAAAAGAATAATCACAAAAAGTATCAAAGAGCTAAGGACCATTTGCAGAGAGTATGAGAAGAACCTATAGTTAGCAGGTACCATTGTTTCAGAAAAAACGAACAATTAATGCACCCAGCTACAATGGCCTCTATGCCCACTCACTGCGCAAGACTCCTCTGCTGAAGAAAAAGCACATTGCTGCTCATTTAAAGTTTGCAGCAGCAGCAGCAGCAGCAGCTAGGTTTTGTGGTGGAAACATCATGGTATGGGGCAGTGTTTTCAGCATACGATACAAGCAGACTCTATATGATTCAAAGAAGCATGAATGGAAAAATATAATGAGAAATCCTTGATAAGAATCTGTTACCATCTACATAAAGAAAAAACGGTGCAAGGGAATGATCCCAAACATTGCCAAGGACACTCTCAGTTGGTTTCAGAGAAGAAAAAAATGCTTCTGGAGTTTTCTACACACTTGAATCTTATCATTACGAACAAAGGATTTTTTTTACTAAGAATTTAGGTACAATATGTTTTCATTTGTCATCCCACTTTATTGCAAATACCTTTATGTACTTTATCATGAACTGTGATTTCTTTGTGTGGGTATTTTTGGTTGTTGCTGACATCTGCTGGAAATTCCACACCAAAAGAACTATGCTTAATATATTTAGTGAGGAAAATGTTGACATGCTCAGTATTATATTAATATGCTGTGGCATTTTATGCTCAAAGAGAATCCAAATGGCAAATGTTGAAACAATTTTGGGAGACGGTTTAACACAGCAAGCATCATTGACAATGCAGCCCTGAAGGGATTCTAAAGATTGACTCAGCTACTATTTTTAATCCAGCATTAGACGTGTACTTAAAGACCCTTCTGAAAAAAGTGTTCTTCATTGGTTTGTAAAAAACTGTTTTGCAGCAGGAACATTATTTTAATTGATGAAAAGAAGAATTGACCAAAATAACGAATTGTTAAAGTTTACTTTAAGATACTTTTACATTGTTTTTGTCACAAAATAATACTTTAATCTTTCTGAACTGGAGTTACTGGGAACATACTGATGGATGAGGACTTCGAGAGGACAGTGTTGGTGGTTAACCTTGGAATTATTCCTCCAATGGAGACTGTACATATCCTGGTGAGCACGTCTTCTGAGCTCACCACTTTGCCCAGTGGTGGTATCAAGGTCTCATCCCCACCTGTTTGCACACCTCGGGTACAACGGACCATCAATGAGGAGCAGGGATTGTCCCCAAACTTCTCAAGAACGTAAGAAATCAAGAATGTATGAGTGTTTAGTTAAAATTTACTGCATTTTAAATGCGATCTATAACTGCAAGCTGGACATCCAGGTTTTACAGTCATATTCAATAAAGTAGAATATAGGTTTTGGTGAGGCTCGTTTGTAAGATTAAAAGTACCTTTTGAAAATAACAACCTTTTAGCTAGTTTTAAACATGCTTTCATAAAGCCCCCATATCTGTATTAACAATGTTTTTAATTGGTCTTATGTAATGTTCTAATTATAAATGTTATGTTTTCTTTAGCTGTAAGCGGAAAACCATTATATTAGCATAAAATACATAAAGGCTTGAAAACATCAGTCTGTGTAATTAATTACCCTCGTGTTTCACCTAGTGAGTTGAGTTACTGAAATAAATGAATTTTCGATAACGTTCTAATTTATTGAATAAGATTGTATGTTGTTTAATGTTGTTTATGCCTAAAGAAATTCTAATTTTAGGCGTGATAGACCCACTTGTGCCTCAAGTCCTCATGATCAAAATTCAAACGCCTCACTGTGGCTGGCATCGCTGCTGGAGGATGAGGCTATAAACTCCATGGACTATGAATTTAACTTCCAGCTAGAGATCCGGGCTCCGTATCTCCTTGCAGGTAAAATGATTCATCTCCCTGCATGAATGTACATGTTATGCATTTATTGGAGGCTCTCACATCTGTAAAACAAAACTCCTACAACATGGTAACATGTTCTGCATTGCAAAATGTATATTTTGTCTAAACAGATCAATTTGATTTTCAAATAATTCTCAATAATTTAAAAGATTTCAACTTAAGGGTCCTTTCACACTATATTAGGACCGCCATTTGTTCTCTAGGGTCTCCAAGACTGTTTCAGTTTCACTGGATCACGGCAAGCTAGTTTCATTGTCAAGGCAAGTAGATCTTACTGTGCTCTTAGTACCTGGCACAGGTTTTCCCCTCCTGTGTTCTTTGCCATCCTAATACAATGATACTGCTGTGGGTATCAGGATGTTTTCTCCTAATCTGCAAAACTTCTCTCCATATATGAGAGGTTTCTGCATATTCGCCATCAGTTACAGTGGAGAAGAAGCTTATCTGCAACATGAGAAAATGTGGGGGAGGGGTTTTCTGCAGAAATGCAGCTCAGTTTCAAATCCGTTCTTTCTCTCTCTGAGTGTGACAAAATGGGTGAGAACACTATTTGCCCCAGAGAGTTTAGTCTATTATTTTGAGTAAACATTCTTATTTACTTGATTTAGCAATACCTGTTAAATGAAATATTCCACTGGAGAGCATTTTGTTGGAACTTGGAAGAGAGTATTTAAACAGAAGAATTGAGTTGTTCAGGAGGAGAGAACCAGGTCAGAGTAGCTGAGTGCACTTGACATCACTTTAGGTTGCTTTAAGTTCAGGTATGATCATATGCGCCATGTTAACTTATAAGTTAAAAGTTTTTGGATTTATTAAAATATTTGTTGTCACAAGTTTTTATAAATAAACCACCTGCAAGAGTGGACAACATCTGCCTACTGCCCTAAATTTTGGAAGTGCAATCAGAGACAATCATGCACACAAAATCCAAAATCAGTTTTTTTCACTGTGAGCTGATCACTGAAGCTCTGAAGCGTGAAGTTAGCTTTTTATTTGGTCTTTCTGCAGCTGCTCAGGCTTTTTCCTCATTACTCAACACAATCCCAGGGACTGTGTTGAGTAATGAGGAAACAGCATGACAAAATTCATCACTTCTCTCGGTCTCCCACCAACCAAGTAATATTTGCAATTTTATTGTTGTGTGCTCCCCCCCCCTGATGGGAGCACAATTTCATGATCTCTGTGTGCAAACACTACTGATCAAGGCACATGTATGGCACTATGCTGAAGACCTTTCCAAGACCCTGCAGAGACTATCCACATTCTGGCTGATGTTCATGTTGCAATGTGGTCTTAGTCTGGTATGAAGGAGGCTTTTCAAGCAATAGTAAAATAGATGAAACTCATTTTGCCGACTTTAATGACATTTTGGAGGTATGCTAATTTCACAAATAGCCACACACGTTATCCTATATTATTATTGGTGATCCTAGTTAGTGTCTGTGTAGCTTCCGTGTATGTGCCCATCTTTTAGAAGTGAATGTGGAATAGATTACGTCTTCTATAGCTGTTGATTTAAACTTCACAGCTAAGTTTTTTGAGTTGCTGGTTGTTCATGCTGTCTTACGCCGACCTGTATATGTAACTCTCTGCAAATGTGTACGTTAGCAACTGGAGTAATTGCTGGTGTTTTAGAGCGCCTTGTTATTTGCTTTGTGTAGGAGTGGAGAGCCCTTCTCATGCCATCCGAGCTGATGCAGACCCTCTAGCCCGCTCGGCCACCAGCGTCGTCATCACACTGGCTGACAATTACACTTACGACTGCCCTGTTGAAATACTCATCTACCCCAGCGGTACGTCTACAACTTAAAAACTCTGTTCAGCACAGTCCTGTACTTAGGCTTTTATTCTTTTACAAGTAAAGTATTTTGAAACTGGCTCTTAGCTCTTTTTTTCTTTTGCACAATAGGTGGCCTGTAACCAGATCAGCAGTGAGGTAACTCACTACCTTACTTAGAGTATGAGTGCCTTACCAGGAAAAAAAAGACCCTACAGTTGCACTAAATTGCATGCCAGCAGAGTAACTCTCCACGGTGTAGATGTGCATTGCCAAGGTTTTTCTCCTCAGGTGCTCTTTTTTGTCCTTCAATGCGGTCTTGATCTGTAGAATGTGTGGGCTGGTTGTCTCCCTAAGGCAAGAATGAGCCTTGGACACACTGAGCTGATGGGCCTCTTATGAGAGCTTTGTTGCTGTTTCTGCCACAACATAGATGCTCAACTTGAGCCAAGGGATGGAGGAGACAGAGCTGCATTAAAAACATTCATTACATCAAACAATCTGTGCCTTTAGCTACAGCACTATGCTTCAATTGCTCCTGTGGTTCTGATATATTTTGAGAAGACAATATGAAAACCAAGACCTTAAAAGCATTTACTGTATAAATTATTTAATGCGGGTAATAGAAATATTTGCCTGCATTACATGTTAAAATATTAAAGAACCTATGTTATAACTTTTACATATTTTCATTTTCAGCTGTGTTCAGGCTCAGGACAGTAATATTTATTTTAAGTAGCACAAAATTAAGAAATATGTAAAAAGAAATATGTAAGAGAAAAAAAAAAACTAGCAATGACATTGAACTTAGAACACCAGCTCTGGCATCAATGCATAACACAATGTTTATCCAAAGCAGACGTAGCAGTAGCAAAGTCTCCAGATAATTTCTGAGTTTATGAAGAGTAGATGTATATATGATGATGTATCCAGCGAGAAAGAGATAGTCAGGAGAAACATCGTGTGAGGTCAGTAGCTTGGAGGCATAGGAAACTAGCACCCTAGTCAAAAAGGCTCAGATTTACCCCTTTGGAGAAAAACAGCAATTTGAAACATTAAAATTATAGCAGCATTCACTTAGATGTAATTTCTACTTCTGGTCTGATCAGCATTCTCACTCTGAAGTGCACAGGGATGCATATGCATGTTCCTCCTAACTACTGACTAATCAGTTTGCCTTTACATTACTTTACATTAGCGAACCATTCAGTGGGTGTGCAAGTCTCGCTTTTCTCCACATTATCAGTCAGTGTTTTACTCATGAATTTATATTATTAATTTAATGGTGAAAACGGAATGACGAATCAGAGGCTAGCTCACATTTTCCACCTGAAACACCTGTGATTTGGTGTTAGATCAGCCTTATATAAGTTTACCTGCTGAATGGCTGTTTAACTGCTATTCCTCCTGTTAATAGGGCTAAGAGAGGCCTTATCAAGCTGAAAATAAGTTGATAATTAAAAAAATCTCCTAAACACATTTTCCCTCCTTTTCAGTCTCATTTTAATTTACAATTGCCTTGCATTATATTGCATCCCCTTGTTGCTCAAAAAACCCAAAGGTTTTATTATTTTAAATTTTAATTCATGTGGAGATGGTAGGTGTGAACAGAATATGAGTCTCTGCTTAGTTATTCCGTCATTTAATACCCTTTTATAAAGAAACAAGTCTGCCACTGGCAGTATGGGAATACTGTATTCCTGTTTTAAATTATTGAAAATGATAAGATGAAGCTCTTCACCTTCTCTCTTTTCTATTATTATCTTAAATATATTTAACAAAATAATCTGATTGTCACATATGCATGTCAAAGCTGTGAATGAAAGAGACATTATTTTTTGCCATCACTTCTACATTCTTCAGAAAATAGTTGGCAGATTAAATTATTAGTTGCCTAACAATGCTACTGTAGATACTTTAGCTGCTGTGAAACTATGTAAATGTGGTGCAACCTCATTTATTTAATAAATCCATAATCTCAACTAAATTATGGTATGTTTAACATGTCAAGTAGTCTGTCTGCTGCAGCTACATGTTCTGCTTGTACCATTCAGCAACAGGTAAACATAATCTAGATCTGTCCTGGACAGATGCATTAAGGAAATTTCTTTGCTACACCTTTAAACTTTTATAAACCTCCACAGAGACAGAACACTATGTGAACTGTAGCTTCCAAGCAGATTCAGATTTTCATTTTGATACTTTTTGTCACATATTTGACAAAAAGTATCAAAAAACAGTATCTATAGCCTGCTTTTATTATGCTTAAAATGCTAAATAAAATATATTTAAAGGTAAATATACTTTACACAGGGCACAAAGATTGCAAATAATAGTACTAGAATAATTCAACCTTTAATACATACAGCTGATCAGACCTCAAACTGATTAAAATGCTAGGCTAGCACCTTATAGAGCTGTGCAGAAAGAAATGTCTCCAAACCTTAACGAACTGGAGGAAGGAGTGGGCCAAAATTCCTTCACGATGATGTGGGAGGTTAAAAAAGTCAGACAGAAAATCAATTGTTTCAAGTTATTTCTGTTACAAGCTCGTCAATTACTAAACAACTTTTCCATTATGGTTCAAATTTCAACTAAGTGGGAGTGTGTTTTTGCACATTTAAAGGTAGATTAAAATATGTTTAGAACCTAGTAAAGGTCAGAACCTTTTTACTTTGGTCTGATTTGTAAACCTCTAGAATTGGAAGTGTGCTGATTTTATATATATTTTGTAACCATGACCACAAATCTCACTAAATCTTCAACCCTTACCTTAACAAGAAAAAGAGAAACTTGATCCTTTTTCTAATTTAGTTTTTGTTTTATTTAGCCAAACTGTGGAACAATTAACTATAAATCTATTAGTAAATTCTGTACTTTTTGATATACCCCCCACTCCCCTGTGAAGCTACGGGCCACAGAAACTGACAATATTCATCTAGATGCCTTTGTTTTTCTTCACTGTGCCATATCAGAGCCCCATGTGCCGCACGTGCTCGTCGAGAACGGAGACATGACGCAGGAGGATTATGACGAGTACCTTCACAGTCGGAATGACTTCATCAAAGCAACCAAGAAGGACTCCAGCAATCAGAGGAAAGTGAGTGTGTCACCGAAATTAGCTCTGTGTACTTCAACTGATGACAACAATGTTATACCCATTTCTTTTAGGAAGCAGCGTCAACACAAAAGCAAAGAACTGTAACAGATAGTGTTTTTCAAAGGATGCATTTATGTTATTTTATTTCTCATCTGCAGCAGAGGCGTTGTTATAATGTCGAAGTATTGGGGTTTACCCCTGCCCAGGAACAGCTGAATTTTCATTTAACAGTAAAAAACTTTTCTATTTCAGGTTAAAATTGTTTTAGAATATTTTGGACTAGTCGTTGGCCTATAGACTGGGGTTTTGAGTGAACATGAATTAAACCAAAAAATCTAGACTGATGAAAAGTAATTTGCTAAATTAAATCATCACTGCATTTTGTGATATTTTCAAAAAAGCTTTGTAAACTCTGTGTTTTGCTCATTCTGTCTGACAAATATTCTAAACCAATGCTCCCTCAGTGTCTCATAATTGTGATCCTCTGATCATCTGCCTAAAGTTGATGACCTTATAGCTCTATCTTCAGGTTTTATGGTCCTCCTTTCTTATGTTTTGTTCAGGTCAAATTTGACCGATTTAAAAAGTTTTGTCTTTAAAAAGTGTAGTTCATTTGTTCAGATTGACCAGAGATCCGTGAATCTGTCAACAAAGATTTGAACACACAAAATAAACTGTATTAATTTGGATACAGTTTTTAGTTTTTTTCTCAACTTTTGTCCACTATTAATGTTCCAGGTCAAAAAGACCTGTCATTAGAAATTAATAGAGAAGACAGCAACTAATATAAAATATTAGCTTAGTAACATCCTCATTTTTCACATGAAGACACACACACATCCAAGCACACACACACACACACAGACACACACTAGAGTCTCCAAGTATGGCATGCAGATGTTGGCAACAAGTGATGCCAGGGGAAGTTATGCGTTGAAAATGCAGGACTATACTGAGAAACCTGCAGATGGTGTTCCTGTAAAGAAACAAAGGAAATGTGTGGAGATGACTGCAGGTCTCAAGGAATACATCATAACATGTGATGATTTCTTCACCTCCTACGCTCTTGGTGAGAAGTTTCTACAAAAGAAATCGACCATGGTGGGGACGCCGAGATGAAACAAATCCGAGTTGCTGCCAAATTTCAGGGATCGTTTTTTCCTCATGATTTGCCTTTATCAATACTCACACCTTTGTGTCCTACTGTCCAAAGAAAAGGAAAATTTTACTCCTGATGACAACTCTGTACAGGGATGCATCTGTGAGCACCAGCGAGGAAAAGAAACCCATCCTGGATTACAACAGAAACAAATGCAGAATATACAACCTTGATAAGGTACGTTGATTTTGATTTTCATGTACTTCTATCGTATCATCAGTTCGTTTTAACTGCACTATGACTTTGTTTTCTTGATGTACCAAATTCATGAACAACACAGAGCCAGTTGTATTGTTTAAGTACACGAACATGTTTTAGATTAGATCGTTAGATGTGATATCTTGATGCATCATGCAAAATACGAGATATTAGATGAATTTTCTTGAGATTTTATCATTTGTTTTCACTTTTGCAGGTTACTGGCACATACTCTTGTTAAAGGAAGACAGAACATGCTCGATGGTTTTATTTTTCATCAGCTTAGATGTCTCAGCTACCAACACTTTGGCGGTGTGGATGGAGGTGAATCCAGGATGGAAGCAGAAGTTTTTCAAGAGGAGGAGGTGTTCTGGCACCCCACATTCAACAACACCAACACCTTCCCCACACACCAGCTTTTCCACATTGATTACAGAGATCAAGGAGGAGGATCACTTGCTCCAGGAACGAGAGGTGATACGAGGAAGAGGAAGAGTAGAGAAAGAGGAGTAGAGGAAGAGGTGCAGTATGTGTGCATCAAGAGATGTCAAAACACACTCCACCACATTTAGAAGCCGTTTTTTTGCTTTTATTAGTTGTTCATTAATGTATGAAGACATTGATCTTGGAATATTGAGAACATGTCAAGTGCAGTTTTGGGATAATTTCATTTGTACACAATTAAAATATTCATGATCAACTTTGACCGTGAGCACAACAGGTGTTATTTTTTGTGACTGTATGAAAAATGTAAATGTCCTTGACAACTTTGACCTAAAGTACTCTGTAATAAAAGGTATACCATGTGTCATCTGATTATTTCTCTTACTCAAAATAATCCAAAAAATATGTTTTTTACAACCTGCTTTCAAGTGTATAAGGTCAGATCAATGAGACACAAAGTCCACTAAACACATATAGAAGTTCAACGCTTAATATTCACTAGAATAGTGAAAAATCTAACACAACAAGTAGTAATAATGTGAATTAATTCAGCTTTTTATGGTGAGTCTTAGTGGGATGGTCATTTC
The DNA here is from genome assembly GCA_036173005.1 of Crenichthys baileyi. NCBI lineage: Eukaryota > Metazoa > Chordata > Actinopteri > Cyprinodontiformes > Goodeidae > Crenichthys > Crenichthys baileyi. Next base: position 699,987 of record JAHHUM010000030.1, read on the forward strand.
TGACCGGGAAAACAACATTGTTTAACATTAAATGAAAACTACATAAGGGTTGGAATTATACTTTTTAAATGTATTTAAACTCTAGCTTTATTATCTCAGGTCTTTCTTAGATTTGACCTTAAACCCAAAAATATTTTAAATTTACTTTACCTTTGCTGAGAAGGTTGAACACAAATGAGCCTCTTTTATTACAGATTATTCTGTCTATTATTATCTAAGACTTTAAATTTCTTTGCAAAGGCCTTTAAATTACACCTATTGTCATTTATTTGGCAAGAAGTCTGACTTTATTATGAGATTCTTATGGAAGGCTTGTTTTACATCTATTTGCATTTCTATATATTTTATATAGATTTGTTTTAAATAGATTTATCCATTCGTTCACTTTTTAAATTTTTCTTTCTTTTTGCTTGTTCAGCCACCTAACACAATGACCTATGAATTATATAAAAATAAACAAATTTTCCTGTTCAAGTAATATCACACATGTGGATGTATTAATTGTTTAGCATGCTTCTCTGGTGTGTGAAATAATTGTTTTTACTGTGTGCATTTTCATGGTCAATTCATTCTTGACATATTTAAAGTTCTGATGTTTCACCAAATAAATTTTAATACCAGACAAAGGCAGACCTGTAGAATCAGAAAAATCACATCAACAGAACCAGTCTGACAACATGAGCTGATGAATGAAATACAACAAGATTGGAGAAACAAATTTACTGATATCTATTAGTCTGAAATGGATTACATCCAAGTTACTCCAAGAACGCAGTGGTGACTCACCCAAGAGGTTATAAAAGAACTCAGTGCAGCCTCACTTACTTCATTTAAGGTTATAGGTCATTTAAGGTATATGATTCAACAATATGAAAGAGTGGCATCCCTGTTAAAGTGCTGTAGGTAAAAACAACACAAAGGCCCATCTCACAAAAAAAAAATCCTGAGGATCACCAGGACGTCGTGTAAAATGTTGTATGGACTGATGTCACAAAAGTGAAACTTAGTAGAAGGTGTGCATCCCGTCATATCTGGCATGAAGCTAACAGCATTCCAGATATAAAACTTCATTGGCACAGCCAAGCACAATGGAGGTAGCATGATGGTATAGGATTGCTTTGTTCTTCAGTATGTGGACAACTCACAGTAATTGATTTATTGAATTGAACCATGACTACCAGAAAATCCTGAACAATGTCTGATCATTATTTTTTAGCTTACGCTCAAGCACACTTGGGTTGTTCAGTAAGACAAAGTAGCTACACCAGCAAGTTTACAAAAACCAAAGTAATGGTTTGGGGCCTAAACAAACCCTAGACTTAAATCTGACTAAGATGCTGTAACATGACCTAAAACAGACTCTTTATGCCAAAAAAACTTCCCAAGTTGCTTTATGAAGCAATACTTCAAAAAAGAGTGGGGCAAAATTCATTTGCAGTTCCAGTTACAGCAAACACTTCCTTGACTTTAATTCCAGCCAAGGGCACAACCAGTAATTAGGTTTAGGGGGCAATTACTTTTTTTCATTTAGGGTCAGATAGGTGTAGCTTTTTTCTTAGTAACGAAAACTGCTTTTTGTATTTATTCATGTTATCTTCGTCTAACAATGAAATAAGTTTGATGGTGTGCGGCTTGTGGTTTGACAAAAAAACTAAATCAGGAGAAACCTGTAAGGGGGGCAGCACTGCCTACCCCAGTACCATTGATGGAGTCGGGGATTTGCTAGAACACACAAGATAGTGGTCCTCCACTGCCTGAAGTACCTTGTTTGTTGTCCAGGCTTCTTCAGTCAGAAGGGATGACTCTCTCTGGAACTGGCCTTAAAGAGACAGGACCTAAAGTAAAGGGTTTTAATCAGCATCATCTCTTTCTATGGCGCTGGTTTTAATCAGAAAGGGACAAGAAGAACAGCTCTGATTTACAGTAAGATAACTAGTTATGGATTTCTTCAGGCATTGCATTGTCATGTTATTATATATACTAACTCCTGGTCTTTCAAGGAGGGGAAGCTCAATTTCAAGATCGCTGATTCACTCATTTTGCTGTCAATCAAAAAGGGATTCAGCCTCAGACAGATCATCCAATCATCATGCAGAAGCTGAGCGTCTGGGCCAGCCGAGGCCAGCCTGCTGCCCCATACACTCTCAGAGACACTGAGCGTCCAATGGGCGGGACAAAGCCCAGCATTTGTCCAATGATTCGTTTTGTTTCGCTGCAGCCAAGGCTGCCCCATAGACCCCCAGAGACGCTGAGCGTCTGATGGGCGGGACAAAGCCCAGCATTTTTGCTTCGTTATTGAACTCATTGTTTAAAGCACTGTGAAGCTGTGGGAATGGGTGAGAGGAAAGCCGCGTCGTTACCAGTGATAAGAAGCTGATTCTGAACAAAAGTTGAGCGCGTTGTAGCGCATATTTAGTCAATGACATGTACACACAACAGTATTTATTTGATCACTTATTTTTTTTACATTTTAGGGGAAGCTGAGCTTCCCTTGCAGTCTTAGAGCAATCGCAACTGCCCTACACACACTGTAAAGTTGTAAATCTGCTTATTAACATACGGTACTGTATGCATGCAGGCTGCTCTGGGCTTGGGTTCGGTTCTGCGATTATGCCTCTGCATGGGGCCATTAACATCAAGCTAAGATTAGATTATTAAGTGACCAGCAGACCTAAACTGGAGGAGAGAGCACTTAGCCATAAAAATGGGTTGCTATGGCAACACTCCAAAGGCGAGGCTCTTTCAGCCTGATCTTTTCTTGCACATTTTCAGTAATTGACGTGTTTTGTCAATCTGATCACTTGTCCGTTTTGTGTGTCCCAGTTTTGAATTTTAAATGTAATACCCTGCAAATCCCCTTGAGTCTCCTAATGCTAAGTCCCAGGTAATTCATTTATGATTCTACTGGGTTTATCTATCCAGGTAGATGTCATCCACAGACGGCTGCATAAGGACATTCTCCACAACCCCGTGGTCATGCTGAACTTTTGTCCTGACCTGAAATCTATCTGCTCAGACCTGAGGAAGGTTCATGGCGAATTCATCTTCCTTATTGACCGAAGCGGCAGTATGAGTGGACTCAACATCCACCGTGTGAAGGTATTATTAGCTCGGCTTGACGTTTCTTCTTTTTTTTTATCAGCTGCTCAGCTGCAAACATAAAAGCACGTTCTGATTCACAATTAAATACCCCATGTGTCTCTAGCACTGATTTATCACGGTTGTTTTTGTTCAAACATGTCTTCAACACATCATAAATTTAATACCAGTTAAAAAAAAAAAAGGTAATGTGGGGCTTCATTATCATATTACGTGTTATAGAATAGCTTTTTTGCAGATATATTATTTACCTTTCATCAAATATCTTATAGTTGGTTAAATTTAGTTAGTTTCTGAGATTATGTTAAGTTGCATCATGTTTAATCAATATTCTGAACCAGCTCTGAGGAGTTCTGAAGGTTTTAATTATTTATATGGTTTTCTGTAAAGTTTTATGTGTTATTTGACTGGTGATGCCTTCTGGTGTTTTTTGAGACTCACATTTGATCTTTTATAGAATATGTCTGACACCACACAGTGTAAGTGAGCTTGAGAGGGACAGAATAACTATCAGCCACAAATCTTTCAAACAATCCTTGAAAAAAACTGAAACATTACTCCTTCAAGTTTTTTTCTTTCTAAATGCAACTTGTTAGTCAATGCAGCCTTGGCGCTGCTCACTTAAACGAAAGTGGATATAAGTGGTATTATTTTAGAAACTGCTCTTGGGCTGGTGAAGAGGCAGTGATTGGTGAAATGATAAGGTGTGATGCCTCTTTTACTACTTAGTGTTTTTAGTTTCAAACCCAAATTTGCTCTCGATTTTCTTTTTCAGGATGCCATGGTGGTTATTCTGAAGAGTCTTGTGCCTGGCTGCCTTTTCAACATTGTTGGATTTGGATCCACGTTCAAATCACTCTTCACATCCAGCCAGAACTACGAGGAGGTAAAAGTATACAATGCATTCATGTACTTCAACAAACTGAAGTCTGACAGTCTTATATACATTCTGTTGTTTTAACTAGCTAATAAAGAGAGCAACGTTACAGCCGTTTTGCATGTACTGCAGGTCTGTTCCTTACAAGCAACAAAGGAAGCTCTAGTCTGTGCTCCATACCACAGGAGGAAAACCCCACACTGTCTTGTCAGTGAAGTGAATCAAAAAGATTGGAGTTGTGCAAACGGATTTATCCAAGGGAATATAAATGCATCTGTTTTATGTTCCGCATGAGAATAAGATTTATGTTACACTAACTCCTCCTCGTGCACATGATCCAGGAGGCCCTGGCCCAGGCTTGTGATTACATCCGGAAGATGAGAGCCGACATGGGGGGAACCAACATCCTGGCACCGCTCACCTGGATTGTGAGACAGCCCACGTTTCGCTGTCACCCCAGGCTGCTCTTCCTGCTCACGGACGGGGCCATCAGCAACACAGGCAAAGTTATTGAGCTGGTCCGCAGCCACGCACGCTACATCAGGCGAGTGTTATTGTCAACACACACTTCTCTGCAGACAGATAATATACAGTTCCTTGAGAAAGCATTCATACCCTTTGTACTTTTACACATTTTCTCTCAAGTTTTCTTATGGGTTTCCTTCAATATTCCCTTATTTCTAGCCACTTATGTAAAGCTCAGATTTGTGATGTGCACAACCTATAACTGTTCTGTCAACAAATTCTCATTCCTGAGCTGTGGATCTCTGCAGATCCTCCAGAGTTACCCAAAACCCCCTGGCTGCTTCCCTGATCATTGTTTTCCTTGCCCAGTGTGTCATTTTAGTGGCAAGCCGTGTTTTGATGGGATTGCACTTCTGCCATAATTCTTCAGTTTTAAGATAAAGAACTGGACTCTGAGATGGTGAAAGCTTGGATTATAATTTTAAACCTAACCCTGTTTTGAACTTCTCTACAACTTTCTTACCTGTTTGTTGTATGTTTTGGTCTCTATGAGGCTGTTTGTTCACCATTGTGTTCCCTAACAAACCTCGGAGGCCTTCCAAGAACAGCTGGATTTGGTTTAGCTCTATTTACTAAAGTAAATAGAGCTAAACAGATTAGCTCTATTTACTAATTAGGCTACTTCTGAAGGCAATTGATTGCACTGGTTTTTGTTTAGGGGTATCAAAATAAATGGGACAAAACACAAATACAAACCACACTTCCGATTTTTTTAAATTTACAAATAATTTAAAAAACATCCGTCATCTACTTTCCAATTTACAATTATGTGCTATTACACAGTATGCCAATAAAATGTATTGATGTTTCAGTTGTAATGTGACAAAATGTGAACAAATTAAAGCGTTGTGAATACTTTTGTGAGGCAATGGTTTCTCAGTGTAGCATAAGGCATCTTACAAATATTGTGCTAAGGCAGATTTTAAATTAATTAAGTCATCATCTTTTAATGCTCCACAAGACAAATCCATGGCTTAGTCATAACATAAAATCACCAGGGTCGGTGTATCGAGGTGTTTAAATGTAAACCAGGCAACAATGCTGTAATCCTCTTTAAATGAAGAGTAGGAACATGTAGCCCATTTGAACTCTTTCAATCATTCTACATCACAAATCTATCCTGGAGGGAACATCTGTGCAGCTTTCAGGCACAACAATACTAGGATGAGGGAATAAGAAAGCAGCATGTGAACACCATCTGTTAGCTTACAGGGAGCGCTGATGACACAACAAATCTGTAGCACTCCAGGAAATATTTTATTTTGCCGCTTACTTTCAAAACTCATGCTGTGAAATCCCTGCCCAGAGTTGTTCTGGAAATAGTTGACTTTTGTCTTCCCCCTTTTAATGGATGACTGCCCCTGGATAATTGCATTAGGTGCCGAAAGCTCAGCCAACTCATCAACACTTCCCAGGTCATTACTGCCCTATGCTTACAAATCAGCACAGCCACTCAGAGACCAGATCAAATAAGGATGAATCTTCGGAAGACTCAAGTCAGGATTTTAATTCTGTGGAAGGCGACACATCTCTAATCGGCATTGCTTGATGTTGTTTAAAATACAAAAGGTTGCTGCAATTCAATTAGCTAACCCATCCCTCTTTGATGTACTCACTAAATTGAAAAAAAAGCATCACCCACTCAACTTCAAGATCTAAGAGCAGCTTTGGTCCACATGAAAGATCATCTTCTGCTTCTAACTTTGAAGCTACAATCCCTTTGCAAAAGTATTCATTCATGTTACCACAAACTGCACTGCATCTGTTGTTTTTTCACAAATAAAAGGAAATGAGGTCTGCATTTGTATGCATTTACTCTGAAAACCTTCAATAAAGTGCAGCTAATTGCCTTCAGAAGTCACTCAACTAGGAAAAAGAATCAACGTGATCAGAAAAAAAACCAACCAAGCAATGCAAAATACATTTCTCAACACGCCATCTGATCTGTAAAACATGGTCATGGAAGCATTATGCTGTGGAGATGGATTGAGCTAAATACAGGGTATTATTATAAGATAATATGTTAGAGACTGCAAAAGACTTGAGACTTGGGTTCAGGCCTACCCTCCAGCAGAACAAATAACGGTAAACATACTGCCAGAGCTACAATGGAATGATTTAGATGAAGGGTCTTAAACGCCAGTCCTCAAGGGCAGGTTTTTAGATGTAGTGTCAGCATTGCAACATGTTCAACAGATTCCAGCTAATGGCTTTTCAGTTTGATTCAAAGTAGGTTACAGCAGGCACCTACAAAGTTGCAGAATACCAGCATCCGAGGCTGGTGTAGCTTGAGGCATATTCATGTGTTAGAACAGATGCTCCCTTCAGTCTGACACACCTTGAGCTATTTTACAAAGAAAAATGAGCAAATGTGTAGAGATGTGCACATCTCTAAAGACATACAGGAAAGACTTGCAGCTGTATTTGCAGTGACTTTTTTTATTTTAGTTGGTAAAGTTAAAAAACTATGTAACATTTTCCTTGTACTTACCAATTTTGTCCTATACCTCAAGGTCTACCCCATAAATTCCAACAAAAAACACCTAAGTATATGGTTGTAACGTGGAAAACTGAAAAAGGTCTGAGGTACCTTTACAAGGCTCTGTATGTGCTGTGTCTTTAGTTTGTATGTGAAATGTTTGCCCATCCCTTAAACATATCCGTTGCTATGCTGGTAAATCTCTTGGTCTGCCCTTGAATGCACTGCTTTTAATGTTTCTGTGCAGATGTTTTACATTCGGCATAGGACAGAATGCATGCAGGAGGCTGCTGCAGGGACTGGCGGCTGTTTCCAAAGGAACAGCTGAATTCCTGGCTGATGGAGAGAGGCTGCAGCCCAAGGTACTCATTTCCAGTCTGGAGCGTCGCTCATAATGATATCTGGCTATTTTGAGGGCCGCTAGAGGGCCATTATGCAGCCGTTTCAATACATTGAGTGTCTGCCACTGATACCCATTAGGAGATCATATGTGAGACACCACTCCCTCTGTGAAGCAGTCAGAGGGAAGCTGTGTTATTTCTGGTTTTACTCCACAGATGATAAAGTCGCTGAAGAAAACCATGTCCCCTGTACTCAGTGACATTTCCATTGAATGGCTCTTTCCTGAAACCAAAGAGGTGCTGCTCTCCCCTGTTGGCAACACCTTCCTCTTTCCAGGGGACAGTCTGATTGGCTACAGTGTGGTGTGCGACACTACTCGTTTCCACGACAACCCCAAATCTGTAAGACACCTGTTGAAGGGTAACAGTTAGGTGCATGCTTATGTGGTTCAGAAAAGCAACTCTGTATGGTTGACAAATTGTCTTATCATAACATCACTCCTACCTAAAAAAACTGATTGACGGTTAACCCTGAGTGGAAGCTCTTGGCAAATATTTTTGAATGAAAGAAATAATAATAATAAATAAATAAAACCTTGTGAATCATTTGATCAAATAAGCTAAAACCACTTGTCAGAATGATTCATCTACTTCACATCTCAACAGGATAAAAGGAGGCGATACAGCATGATGCGTTCCATTGAGTCAGCCAGCTCAGTATTTTACCACTCACAAGAAGAGGAGGTGGGGAAGACAGGAGTTGACATTCAGGGATCCCACGGGGAAGCACCCTTTGGCACGCTCCATAACTCCTACCAGGACTCCATGACAGAGGGCAGCCTTGTCATTACAGAGCCAGACTTCACAGGTAAAAACTGCATGTTTCCTAAGGGGTGGATTTTCTGTTATTTGTAAAATGTGTGTGCTTTGAATATAAAGTGCCAGAATTTTTTTACTAATCAGATGTTTTTAACTGGGGACGGTTGTGGTGTTTGATATTTGAAGAATGGCTCTTTGCCAGGTTGGCATGGCCTGGAAAGCAACACTGGTCCTCTAGTTTTCTGTTAGCTGTACCATAAATTAGTTTTCTTTTACTTCTTTGTATGTCTAGTCAGTGGGAGTGGTGGCCACTTGTCTTATGGAGCTTGTATATACTGTAGGAAAAACACAACTGTGAGTGACTAACGGTGCTGAAGTTGGTATTCGCAGTTGGGTTCTCCTGTTTCAAATGGGTTATAAAAGCTGTTTGGATATTTGACCTCTCTGGCAGAGTCCATTTATATTCAATAATGTCCTGCCATAGACAGTCTTAGGCACAGCCAAAAATTAATTGGTTTTTGGGAAAGCTGATCTGGAAGCTTAACACTAGCCTTCTTTGTTATAAAACAGTGTTGTTATAAAATAGCCTTGTTATAAAACAGTGTTGACATGTGTTTAGGATTCTTCTCCTTTTGGAACATGTTACCCTCAGATGAAATGAAATTGGTAAAGATGTTCAACAACCAAAACAAGGCTCACTAAATTACAATTGCCAAATTCCACAGCTAAGCCAGTTTAACCCATTAAGCCCAAACATACTGGTACCAGTATGAAAAGAGCAACGCAGAGCAACGCCCATCTGTCGCCGTCTCTAAAGCTAGATCAAACGCAGCCAGTTTCTTTTTCTTAAAGCCCTCACAAGAGAAGGCTTTAATGTTCACAATTTCTCTAATGATCTTTGCACATTAGAATGCATTAGAATACATTTAGTTTTACAGCCCTTTAAACACACACAATGACATTAAACATCAGCATAGACTGGGAAAGCGCCAACCAGGAAAGACCTGCTCCGCTGAGATTTGCAGCTGCCCCCATGGGCAAACCAAGTTCCCTCTGTAGAAAGGTTGTATGGTCATATGAGAAAATGACAGAGCTGTTTGGCCACAATGGCAATAAATGTGTTTGGACTATACCTATTGACAGCATCATGCTGAGAGTCTGTTTCATTGCCTGTTGAATTGCCAAAGTATTGAATAAGGACTACTACCTCCAATTTTTTTTACTTTACATCAAATCAACAACTACCTTGTTTACTTGTGGACACAATTAGGTGTTCCAACAGGACAATAACCGAGTGAGCTTCAGGAATGGAACAGGCCTCAATCCAGTTGGATAGATTATGTTTAAAAGCCAGGTCCATGCCAGAAAACCAACCAGTTTAAGGAAAGTATAGAAATATCTGACCAGAATTGTGCCGGGACCTTCTTTAAACCTACAATAACCATAAGGTTTGACTTGTTCCTTTCTAAGGGATGATACCCAAATATTGGATGGATATTTGAGCCTGTATGTATAATTTTGACCCTGTGTAGATTAGAGCAAACCAGCAAACACTTCAAACATCTCCATTCTGGACTTGTTTTTAACTGTTTTCAAACCTTGATTTTTTATTAATTACTCCACCCTCAAACAAATGGTTTGAATGAATTATTAAAGGGCCTAAAATATTACAGATTTTTATAAAGTATGGTTTTCATCCCTCAAAGTAATTCATACCAATCAATCAATCAATCAATCAATCAATCAATCAATCAATCAATCAATCAAACATCTGCTTCTGTCAGCTTTAAATTAAAAGAAATTCATGCATGACTGCTGGTCATAAACCTGCATGTTGAATTAATAGTTATAATTTCAGAATGAGAGGCTGTACCATGACTATAATATTGCTTTCTAATGAGCTGACTGTAAATTTTGACATCCCGCTTAGATGACGCATCACCAAGGAGACGTGCGTACAGCACAAACCAACTCATGGAGTACAACCCAGCCAAGAAAACCTTCACGCCCAGTGACCCCAACTCTGTGGTGCCCAAGAATCCCCTGAGGAGGAGTAAGGTCCAGGAGCTGACAGGCCAGATGAGCCCTGAGCATGAAGTGCATTGGAAGAATGACTACCAGGTATGACATACAGAAAATTTTCATTTAGAAAAAATATTTGGCAAGGCTCAAACATTTTTATTTTTTCTATTTTTAATCACAAATAAATCAGACATAGTAACAGTTACAATAGTGGTTCCACTGGAAAAATATTCTTTTATGTTTTACCTTTACACAGGACAGGTACCAAAAGTTTGCACCTGGGCCGTATAACTATGGCAACTATACTTGATTTATTTAGGGTATGTAATTTCAGGCAGAAATTGCTCTAAAACCCCTTAGGGCTTAACGGATTAAGGTTACGCAAAGGGAGCACTAGCATATAATTAAAGCAGCAGAGTGTGGACTTATCACATGATAGAGTTGGTAAGCTGTCAAGTAGAAAATTATATTTGAATTCAGAATGAGTTGGCAGCTAAGGAAGCCACCTGACCCCTGTCTGGATTGAAGTGTAATCAAGAAGAGACTAATGCATCCTTCTTGGTAGTTAAGGGCAAAATTAATTAATCACAATTAGGTTTAAAAAATTCAGGAAGCAAGTTGCCATGACTAAACAGGATTATCAGGAGGAAACCGTGTCAGCGCTGGTAAATACCGTTGAAGAATCCTTTCTTAACTGGACTTAATGAAAAGATATAGCAAATCTCTACTTAAATTAAAGGAGTTCATGGGACGTGGAAACCTTAGGGCATTTTAACTTCTTAACAGGATAAACAATCCCTCTGTTAGACTCACTAGAACCTTCCTTTTTTTAATTTGTGTTCTGGCACACAATTAGCTCTGTGTTTCTTTTGATAATCAGATAATCAAGAATATACAGAGCCATGCAAACTTACTTATACCACTTGCATTTTGTCATGTTGCAACCACAAAGTTCCATGTATTTTATTGGGTTTTGATGTGATAAACTAAAATATAACTGGTGCATAATTGTGAAGTAGAAAGAAGCAAGTCTTTTGGGCATGTCTCTACCAGACATCTGCTGTCAAAAATAGCTCGAGCTCACTCAGATTGGATGAGGATGATCTTTGAACAACAAATTTTAAACCTTGACACTGATTCCCAGTGCTACTTTGTGATATTCAAGCCTAACACACAAATATGGAAGACAAACCTACACCCCAGTTTTAAGTCTCTGACCAGCTTCCCTCTCCCTGCTAAGGAACAGTATCCCCACAGTATAATGCTGCCACCACCATGTTTAACTTTGGGGATAGTGTATTCAGGGTGAATAAATACAGAATGATGAAAAGACTACCAGGCGATTTAATTCAGCCCTCTCCACTCTGATGTCACTAAAATCCATCGATAACAGTTACCTTCAGAAGTCACTTAATTAACAAATCCATCTTTGAGTAATTATTATCTCAGTATAAATACAGCTTTTCTGTGAAGGGCTCAGAGGTTGGTTCAGAGAACTTTAGTGAACAAAGAGAATCATATAGACCAAGGAACACAGCACAGCACAGCTCAAGGAGAAAGTTCTGGTGAAGTTTAAAGCAGGATTAGGCTATAAAACAAAATCCCAATCAGTGAAGAACACAGCGAGCGCTGTCCAGTTTCTCATGTGAAAATGGAAGAGCAAACCTACCAAGACAAGACTGTCCACCAACACCGACCGGTTGGTCAAGGACAGCATTAGTCAGAGAAGCAGCCAAGAGTCCTATGGTAACTCTGGATGAGCTACAAAGATCCAAAGCTCAGGTGGAAGAATCTGTTGACATGACAACTATTAGACATGCAGTCTTTAAGCAAGAGTGATAGAAAGAAATCCAATGTTGCAAGAAAGCCAAAGGTATTCATGTTTGCAGTTTGCCACAAGCCATGCAAGAGACATAACAAACATGTGGAAGAAGGAACTCTTGTTGGATGAGATCAAAGTTGAACTTTTTCTTCTGCAGACAAACACTATGCACATCACACTTTTCAAATTTTGTGTTTTAAACATTTTGAAAACCATGTATTCTTTCTTATTGGTCTATCACATGAAATCCCCATAAAATACATTAAAAGTTGTGGTAGTAACAGGACAAAATCAGAAAAATTTTAAGTGCTATGAATACTTTTGCAAGGCTCTGTAAATATCTAATTTTGGGCTTCAGGCAACGGATATTTGTTTTTCTTTTACATCTTCTGAAATTCAAAATGAACAACACAGTCTCCCTCTCAAACATCTCTTGATACTATGAAATAAGAGCTTGTGTGAGCAAACAGAAATGATCGGAATAACAAATAGCTGATGTTGTATCTTGCTTTATCAAACCAATAATGGCACCTGGGTTTTGTAAACTGGAAAGCTTTTTTTTTGGTTTTAGCCACAGCTGGCTGGTCTGTGTGCCACGTCCTTCAGAGGGCGACCTGCCACCTGTTACAAGCCGCCTCTCCAGCAGGAGCCACCTCCACAGCAGGAAGATGACTCTGAGCTTCATCCCCAACCCCAGCTACAGGATGACCCTCAGCCAAGCGACAGCAGAGGGGTGCCTGTTGCTCGCAACCCTGCTGGGGATGATGGGTCCAGATCGTCCACAGACAGCCATTCTGTTGGCAGCATTGGAGACACAGGTGTGAAAGGACCGCCTTTCTGGATTAATGAGAAATATTGTCCTTATATTAAATAAATAATCCAAAACTTGTTAACTACTTCAAGAACTCATAGTTTCTTTCACAGGTAAGACTGTTAAGTGTGTTATTTTAAGGCAGTATTTATAGTTGTTTTAATAGGTTTAGACTTTTATCATATGATGTTTTCAGTGGCATGTTTTGTACTGGGTAATACGCCTTTCCTTCCCGGGTGGGACAGCCTTGAGGGTACTATGACGGGGAAAGAAGGTCAGCTATCATTTATACCCTACATGCAATTTACTGTCATGTTTGGGCGGTAAATGACTCAAATGCAAACCAAACTAAAGTGAGAACCTTTAATAGAAAAAAAACAACACAAATGAAATGAACTTGCAGAACTATAGCAGGAGCAATTGGAGGCATGGGAAAAAATTAGCATGGGGCAGAGAACCAGACCAAATGACAGATAAACAGAAGGAACCAGTGAGGGACAAAGAGAACCGGTAAGTATATTTGGTGAGGCAGGAGTAGAAATATGACGAGCTGATCAGAGGATCAGAATGTATTGCAGCTGAGGCAATCAGAGGAAATGTGGAGCAGCTGAGACAGAAGGAAAGCGTAGAGCAGAGAAGAGGAGAAAAGACAAATAAACATGAATGCAACTGAAAAGAAAGCCTAGTGCCAAGCAGAGATCTAACAGGAAACAATCTAAATGTAAAAGTATTCCAAGCAAAACACAAAGAATGAACTAAAGAAATACACCTAACAATAATGAGTACAAAGAAATGAACTATATGGCAAAACCCGAGTGTCTAAATAACAATATGGCAAGACCTATAGAACACAACAAGGAACAAGCTGAAAAACACGAATACAAATTAAAACCATAACCTAACATCTCACGATCTTGACACTTACATGGCTGGCCAATAAGAAAGGAGAAACCCGTCTGTGGTTTGAATTGTGTAAGAAAATACACAGCAAGTGGCCAAAGACGCTGCAGTTGGCATCTGATTCATTGCTTACTGCTCCAAATAATGGGGTATTGTGATGTTTTTTTTTAAATCCTACACATTTACACTGTTCAAACCTTAACATAAAAGAAAAAAAAAAACAATGAAACCACACACAAAAAAACATTTTCATTGTTTGAATTAGGACCAAATCATAAGGATTAGGAGGCTGTTGTATTAAACAAATTAAAAAACATGATGACAGAACAACAAGATGACTCTGCTGTGAGTGTGTGGGGGATTTTTATTCGTCTAAATCTCCAGATACAATAAAAAATAGTTTTGGTTCTGAAGAAAAGAACAAGACAAGAGATTTTAGAAGGTTTACTCCTGAATCCACTTTCAGGCATTAAAATGTTGCTCCTCTTATATTTCAGATGGATATGGGCACCAACTGTGTCAAGCAGAAACCCCTCAAGAGACCCAAACATCACATCTGATGATCACCAGCCAGCACAAAGGGGACTGCAAAGCTGTGGTGTCAGGGCTGCTGTGTGGGCAACCGATGAAGTGGGAGGTGGTCTTTGACATTGAACCCTTTTTAAGTGGCCGGGAACGTGAGGAAAAGGTTCATGAAGAGCTGTGGAATGAAACGTTCCACCACCTGGCTGGGAGCTCCATCATACACGACTTCGAGCACATGGTTGATAAAGAGTCTGAGATAGAGCAAGGTGAGCTTAGGTAGGGCTGAAGTGTTTGAACCAAAGTGAAAAAGGCACCATTTTTCTTATAGAATGAGAGAAAATCCTTCTGAAAATGTCAAAGCATGAGGTGTAACAACCCTGGTAACCATATTTCATATTTTCCCTTGATATGTATATTGACTACTCTTCACATGTGGAAATACAGAGAAGTAAAAAGTCATGAAATATTAATCTATAATAAATTTTTTTAATTATCTCGTGCTTTTTTATGATTTCCAGGTTCTAGCAGGAAGTACCAGGTATATGCTATTCACACTAGCAAAGCCTGCAATATACTGAGCAAATACACAGCATTTGTTCCCATCGACCTGGACACCAACGAGTATTTGCCGACATGTGTTGAATACATAAATGCTGGTACGTTATGTGGCTCAAATTCCCGTTGGTCAATTCTCTGATCATGTTTGAAAAGAAGAGCAATTGCAAACACAATCTGGAGCCACTGCTTGTTAGATATATGGCTCTTTTCTTGCTCACTTTTTTTATTTGCTTAGATGATGGATTTGTTAAGTTGTACACTTCCTTAAGTTTGAGCTGTGAAAATCCGATTTAAAATAAAAGCTTTGACCAAACTGTTTGCTGCCGTGTTGATTGCACTCTGCAGGCTTCTGTTTTTTTCTTGAAGGTGCAGGCCTGAAGAGGGGCCCCAGGTCTCGATCAGGAAGCAGGAAGAACAGGGGGTACTCCATCGGACTTGGTCGCTCTCAGTCTGGCGGCATGTCGGAGGAAGCCGAAGATGTCCTCCAGCCTAACAGTATGTGGCGTGTTTATTGTTGTCTTGCTGTTTCTGTTCAACAGAATTAAAATGCAGAAGGTGTTCATGTAACCTTGATCCAAAGCCATTGACTGTGGAGTATTTGATATAAGCTGTAAAGGAGAAATCAATGACTTATGTTTAAAAGTGCCTTTAGAAAATATTAACCCTTTGTTTATTTTACATTTTGTCATGTTACAAGTACAAACATTGTATTTTATTGGGATTTTACAAGCTAGACCAGACATCTGAAACTCTAATCCTCGACTCCCGCTGTCTTGAAATTTTTACATGCGTTCCTGCTGCAGCACAACTGAATCAAAGGGCTGAATTACTTCTGTGGCATGTCAGCAAGTTCTGCAATGGTCTGGTAATTCATTCATTTTATTCAGATGTGTTGAAGCTAAAAGTTCCAGGACAGTAGACCTGGAGTTGCAGTCTCTTGATCTAGACCAACACAAAGAAGTGCACCATTGTGAAATGGCAGGGAAAAGGACACAGTCAACATGCACCATCCCCATGAATGCTGATTGGTCAGCCTATTTATGTGTGAATGTGTTATTGGTTCATTCCATTTTTTCTGTAATTTATGGTTTTTTTTTCTAAACAGAAACTGCCTGGTGTTTTGAAATGGTCCAGATGAAGGCCACAAGCCAAAATGCATTGGTCTAATAAAGTTGTTCCCTCAGTATTTCAAATGTTCCAGAAGTCTTCATCTCACCTGGAAAAAACATTCCCACAGTATAATACTGCCCACACCATGCTCAATTATTGGGATGGTGTGTTCAGGGTGAAGTGCAGTGTTACATTTTACATTGTATTTGGCATACATGCCAAAAACTTCCCTTTTGGATCTTATCTGACTAGAGAACCTGTTTCCATGTACTAGCACTGTCCCTTATATGCCTCGTGGTAAAATTCAAAGAGCCGTCTGCTCTAGCTTAAGAAACCGACAACAGAAATCCATTGAACAACGCCTGTGTTTTATATCTTACGTTGTTACTGTTTTTGAATTTTACATTGTTACTGTAGCAATAACTTCTACACTTTATTTGTTAAATTGTTCACACTTTACATATTTTACATGTCTGTTTTGTTATTGTGGTCTATCTGTCTTGTCCACTATGACCTGTGCTGCTGCCTTTCCTGGCTAGGTCACCCCTGTGAAAGAGGTCTTGATCTCAATGGGTCTTTATCTGATTAAATAAAGGTTTAATACAATAAAAATAACCTTACCCAGCTTTATAACCATGCATCGTTTGTCGCCGATCTTACACATAACATTTCAGAAAAATTAAATAAGTTTGTATTTGTAACAAGATGCGAAAACCTTCAAGGGGTGGGAATACGTTTGAACAATGTCAATAATAGCCAGATTTCTGGCATGTAAATGAGATTTCTCAATGGGTCTTTCCTGGTTAAATAAAATAATAATAATAATAAATATGTTGATGGCAGTTCAAATCTGCTGAAATGTTGCTTTAAGAGCTGTGAGATTTATGGGTTCTCAGATAACTTTGTGAGGTGTTTATAAATAACTTCAGCAGAAGGACAACATTGAAAAGGATCCTCAGTGATGGCATAGCAACAGCATGAGCTGATGTGGGCAAGAGGTGCTCAAGGATCTGCCAGGTTAAAAAATATGCCAGTTGGCACGGCTATGGAGGAGGTTTAACGATAAAACAATTCAAACCAAAATGTTGAAAATTGACTCTTAAATTAAAGAAGAAATAGTTTCATTTCTTTTTTGCTTTGAAATTCCAGCTTTCTTTTTAAGTAGCTCACAAAATAAATTATAATGCTTTAGCAGTTTATTTTTTATCTAATAAAACATTAAAGTCCTGTTGTTTTTTTCTTAAACGTCACCTAACCCTAATGATGAAGATGTTGTTCAAATGAAATTTAATTTTGACCTTTAATGCAAACCAAACGTTTTTGCAGTCATTTAATTTTTTTTTTTCCAAAATATGAACTCTCAAATATAAAAAAAATGCATTTTTCTTTAATGTTTCCTTTGAAATGGTTTTGATTTCTGTCTCAGATGCAGAGGATGGTGTCTCTCCATGCAGCACCCCTTCTTCTGCCAGCTGGGAGAAATACAGCTTCGCAGAGGGTAAGCACATCAGCCGCTCTGCAAATTTGCAGCTATTCCTCAATTTCCCCCCACTAAGAACCTTGACATACAACACCTGAGAGGGTGTTGCCATTTACAATGAAACCGTAAAATCATTGACATTACAGTGCCTTTTCTTGCAGGGGTTGATAGAGGTTGGCAATTTTATTTTGGCTGGTGATCACGATATGTAATATGAGTATGCACTGATGGCACAAAAACAAACAAGATCTGTTTCACCTGGAGAGGAGAGACAGGTGCTGGAGTGTGCTGAATGTTTTCTGTCATCACTGTTATGTCTCACGGTTTCAAAGTCATATTAATTGACTGATGGTGAAAGATGATAAGCCGACCTCTGCTTCTGTTCTTCATTTTTCTAACCCTTAGTCTGTCTGCCTCTTTGTCTCCAAGTCGCCCCACAGAGGAGTCCATCTGTGACCTCTGACCAATCACAGAAATCAGTGGAGAGTCTTTTTTCTGCCAGGTGGGTGATTAGAGATCAGCTGCTTATAAAGGCAGCTGATCTATAGCAGTTGTACTATAGCTGCATCCAATAAGCAAACAGACAGGCCAGAGAATGCTGCAAATAAATGTTCTGCTTCAGCCTATTTGGACATCCTGAAAAATATTTTGGACATCCTGAAAATATTTTATCCAGGGGGTTGTTCTATATAATAGAAAATGATTATTCCTATTTACCAAATAAGATGTTCTGCTACCTCCAGCAAAACCTTAAGCCTGTATCATCATGTAGCATGACAACATTTCAGAAAACTGGATTACCTAAAGGAGATACTGAGGCAGAAAATCTCACACCTTTCCCCAAACATGTTCTTGTTGCAACATATAGTACTGTGCAAAAGTTTTAGGCAGGTTTTAAAATATACTGTAAACAAAGAATGCTTTCAGAAATGTGTTAATGATTTATTTACATCAATCAAAAAAATGCAGTGAATGAACAAAAGAGAAATCGAAATCAAATCAATATTTGGTGTGATCTTTGCCTTCAAAACAGCATAAATTCTTCTAGGTACACTTGCACACAGTTTTTGAAGGAACTCGGCTGGTAGGTTGTTCCAAACATCTTGGAGAATTAACCACAGATCTTCTGTGGATGCAGGCTTTCTCACATCCTTCTGTCTCTTCATGTAAGAAGATAGTTCTTAATGACTTTGGCTGCATGTTTGGGTTAGCATTTTGTAAATTGTTAAAAATAAACAATCACAATTTATATTTCTAAAAGCATTCTTTGTTCACAGCATTTTTTCATACCTGCCTAAAACTTTTGCACAGTACTGTATATTTTACAGGACTCAGTCATAAAACAATAAATTGGTAGCAATACATAAACCAGCACACACTCTCTTGGAAACGTACGGTGTACTTACCAAAAGTTACAGGCTACCTTCCAGAAACTTACAAGTGAACTTCTGGTAAAAGTCCTTAGTACAAATTACCTCATAATACAGCCCATTCCCAAAAGTACCCTGTAACTGGGTACTTTCAATAACGTATAGGTTCCTTTCTTAAAACTAACAGGTTAATTTTCCAAACTTACATGTACTTTCCCAAGACTTCAGGTTACCTTTCTGGAACTTACAGGATATTTTCCTGAACACACAGTGACTTTCTTAGAACTGAAAGGTTACTTTCTTGAATTAAGAGGGTACTTTTTTAGAACTCGGTGAGTGCTTTCTCTAAAACTAGGGGTCCTTTCTGAGAATTTATAAGGTACTTTCTGAGAACTTTCAAGTTAATTTCCCAAACTTACAGGTGACCTTCTCAGAACCAAAGGCTATTTGCTAAGAACTTACAGGGTATTCTCCTCAAACGTATAGGGAAGTTCCAGGATACTTTCTCAGAACATACAAACTACTTTTCCAGTACTTGCAGGGCACTTTTTCAGAGTTTACCAGTTTTTTTTTTCTCAGAACCTACTAGGCAGTTTCTGATAAGTGTTCAGAGTTTACAGGGTATGTTTAAGAACTGGGCTGTTTAATGAGGTGACGTCTAACCTAGGACATTCAAGAACTTAAAAGTTACTTTCCAAATCTTTTAAAATACTTTCTCGAAAATACTTGACTACAAGTAAACTTGAAATATAGTCCCCAAAAGTACTCTGTGTACTTATCATAGGTTACAGGTTACTTTACAGACGTTTCTGGTTACATTCCAGAAGTTGCACAGTACTATCTTAAACTTGTGGTTATCTGTCAAACTTTGCAGAGAACATTCTCAAAATCTACAAGGTACTTTTTGGAATTTAAAGGAGACTTTCTGGAGAGCACCTGGTTCTTCGTGAGCCTCCAAAAGTGTCCTTTTCTTGGGTACCTTTTTGAAGTTACAAGTTACTTTTTGAAAGTGACATGTTACTTTCCAGATGTTACAAGGTACTTTCTGTCTATTCAGAACTTAAAAATTACCAGGTACTCAAGAATTTACAAGGTACTTACCTAAAATAATAAAGGTTACTTAAAGAATACTTTGTGTGAAGTACCTCTAACTAGGGTTTTTCCTGAAGTCACAGGTTACCTTCCGCAAGCTGCACATTAATCTCCTGAACTTATCGTGCATTGTCACTGAAATTTCATATAACTTGTAGGTTATGTAACAGGGTACTTTTTGGTATTGGGTTGTATTATTGATGACTTGTAACTAGGTATTGTCTAAAACAAAAAGTTTGCTTTGCCAGAATTTATTTGATGAGCCCATTTTTGTGGGTTTCTGGAAAATAACCTTTGGTTCATGGATAGTATGGGCAGTGCTACAAAAAATATCAGTGTGTTAGAAAAGGAGTTTCACTAAATAAAAACACACTGACATGTATTCCTTTGCATATAGCAAAATATATTCTATACAACGCTGTGGTTGTTGTAGTTATTTTTAATTCATTTTTTGTAAAACGTATTTTCCTAAAACATTTGTTTTTCGTTTCGTTTGGTGAATTGATTGTAATAAGGACAGCCGGTAATGACCAAGCATGCTTGGTCATTACCGGCTGTCCGTATTTTACCTGTTTGTGTTCTCATGCCTCATCTCCGAGCCTAATACTTTAATGCTCTTAAACCATTAGGTGAAGGCCATCATCAATATTATGAGCCTGATAATTCAGACCAAACTAAGTCTAAAAAAAGCTTTGCAAAGGGTATCCTGGCATTTTGTTGCCATAGTGTTTAGAAATCAGAGATTCAATCTTAGGGTTTTCTTTTTACATACAGCTCTTTAGTTTCTACGATTGCTCTCAGTCCAGTTGACTGTTGTCTTTCTATAACAACTCACATCACCTACATGATTTTGATGTGAGTCCTCAAAAATATGATTTCAATGAAGTTGTCAAGTCCTTATAGTAACTTGAGCTTTTCAGCTGCAAAAAATAGCATTTTTATTTTAATCCAGCTTTGTCATGCCAGTCCATGCGGGGTTAATTCATAAATATGAAGGGAAATTGTGCACATGCTGTAACATCTGCAGGCTTTTTCCTATAATAAAACCAATTCCTAGGCTTTCATAGTGATGTACGCAGTCTTATCCAAACCCTCGTTGCAAGATTTTGCTTCCAATGAGACTGTCTTGCTTGTAATCTTTGAAAGTGATCTTGATTCAAAGATCTCCAGGTGAAATTATGCATCTCTGGGTTAAATGAGCAGAAAACAAGGCTGCAATATTTACCTGCTTCAGCAGCTGCCATAGGAACACGCATGAAACCACTGGGCAGTGGCTACCAGTTCGTCCATCTCTTCCAAAGTTTTTCCTTTTTCAGCTACACATCAAACGTACTTAAACTCAATAGGTAAAGAAGACACAATTTATTTGCATTTCTTTAGCTGAATCTATGAAAAAATATCAAACATAAAACAGTTTGACAGAGAGAAACAGCTCTTCAGCACTATCAAGGTAATTTCCAAAAAGCCAGTATCTGGTTTGCTTAAAATCTGATGCTGCATGTATTGAATTTGTTCTACTGTTCATCTGTTAAATGTATATAAACCATTTTCAGCTGTTTAACCTGAAAATATTGTTTTTGATCTGTAAAGCTATGCTACAGCTTTCCTTTTTTTTCTTAAAAACTCAACTAGTTAAATGGCAAAAAATATAGTGGCTTTATGATAGGTTGCTATGGTAACAATGTGCATAGAGACCCTTTTAAAATAGTTTATTTTTTTGTGCATTAAGGATTTATATTGCATAAGTAGGTGCAAATAGAGGTAAAACTACAGCAAAAAAACACAACATTAAAGTCTGACTTATTGCAAGCAGCCTATAAAAGAAAGACCTAAATTGAACTCTCTTTTTAGCTTTTCAAAAGTATGTTTACCATGCCTCCTGGCCCATTTATCAAAAGGTTTATACATGTCTTCAGACAGTTTAGAAGTATTCAGAGTAAGGATCTCTGTCGTAATGCAAACTAACTTTAGAACCTAACAGCGGTGTACATTACGCCACACACAGTGTTTGCTGTGGCTGACCTGTCACTCTCCTCTGTCAGGCTGGCCCTCAGCAGGACTCGCCTCCTGACCCGAGCTGCTAAAGGATTCATGTGTCGATCGCACAGCAAGTCCGGTGATTCAATAGGAGAGAGTGAAAACGAGAACAAAGACTACATTCCCCTGGTGAGCACCAGATCTATATGGTTTGTATGAATGCTATTTCAGCATGCAGGTTTGTTTGAGTATGACCGCTATGAATTAATGCCAGAGAACGTGAACAGTTGTTTGGAATAGTCCTGAATTATTTGGTACTTAGCATCTAAGCAGTTAATTATACAAGACATTTTTTTCAGCAAATCTTTTCACTCTTAGGTCAGCAATGTGGATTAACTATTAAAAGGAAACTTTATTATTATCAACACATTTGCAAGTTATTAGCTTCTTGTTGAGGTGTTGATAAAACAAAATATCTGACACACTTTAGTGAAATTGAACTGTATTACGCTGCAAAAGCTCCTTTTTCAAGCATGTCTTCACAGCTCTTTTCATAGCTGCCAGTTTACGGCATATAGGGAAGTAACTAGGGAAGGGATATCCAAGTTAAGGGAAGGCGTAACCGAAGCAGAGTGAATAATTGGATGAGCAAGTCACCATGGAGGTATTTTTGCTTACGGCCTGATCTTTTGTTCAAAACCTCATTGAATGAAAGTTAAGTAGGCGTTGTGAGATGGTCCAAGTTGTTTTGCTTTTATTTATAGACTTGCATAATACAAACTGACACCAGTTACATGAAACACTTCATGCCTGAAGAACGCATTATTCTTTTTCCACTTCTATGCCCCTGCTTAAGGTAAGGAAAAAGAGCCTCTTTACAGCCTGCAGATGTACCCCTCTTGTTTATGGGGTGGACTGAACCATTCAAATTTACCCAACCGCTTACTTCTGCTGGCTTTATTGTTCGAGGTACAATTAATTTAATTCAATTCAGTATATTTATATAGTGGCAGTTCACAAAAAAGTCATCTTTGTCATGCTTTGATTATTAAAGGACTCAAATATAGAGCTGAGATGAGCTTAATCTGAGTATTTAATAATTAAATAAAAGAACTAACAAAATGATCTTGCAAATGGAGAAGCAATGGAAGAAACTTGAAGAAAATTGATTACTTCATCCTCAACAAGTGAGACAACATTGGAAGTAACTGTAGAACCTGATCTGTGTTTGGACTGTTTTGATCCTGTGGAGCTTCCTGAGTTATCAGAAATATTAGCTTCATCTAAACCTTCAACTTGTATGTTAGACTTTCCTTTTCGATAAAGCTTATAGTTAGAGTGGCTTAGGTTATCCTGAGCTATCTCTGTAGTTATACTGCAAAGGCTTAGGCTGCTGGAGGACATAATGACCACTTTCACCCTCTTCGCTACATTCTCACATTACTCTTCAATTTTGTATTATTTGCTGTTATTTCAGCTTTTAACTTTGTTCTCTCTCTTTTCTCTTCCTAGAAGCTACACCTGGCCTGACTCTGTGTCTACCTGTAACACCTTTCTGGAGAGGGGAATCCTCCAAGCTTCTGCTGGCACCAACTTAATGCTCACCCTCTACCGATGATCCACATGGCCCTGTCTTTCAGTGTTTAGCCCTTTCTCTCTCCTAGACATAGCTACTGACTGAGCTTTTACTGTAACTAACTCTATGTGCTCTCTTTCAGACTCTAAACTTGAAAACTGGCTCAGAGTTTATCTGTTCTTTCTTTCTAGGTGAAACGACTAAAGGAGCTACATCTATTAACATTTACTTTTCCTTCCCATAGAAAGTACTCCTGGATCAGTGCTTCTTTTGTTCTCTTCGTGTCTCTGCTCTGTTCTCTCTAACCCCCAGTCGGGTCGTGGCCCGATGGCCGCTCACACTGAGCCTGGTTCTGCTGGAGGTTTCTTCCTGTTAAAAGGGAGTTTTTCCTCTCCCCTGTCGCTACATGCATGCTCAGTATGAGGGATTGCTGCAAAGTCAACGCCAGTGACTGTCCACTGTCTCTACATGCTCATCCGGGAGGAGTGAATGCTGCAAGTCACTGACTGGATGCAATCTGCTGGGTTTCCTTAGATAGAAAAACTTTTTATCTAATTTGAATAAATAACAGAATCTGACTGCACTGTTCAATGATTAAGATTAATTGGAATGTATGTACCTGACTTTTGTGAAGTGCCTTGAGACGACATGTGTTGTGAATTGGCGTTATATAAATAAACTGAATTGAATTGAATTGAATTGAATTGAATTGAAGAAACCAGCAAGGAACAAAGAGAAATCAGTAAGACCTTTAGAGCATAATTAACAGCAAGGAAATAGTCAAATTACAAACACAAAAACACAAAAGAAAAACAAAACCTGAAAGCCTCAGGATCGTAACAGTGTTAGGGCACTGTAGAAAAATCATTAAAGTCAATTTGGTCCAATCATACAGACAGATTCAAGTACATATGTTCCAATTGATCCTTAGTTCTGAGACAGTGCAGTCAAGTTCAGTTTATTATATAAACTGGTTAAAAAGCTTTCTATCTAAAGTAACCCAGCATATTGCATCAAGTTGTTGACTTTGCAGCATTTCCTCATATGAGTACTCCGGCTTCCTCATACAGTCCAAAACATGAGTGTTAGGATAATTGATATCTCTCAATTACCCTTAGGTGTGAATGGGTGTTTGCATGGTTG
This sequence comes from Crenichthys baileyi, assembly GCA_036173005.1. Taxonomy (NCBI): domain Eukaryota; kingdom Metazoa; phylum Chordata; class Actinopteri; order Cyprinodontiformes; family Goodeidae; genus Crenichthys; species Crenichthys baileyi. The sequence continues at coordinate 724,513 of JAHHUM010000030.1, forward strand.
TGTGTCTCTGTGTTGCCCTGTGATGAACTGCTGGAGATAGGCACCAGCTCCCCCGCAACCCTGTATGGAACACGCAAGTACAGAAAATGAATGGATGGATGGACGTCTCAGAGACTGGATGAAAAACTGCAACAAAATGCAGGCTGTAAACAAGTATTAGCCTTTAGAAAGTTAATAAATCTGACCCTGGTGGGGTTTTTTTGTGGAATAATTTTGTTTCTATGTGCAAAGTACAATAATGTCAGTGTTTAAAAAAGCTGTGTTCAAACTCTTTGCTCTATTTAAATGCACTTGGGAAGTACTTTTACAACATTTAAATGTTCATGTTGGTTGTTGGGGTTACAGTTTTGTTCCCAACTGTAGATACAATTTCCTTTTGACTTTATGGAAACTTTAAAATATTTAGCTTCCCGTGTTGCTTTTCAAAATAAAAGACTATTGATGTTCAGTATAATAGGCACTTTACATGCAAACCTTGAGTAGAGACCTTGACAGATGCTTTAATTATGCATCACATAATAGCCTATCAATTCAGTGCTGTACAAATTCAATGGAAAGAAAATACATTTTGCCAGCAAACAGGCACAGAATAAAAATATGCTGAAAATTCTCTTCTTTCATAACAACAAGGTATCCTTTAATATGGTGCTGATTCAAGCAGTAAAAGACCTTTGTTGTTCAAATATGTAGGTCTGTGCAGATCAGGACCATGCATGTAAATCAGGTGCACCCTCTCCTCTTGTGTTATTGCTACACTGAAAGCAAATACAGTTCGAATTTGATTTTCAGTTCAAATGCAATGCACCTCTTGAAGTTTCCCTCTAGAAGGAATAACAATAGCAAATCAATCCACTCCTCTCTGTGCAGGTGCTGTTGCAGTTGGCCAGTGGTGCATTCCCCCTGGACTCAGCTCTGTGTGAAGCCATTAATGTGCCGATGGACAAGCTGAAGTGGACGTCACCCTTCGCCAGCCACCGCTCCAGCTTGGGCCACCTGTCTCAGTCCAGCAGCCACCGCACCGACAGTGCCGATGACGGGTCCAGATCACCGTTTGAGCCAGACCCTTATCAGCAAGCGGCAGAGCACACTGCTGGCATCCACAGCCCCTCTTATTCATCCAGAAATGCCTGGGTGGATGCTGGTCAGTTCACCGCCATTGAGCCCCAGTTTTTCCCGTTCACCCAGGTGGACAGGGCACAGAGCTCAGGGTCGGGGGGCTCAGAAATAGCATCACTTGGCAGTGCGCTGAAGAGGGTGCAGGATCCAGAGAATAAGGTGTGGGCAACAGCCGTTGCCCTTGCCTGGCTGGAGCACAGCTCTGCCAGTTATTTTACAGAGTGGGAGCTGGTAGCTGCCAAAGCCAGCATGTGGCTGAATGCACAGGACATCCCAGAGGGGAGAGATTTAGCCTCCATCAAGGCTACTGCCAATCAGCTCTTCATCATCCTCAGACATTGGGATGAAAACCTGCAGCTGAACATGCTCTGTTACAACCCCAACAGTGTCTGAGACCTTAAACAGATCTCTGAAGGCACTGAGTCTCATATGATACTATGCTAACCAAGGCTGTACCAACACAGTGGTGTTACAAAAGAATTCACACCCCTTGAACTTGATCACATTTAGTCATTTTACAAAAAACGGCCTTCAGTGAGTTACCTTGCCATTTTAGGTGATAGACCAACCCAAAGAACTGTTTTGTTCTTACAGAGCACTGTTTAGTCTGTCAGATGAAAACAGACAGTCTTCAGCACAGCAACAAACCTACCAAGACATGGCCATCCACTTAGAGTGGGCGAGGAGAGCATTACTCAGAGGAGCAGCCAAGAGGCCCATGGTAACTCTGGAGAAGCTGCAGAGATTCACACCTCAGGTGGGAGAATCTCTGCAGCTGGGTTATACACAAATCTGCCTTTTTATGGAAGACTGGCAAGGAGAAAGTCAGTCTTTAAAGAAAGCTATAAGAAATTCAATTTAAACATGGCAAAAACAAAGAACAGGAATTTAAATTTGAAAGTAATGGCTGACATTCAACATACTACGTCTCGTGGAAAACATGCACCACATATAACCCTGAACACACCATCCTCAAAAGTGCAAAGGAACTGTTTAGATAAAAGCACATAAAAGCATATGTAGCAATCAGAATGGCCCTGTCAAAGTCTACACCTAAATCCAATTGAGAATCTGTTTGAAGACTTGAAATTGATGTTCATCCAATCGGACTAAACTGAGCTATTCTCCAAAAGATTCTATCTACAGATTTCCACCTTAATAGTATTCAAAGGTGGTTCTTTAAAGTATTGACACAGGGGTACTAAATAAAAACGGTGTCTATATCCACCATTTAGGTGCCCTCTAAAGCCAATGAATTTTTTTTAAGGGAACAGAATTAAGAGGGGCTGGATACAAGTGCACTGCATGCTTTTCAGACTTTTACTTCTAAAACATGTTTTAATCATGTATTCTTTTCCTTGCCACAATGCACTACTTTGCATTGGTCTATCACATTAAATCCTATAAATATATTTTGACATTGGTGGTTGTAATGTGTTCGAATGTGAAGAAATCCAAGGGGTTTTAATGCTTTTGCAAAGCACTGTCTGCCGAGCAGTTTGTGCTCTAGAGTCTGATTTTTCTTTTCCTGTTGCAGTGGTGAACAATGTGTGTTTTGCTCTGTTTGTGTGCTGTTCCTCCTAACATATCACAGGCTCTTCAGAGACACTTTTTATAAGCTATGACCTCGCCGGTGCCAGGCAGACCCGCTGGATCTCTCTAAGCGAGGGGCGTGTTTGTGAGTTTGTGGAAAATCAGTGTTAAAGTTTTAGCATGTTGGACCAGTCTCCATCAACATCTGAGCAACACTACTGTTGTCATCATATTGGTGTTATAGGTGGAATGCTGCAATAGTAAGAGAAAATGTTTCTTATAATTTATTGATACATATTTGCTGCATTTTTTGTAATTTGCTGTGTTGTAAAAGCAGAAATGATTTTACTAAGAAACATCTGGGTCTTACTGGTGGTATTGTCCCTCTTTTATCTTGTGTCTGTTACTATTACAGTGTTATTACTACCTAATGTTTTGTTTAAAGTGTAGCAGAGACTGAAAAATATGCAAACAGCTAAAGAAAATATAAAATCTATATGTTGACATTTAAAAATATAAATATGGGTCTGGTATAAATGGGAGAATGTGCATGTTTTTTGCTGTTTTATTTTAGGTTCATGATGAATCATGTTTATTTCCCATTTGAAGGATTTAAATTCATGTGTTTTATACAAGAAAATATCATGCATTTTGGTGTTAGCTCAAAAGAGTAGTGCGGCTGCAGCAAGTCCAAAATAAGTCAAATTAAAAAAATTAAAAGCTTAGTCACAGCTGATACTCAATTAAACTTTACGAATTGAACTAAACAAATTGTTATGCAATGTATTATAGATTTTAGAGAATAGGATTATCAAATTTAGTATTACTTTAACTGACTGAACCAGAACATACTTGAACCAATTTACTTGAACATACGCCAGTAATACTTTTTAATGCTTTTTGAACTATACGGTTTTAACCAGATTTTTACATCCTCTACACTATATTAAAATACACATATAATTATGACGTCATGGCTTTGACTGGTTAGTTTACAACATCTGAATATTTAAATAGAAGGTATTATGTTCATCTGTTCAAATAAGTATGAGCAACACTGAGAATGGTCAGCCATCATACCATTCAGGAAGGGTTCTTGTCCCAGATACATCTGTTTTGGTACAAAACGTTCATATCAACCCCAAAAAAAACAAAAAAGACCGCCTGAAAATAAAGCAGGTAAGAGAGTGTCATATCCCATATGAAACAGGTCCTGTGATGACCTGAGCAAGACTGCAAAGAAGAAGTCATTATTCCGAAAGCAAAGTCAAAAAGCCAGAATACAATGTGCAGAGGTACAAAGAACCACATTTTAGAGATATGTCCTGTGGTCTGGTGAAATTAACTTTGTGTTTTGCCATAATGACCATAGTTGCATTTAGAGGAAATAGGTAGACCATTGCAAGCCTGAGATCACCATCCCAGCTGTCATGTGGGGGGATGGCAGCATCATGTTATGTGGGTATTTTGCTGCATGAGGGGCCAGTGCATTTCATAAAATAAATGAGAATGATTCGACCATGCCACCAAATTAGTTACAAAGTGGCTTAAGGACAACATAGTGTTTTAGTGCCCAACACAAAGCCCTGATCTCAGTCCCAGAGAAAAAACTGTGGGCAGAGGTTAAAGGGCATGTGTGAGCAAGGTTGCTTCCAAACCTGACCCAGTTACATCAGTTCTGTCAGCAGGAATGAGCCTAAATTCCAGCAAACTTTTGGGAAGCTTTAAAATGATCCACAAACCATTTGAACCCAGACCATACAGTTTAAAACAAAATTCTACTGCATTTCACAAAGAAAAGTGTTTCTTTCTTTAAAAGAAACATTTTACAGCTTTTTACTGAGTTTTTGCAGCTATTCTCCCAAAAACATTTCTAAACGCAACAACAAATCTTGGGCAGCAGCCCATGCTGGTATAATCTGGGGAAGTCTGAAAAGATGCTGCTGCTGTATGGGTTAATCTTGTCAGAGTAGGTGTCCTGATTCTAGTTGGTGAGCAAGCAGGCTCAAAACATCAAAGCGGCAACATCAGAGAGGAATGTAATTATTTATACCTGAGACTTTCCAGCACTGGTAAGGGAAGGCTCTGCTCATCACACCACCAGCTACACACCTCCACAGATGGAGAGGTCAAATGTGTGGGTAGATATAGGTTACAAGTTCTTATTCACTGCTGTAACTCTCCAATTACATGAAAATCAGAAGGCTTTATTTAAAATTCTCCACAGACTCTACACTTTCATTTTATTTGAAAAGAAAGTTTTCATAGCAGATTAAAGAAAAATAATTCATGCAGCAGCTCATTCAAATGTCTGAGACTAGAAGGAAAATGATTAATTAACTAATTAGTTAACTCATTTTAAGGTGAACACAGTTTACTGTTGGAAGTCTAGGAAGGATTCAAAACAATCAAGAGCAATTATAATAAATGAATATGCAAGGCAGCATATGTCTTATTTTCTGTAATGTTCCTCCTGATCCTATTGAAAGGATCAGATCAGGGTCCTGAGCAAGGCATTTTTTTTCCATGACAGGTATTGGACTCCCACTTGCTCTAGTTGGCTTATTTACTGTGGTTTACCTGGCAGCATTGTGGTATAGTGGCTTAAAAATGTGTGGGAATGTCCACAGTCACCACTTGCAATATTTGCAACCATTTTTTGTTCTTCAAGCTTCATACAATACCACCAATTTAAATAGTCATTTACAAATTTAACAACTAACAACTGGTTCACTTGAAGATGAAGAAATTAAGAACATTTTGTCCTGCGACGTCTATATGTAGCACTTAACTGTTTAAAATATTGTGTCATATTTTATGAGAACAGAGCAAGTTCCTTTTGCTGTGACATCACTACATCACTTCATTTCTCAATACTTAATAATCACCCTCAACCATCTTGGGCTTAAAGTTCAACGTTGTATATACAGTCTATGAGCACCCCCTAGTGGTCAAACCAATTACTAGCTGAATTAATGAAAAAATAAGTACAACTGCCCTTGTCATGTCAGCCACTTCAGGTATTCAGCATGCTGAGGTGTGTGAATCATACTCAGTGCAGAGAGAGCAACCTCATAATGAACCATGGAAATAAGTAATGTTGTTACTGGGTCATTGCTGTGAAATTTGTTAAGCATTTGCAAAACGTTTGTAGTAGTGGTGCCTATGGGTGGTATATTATGCATCCCAAAGTTGCAACGCTCATGCCACTTAACTTCTCAATATAAAAGTAATGTGTGGCACCCTGGGTTAGCTGGAGATCAGTTTAAGTAGGCAACAGTATTCTCATGTATTTAAATCTGCATATCTTTGTAGGCCACTGAAACAGGGTAGATTGAACTGGTTTTGAACTTATTATAACTTAATTAGATGGACAATAATGATTTTACAAACAGCTGTTACTGTCCAGTCCTGCAGAATACGTGCAACAATCAAGACTTTTTTCATGGAAATCAAAAGGTGAAAAACACCATTAGTTATTGTTGTCCCAGCTCATTTACCACAAGTGCCTAAACTGAGTTTAAAGTCAGCAGAAAATATCTTTTAATTTATTTGGATGTTCCTTTTTTTTTAGCAAAGCTGAATCTGAAGACCATCTGCCGGTGTCACTGTTACTGCTGTTGCTACTTGTTGCGGAATTTCATGCTGTTTGTCTGTAGAAACTAATTCCAGTTAATCAGATCGATGATTTTTTTCCAATGGCTTCAGTTTCACACTGAAATCAACTGCAATGTCCTGTGAAATGTTTGCATTACCAACCGTTAAGTTCTTGTCCTATTTCTTTTAAAAAACATTTGTTTTGTTCTGTTTGTAAAATGGGCCAAATTATGTTACTTCATGGTAATAAAGTTTTTCTCAGTTGAAGTTGAAATTATTTCTGAATTAGATGAGGAATTCTGTGTAACTAGTAGAACCCCCTGGTGCATCTCAGCCCAGTAATGTTAGAAAGTGTAGCAACTGTTGGCTGTTATTATGCTTGGATAGCCAATATCACTGCAGGCACATTCTCTTTTCCTGAACTTAGTAAAAAAAAATGTTTGCTTTCATTTTAAAAAGATATATCTGCAGTAATGGCTGTCCTATTTTTAAGGTGAATTCAGTTATATTTTTTAAATTTATAGAGTATTTCTTTACTCAGGTTTGTTTATTTCTACTCAGGCCAGGTTGCATGAGTCCTACATGAACACAAGTGTTTAATACGCGTTCCTACATACAGAAGTCTGTGGCGCAGTGTTTTCCTTTCTGAAATTAAAAATATGATTTTGATGTTATAAAGTAATATTTCTGTGCTGTAATTGCGACAGTAAGTGCAGCTGCAACTGTTATAAATTGTATTTTGCATGTACTGAGTCAGCTGTATAGTGTATTATCTTTTAAATTGCTGTTTGTGCCTTTATAAAGAATTATTGGCCATTTGAGGAAGCATGTGTAGTGTCTTTTTCATTGTTGATGTTATAATAAACTCTGCAGGTGCATGAAATAAATAATATTACAAACAAGACGTATGCATTGACATCTGTTTTGCATGAATATGATGCTTTCGCACCGAAGGCTCTCTCAGAGTGGATTGAATTGGGTAGCAACTCTCCTGAGTTGCTATAAAAAATACATCTCTTGCACTCATGTCACAGTGGTCCATCAGTTTGAAAATCCCCAAAACATTCAAAGTCACCAGATGATTTAATGAACACGTACATTTCTGTCAGTCACTTTGGTGTTATGAATACTCTCAGAAAACATTAAAAACAGGAATACCTTTATTTTTGGATAACAGTCAGCTGATACAATTTATCTGATTAATAATATTTTGAGTCCATAACTGCACCAAGGTTGAGTGTACAGAAAAATGTTGACTTGTTCAACACTGATGTTTCCTGCTGTAACTTTAGGTTTGCTTTGTGGAAACTCGCCTGCTTATCAAAAGTTTTTCTCTTGCAGTCAATCCTGAAAAGTCTGGAAATTGATTTTAGTATTTTCCAAATCTCTTTCCTGGTGTGAGTTTGGGATCACTGTCTTGTTAAAGAAAAAAAAACTCCCTCCTCATTCCCAAACTGCAGATTCTTATCAAGAATGTCCAAATACATTTCTGTTTATCATTCCTTCAATAATATGACATCTGCCAGTACCGTATGCTGAATCTGCCCCACACCATAATGCTTCCACTTCCAAACATTACTGTTGGGCATGTGTTTTTGGGTTAGTGGGCAGAAACATTTCTTCTCCAGTAGCATCCAAAGTACCATTTTTGTCTCATCTGACCTGGCTAAATTCTCCCAGTATTTTTATTGGCTTCAACATGCTTTGTCTAAAGAAGTGGATTACTGTACAGTAGATGCCCATAGAGCTTATTGCAGATGAGTGTATTATGTATTTTTTTCATGAAAAAAAAACGAACCTACTAAATCCAGGTTTTTCTGAATCTCTCTGTGGATGCTCATTGTGTCTTGGACAAGTTTTCTGATAATTGTTTTGACTCTTCTGACAGAAATCCTCCAAGGAGCACCTGGGCGTGGCTGGTTTATGGTGAAATTATGTTCTTTACACTTTTAGATTATAGTGCGCCAAAGGTGGCACATTGGAAGATTCATAAGTTTAGAGATATGACTATGACTAATTTCAGAAATAATGCCAGCAGTATGTTTTGCAACAATAGAAAATGTCTTGAGAGAGCTGATTACTTTTAGACATCATTATGTACTTCTTGTGTATCAGCTTGCAATTAAAATCCTATCATAGGCTTTTGTTAGGCCTAAAATCATGATTTCGCTGACTAATGTAATGCATGACAGTTGCAGGTACTTTACCTTGCTTTAGTGGCCCTTTAAATGCTTTTGATAAATTAAAACAATCTTAATAGCCACCTGGCAAAGAACATTTTTGCATGTATTTGTTTAGATTCTCCTTCCTGTGAATGTTTCTTGGGACATCAGTGATGTCTGTCTCCAGCTTTTGTAACTCCATATATAGGTCAGTTGACATCAGCAGCTGGAGTTGTATTCCTTCAGACACATCGGAAGCCTCTTGAACAACAAAAGTTGCCATAAATATGGCCCCCCAGAATAAAACAGAGAGGTGTTAACTCGGATGTGTTCCCTCCATTTTTTTACAAGGTGAAACAGCTTGTCCAGCAAGAGAGAGACGTGGGTGAACAAAGGAAGAACAGGGAGAAGGGCGATCGTTAGAACACACAGTTCTGAGTAAGGAACACGACAGCTCATTACTGCGGTGCAAATAACTATCATCACCCCTACTTCAGAAATCAAATAGGGCTCAATTGGCTCCTGACAGTGTGTGGTGCTAGCAACAGTGAAATGAAACACAGATTTACCTGATGCTCATTAGGATGTGCAGCAGTCAAAAAACTGTTTCTTACATCAACCAGACTGTTGCTAAGCTACTGACTGTAAAGTTTAATCAGTATAAAACTGTTCTCATGCTATACATAGGAACCTGTTTCATTTCATGTATGCAAGAGGAAGCTGCAGTTGAAATTGGCTTGACTACAAGCTGTACAGAGCTGATTTTTCATTGAGGGCAGCAATAGATTAATTTAGATTCAGGTAATTCAGTTGTGCTCACTAATGTCCGTCATCATGTGCGTTACCACACGGCTCCGGATCTGGAGTAGATGGTGGAACCTCAACGGCTATTATTCTGTTTACATTTCAGCCGCCGAGGCGACTCTGCCTGAATCATGGAGCATGATGCCTAATTTAATCGAAGGCAAGTACATTGTAGACGTTAAATTTGCACATAAATAGCACACACAAGAGAAAGAAAAACATATGAGTAATTTAGTTGTCTGGCCAGCAGTGGGCTGTGGACCTTAAGAAACAGTTATAAGAGGATGATTATCCTGGCTGCTGTAAAAAGGGTCTGTATAGTAGATTTGCCATTTATTTAGAATTTGAAGATATATTTACTATATTTTATAGCTTTAGAAATGAATTATTGAATGCTGTGATGCACTATTACATTTCAGACAAACATTCTGTCTAAAATGTTTTATTGTTGTAATGTATTCTTAGAAGAGATTGTTTGAATTGAAACATATTTTTAATTTTAACACGTTAGCAGCTATGACTAATTGTGGAATATTTTAAACATTTCTGAATCTTCAAATAAGCAAACTAAGATCATTTATAAAAGAGCTTGGCCATACATTGACATGAATTTGGACCAAACCTATTTAAGCATAAATACTGCTTATAATTTGCAGAGGTTATTTTGACTTGACCTACAGTCCTGCAAAGACATTTTGAAGGGACCTTGTAGGTGAAATTTAAATCTCAGGTTTTCATTACAGTTAAATATACAACTCGTATAGAAGTCTAAAGACGTTCCTGGGACCTAGAAAAGGCTCACAGCATCAGCTACCCCCCACCATATATACAGTACATTACCTGTTCACTCATGCCCACCAGTGAGTGGGAAATAAGAGGTGCTTTTTCTATTTTAGTTCTTCGTTTCAGGCCATGTTCACATGGAGTTCTTGTTGCTGAAAAGTTCATCTTTGTCTTATCTGACCAAAACACACAGGTCCAAAAAGACAATGCCAGTGGTGTTTCCACTATGTTTGTGATGCCAGGACAGGAAAAGCCTCCAAACAGCCAGTTGTCATGCAGGTAGGGACGTATTGTTGTTATTGAGACCTGATGACCACAAGATGCCACATTTTGCTTGAGTTCTCTAAAAGAGAGGTTTGGGACTTTTCAAAAACTTCCTTACCATCCTGTCCACTGTGGCAAGATAAATATGGTTCCTCCATCCACATTATGTGGCTAAAATCTTTCCTATAGACTAATATCTTTGATCCATGCTTTTGCCATTTGTAAAATCAAACCATCTCCTTAAATTGTATCCAGGATGGACTTTTTTGGATCATGAGCCATGTCTAATAACTAAGGGTTGGAACCTAGAAGGACTCATTCATTCATCACCATGACAGATCTGAGCATATCTCTGATTTCTGTGGACAAGTTTCTAATCTATTTATCCATCTCCCAGACACAAGGGACTAAAAAAGACTTCTTCCTTACAGTGACTCATGATGGCTCAGTCTTAGAGATAAGGTGAGGAGCACCATCATTTATGGGGAGGCAGCTGCTACTCCTCTGCACTGAAGGCAGTTGGTTTGGGCATTAAATCGGGATGCTTCCTTTGAGCCTCCTTTAAAAGGTGTTTTAGGGATTTCCCACTGGGAGGAGATCCTGAGGCAGACCCAGAACCTGCTGAAGATACTATGCTACTCTCCTGCGCTAGAATGATTTGGAACCCACCATGAGGAGCTGAAGACTGTTGCTGGGAAGGTTGTCTGAGTATCCCTAATGCACCCGCCCCCCTGCTGATCTTGGACAAGCAGAAGAAAATGGATGGATAAATACATTATCGTGTGAACCAGAAGTAACATGTCCAGTATAATGATTGGAGAAATTCCTGGTATCTAATTTTTATGTTAAGTATAATTCAACAGATCAATAGGATCTGAAATGAATATCATCCCAAAGGGAAATAATCAGAAAATCTCACTTGTGAGGAAGTGTAATTAGTTTTTAGAATACCACTGAAAGTCGGTCGTTTATATATGTGTGTATATATATATATATATATATATATATATATATATATATATATATATATATATATATATATATATATATTATTTATGGATCTTTAAATGTGTGTGCAGCTCTTCCTGTACAATACTCACGCCACACTCAAATTTGAAACTCTTCAGAGGGGAACAAAGGGAGGAATATCTTTGATGGCTCACTCACTGTCACAATGGTGACAGCCTCTGCTGTTAAAAGCACTGCAGGACCAAATTAGTGGGGGTTTCCATGGTGTTGGATCCGCGCTGCTGCTTTCATGTTTGCTGTACTCTAAAGAGGTTAGGGTTGTTAATACGCCACTATTGACCAAATAAGTGATGTTTTCATTGTATGTGCTGTCATGGGATTTCATTGCCTGGTTTGCAGCCACAGTTGGAGTCAAATGTTCGGTAAACAACTGTTAGCACAACCGATACATATTTCTGATATGTTCCACAATAACACCAGGTTATTTTAACCTCAAACTATGAAGAACTGACTATTGTGCGGATGTTTTAATTCTACAGTCGTTCACAATTCTGACAACAGATTCAGGTAAAAATACAATGGTTTTTAACTGCACTCACAATTCACTCACAGGCCTGTGTTAACACAATATCAAGATGGAAAGCAATGAACTTAGAGAGACACTGTTGATGTCCATCAATCAGGCAAAAGTTATAAGGCAAGTCCATTGTTATACCGCAAGAAATATTTTTCACAAATGGAAAACATTTGAAACAGTTTCCAGTCTTACCAGGAGCGTAGTGAACCTGCTAGAAAATTCAGTCAGAGCCGGCAATGTTCAGATGAATTATGGAAAACCTGAGGTCTCCTTTCCAGACTCTACAACAGGGGTCTCAAACTCCAGTCCTCAAGCTCTGCTGTCCTGCACCTTTTGAGTTTGTCTCTGCTTGGACATGCCTGAATCATACAATTAGGTTACTGGCAGGACTAAGGAGAACTTACTTGCTTGGGATGTAAATGAGCTAGATTCAGCGTTGGACCTACGATTCACTTAAAGGTTGCAGAACACCAGCCCAGGAGGTCTGGAGTTGGAGACCCCTTGCTCTACAGTCCTCTGGCATCATGTTATATTTGAAATTTCAAGAGAAAACAATTAGAAAAACAACATATATCAGTACAAACACATCTGACTAACTTTCAAGAATGGAGGTTCTGGGCTCAATCTGTGCTTGTTTGGCATCAGCAGGACCTGAACACCTTGCAGTTATTGGGTCAACAATGAACCCGTCTGTATATGTAGTATTTTACAGTTAAATATTTCAGTTTGAAGTACTTTTCAGAATTTCTCAGTGGATGTTTCGACCAAATTTTAGTTGAGCTAAAAGACCTAATGCATTTTTAAATGAACACTAAAAGAAAAAAAGGAATAAAAAACATTAGGCAAGACAGTTCTGGGCCCAGGGGCAGAGTGGGCTTTTGTTAGACCCAGCTTATAGTTAATCATTTTCTTCTTGCTCGATTCCACTAAATGTCTGACCTTTTGCTCCGGTTCTTTCAGAGACCAACCGGCATCAGCTTGCTCCTGTAAAAGAGATATCCGAGGGCTAAGGGCTGAATGTTAATGAGGTGGTAATGACAGGGTTGAGACTTAATGCTTAAATAATACAGCGGAGGTCTCAAAGCATGATGTGGGATGTTAAAGTTAGGTTTCTGAATTAATAACACATTTCAGAAAGCAAACACGGTTTTGTGTGATTCAGATAAAAAAAGATGTCCTCCTATGAGGCAAGGAAAGCATTTCCTGTTGGATTAAAACTAAACTGCATTAAAATGCCTTTCTTCTGCCTCTTTCATACTTTTTAGTTTCACAGAACATAATTCTTCCTTTTGTCTAACAGAAAAAAAAAAAACATATGAGAAATACTAAATCACAGATCAGAATTTTGAATGTTTGGTTTAGGGATAAAACAGCTGCTTAAATAAAACATTTTGATTCTGATTCATGCTCCAAAACAATCTTAATTTTCACTAAAGGCCAACATCCCCCTCTTCTGGCAGAAATTTGTTTCCCCATTTCACTTGAATGCATTTTAGAGATTTATTTACAAAAATATATGCTTTTAATGATGCATTTGCAAGTCTAGTGTCTAAGAGTTTAATTTAAGACTTTTATGTGTCTTTCTAAGCTGTAACTGAAGCTGGAGAATGCACTGAAAGCTGCAAATGTCTCCAGGAAAAACAGGACCTAATCTGCTTCTCCTGCATAAATAGCAGCAACACAAGGTGCTTTAATAAGATAAAAACTGGGGGGCAACAAAACCCACCAGAAAAGAAATACTGAGCTAAAGATTGAAAAAGAAAAATGCAGAAATATAAGGTTACCAGAGATGATGTTGGTTTGAAGGAACAATGAAGGAAATGTAACTGTTTAGATGATTAGGAAAAACTACAGGTAGAGATGCAAAGAGGCATACATTCTAGACATCCTGACACTTAAAGTTAAATAAATACAAATAATTGAACCAAAAACATCTAAAACAGAACTAAAAACGATTTTATTAAACAAAATCAATAATAAAACATTTAAATAAGTATAGAAAAAACATTTAAAATCAATAAAAAATAACTAAAATGCAATAGGAATAAACAATCTTCATAACAAAGAGTCAGGTAAGAGCCAAACCAAAAAGATGTTTTAAGTTTATAAACATCCATGGCTCTGTTGCCCTCAGGTCTTTAGGAAGGCAGATCCACAGACTAGGGCTGCAGGAGACAAAATCAAAATAACTATTTGAGGGTTGACCCCCTCACCAAATTAATGTTTAGTCAGGTAGGGCTGAGGAGTCTCACTTCCAAACCAAATGTCCATAAGGTCTTTCCTCTCAAAAGCACGTAAAGGCAAAAACTGAACTGTCAGATGCTTCGTAGAATCCTTGGGAATAACTATAAAGCTGCAGGAGGAATTAGCAGTTTTCCTAGTTTTATACCTTACCTTGTGTTTACCTTTTCAAAGTTAAAAAGACAGAGGGTCAAAGGTCTGTTAGAATCCATTTTTTATTTGGACAGGATTTTTGACCACACACACAATAAATATGATGAAACTAAACCAACCAGCACAACCAGTCAAGGTCCTCAAGCTCAATGTGACCTTTGAGGCATGTTCTTAGTTATGGATGTCTCAGTGGATACAGTAAACACAGTTGAAGTAAATTAGCAGGTTTTTGGGATATAAAAACATTACACCATAATATAATGTCATTGCTTTTTTCAACCTTTACAGTGACATGTGTTTTTAGCAATCCAACAAACAAATCTGTTGGGGGTGGGTGGGGGGCAACCTGGTTGCATAAGTGTGCACATCATTCAACTGATGCCTTGTTGAAGCCCTTTTTAATTCAATTTCACCCTCTGTTCAAGCAATTCCAGTCAATGTGATTATCTTGAAATGTTAAAAGCTGTCCTAGAAGAAACAAAATGATCTACCAATACAAAAGTATCAGTCAGGAGAAGATTAGAAAGAAAATTCAACAGCATTATAAATATACCAAGGCACTGTTAAACATTTGGAGAAAATATAAAGGCAACTGTGACGTTACGAAAACTGGATGTTTCTCCAAAAGTCATGGAAAGACGAGAATGAAACTAGTCAAGAGGCTTCCAAAAGGTCCGCAGCAATGCTGGAGCAGCTGCATGAATTTCTGTATAGATAGTATGGATCACGACAAAGAAGTGGGGCTGTAAAACAGAAGCTTTTTCTTCCATTTCTGTACAAAAACCTTCAGGTGTCTGCTAGAAAGCTGAAGAGGGCATTCATTCCTTACGATCGCAGTGACTCCAGGCATACATCAAAATTATTAAAAGACACGATCGATGGAAAAAAATAAAGGTTTTGGAATAATTTCTGAGGCCAGAACTAAATCTGACAGGAAGTCTGTGAGGTTACCAGTAAACGACAGATGTCCTCACAGTATGATAGATCTGGCAGACATTTGCAGGGTAGAACAATATTAAATCAGGTGCTTCAACCAGTATTAGTTGAAGGGTGTCCTTAGTTATGCAACTGTTACTGAAACTTTTAGTTTGTATTTCCCCCAAACAGATGTTTTTCCTAGTTTCATTGAACAGGATGTATGTCAAAGTATTGAAATTAATTATTATGGTCTTATTCTTTCATACAACAAAAATCGGTATTTTCAGAAGGGCTGTCTGCACATTTTAGATCCTCTGTAGGTATAAACCTAGAGAGATGACAGCCCCTACAGTCAGTGTCACAAGAGTAAAAGAGAGAGAGCTGATGACTGAATATAAGGCTTTAATGACACCAAACATAAAGTCCTTCCAGTGGAATCCTTGTACAATGCTTTTATCTCTCCGATAGATTTTTGTGGAAGTGGGGAAGAGTTGGATCAATATTTGTAAGCCTGAGAACAACGAGATCCCATTTTCTCTCTTAAGATTACACAATGTCTTAATGGATATGAATTAGCTTACAAATTTCATTTCAACATTGATTCCAGTCCAGTTCAGCACAGGTAACGTGTCACTATCAGGGCTTGTTTAAGTGCCCTTTTCAAGCCTGAGAAATTCAGACTGACATTCAGGTTAATTGAGACTTCAGCTGTTGTAAAGAGGCACCACTCTGTCGATAGTCGCCCTGCAGATGGGACATTTCTTTGGCTCTGGAAGGGCCTCGAAGCATGGACCGCAGGAACACACGTGACCACATTCCAGAAACACGCAGGAGCGTTCCCGGCTCAGACACACGGTACAGTTGGTGGGGAGAACGCTGCTCTCATCAATCTTCAGTTCACGCATGCGCTTCCTCTGCTGCTCCTTGAACTCTTCTAGAATGCTCCTCTTCTTTCTGCTCTCCCTGCAGTGAACGTACCACTTCCACAGCATGAAGAGGAGCGTGGAACAGGCGGTGAGTCCAAACACAACCGCCAGAATCCTCCACACCCTCACGCCATTCACCTGCTTCCTCAGGAGAGACTCGTAGTCCTGCCGGGTGAGGAAATAACAGAAGCCCTGTTTGGGGGGTTGGAGCTTGATCAGGTTGTTATCCAGGACCAGCTCACCCACTCCCGTCAAACTGTCGCCCACTCGCAGCATCTCCTCTGTTTCGTGGACCCCTTTCGGCCGCTCCCCACTGATGAAGTGGCCAATGACGCTGGACAGGGACTGGGCTGTGGGGTGGAAGTTCTCATAGGTAGTCTCCAGGTCCAGCTCTGCTCCATCTAAGGGACGTACAACCCGCACAGTGGTGGTGATGTCTTCATTGTGAGAGCCGATTGCAAATGGAACGGTGTTAGTTCGCTGGTGGATGACTTTCTCTGTGCTATTCCTGTTTGAAAATATAGTTACACATGAAAAATTCGACTTATGAATAGCTTATAAATGCACGACAAACAGAATTTATACCTAGAAACGCCACATGGTGATAGTTAAACATCTGGGAAAGTTAAAAAGATGCAAGGTAAGCCCTCTGCCTTCGTTTAGAAAGATGTGCTTCAGGTTTGAAGCCTCTTGCTGTGCCTCCAAGTGAATTGGACATCTGCCCCTATAAAGTTTAAGCAATCATCTGGATGAGCTGTGCTGCTCCCACTGGCGGAACCTCTCTGACTCTCCACAAACTCTTCCTGAAAGAGGCACAGCACCAGCTGCTCAGCTGGGTTTAAAGCTACACACACAGAAGCAGCTCAGCCAAACAAGAAGCCTCATCCCACAAACATGCTTTAAATACTGTTGATTTCTTCATCTTTGTATCCTATCGTAATTCAAGTAAACCTTTCTCAGAATGCTCGCCACTTGTGCGCCTTGGAAAATTGATTTTTCTACTTTAGTTTGTTGGCCCGTTTAATTTTCCTTCATGATGCAACACAAATAACTATATCAAAAATTAAAGAAATAAATATGACGGCTACTTTCTCTCCCTGGTCTCTGAGACACCAGACAGGAAACAATCTGTGACATTTAGATGGTGGCATTTGCAGATTTGTTTACATGCCGTTTTAATGTGTTGCAGCTAATAAACTGATGCCAGCAGTGCAGTTTCCCTTCTCCCCAATGAATGTCTGATTGATCCTTCTACAAGATAAGATTCATCACAAAATGTGGACACTGTGAATCTTGCGTGGCAGCTGCCGTCTGCGTCAGCATCACCATCTGCTCCGACCATGATACTACACTAACGTTATAACCTTGTGAAAGATTTAAATAGTTGTATGAAATCATTCTCCATCTGCTCACATGTCAAGTTCTGATGACGGCATTTGGACGAGATGCCAGACATGCGTGTCATGAAAAGGAAATAGGCAAACTTACAAGATTTTCAAAAATGAAGATCAAACTTGTAAGAAAAATGCTTGCAGACAAAATATCAGAGCAGCACCTTTTAAGTTTTCTCAACTCACCATATGTGAGTGGTGCGATTCCACACCATCTTTTCCTCCTTCAGTGTCAGCCTCTCAATGACTCCTTTGCAATTATCAACAAACTGGCTGTTCAGAGTCTCCTTCACTGATCTCACCACACCTACAGCATGTAAGAACACTAAGTACAGCACGGAGGCAATTCTTATTTATCTTATTAAGGGTTTAAAGGGCGCTCTGCAGACCTTCTATGACAGCATACGAGACACATCTTCCAGGGGTTTCAGACAGGGTGGCTTTTAAATCCCGATCAATGGAGACTTTCTTAGCTTCCTGTGTTTAAAGAACAAAACAAATACAAGATTTAATCATATGCCACATGTAGTAAATTAGTAAATTTGCCATTTTGTGCAGAGAACATGGCTGACCTTTAAACAGGAAACAGTTTTAGCTCTGCTTCTGTAAATGGAATAAAATATGGCAGTCAGCGCAGAGCTGGTGGCTAAAACCACAATCTGTGCCGCTGAAGGTTTTCCACTTGACTCCATTCTGCAGCATTTAGGACAACTTTGGGAGAAGTGATGGAAACAGATAATTAGGTTAATGACTATTCTGTCAAGTA
Organism: Crenichthys baileyi; assembly: GCA_036173005.1. Classification (NCBI taxonomy): domain Eukaryota; kingdom Metazoa; phylum Chordata; class Actinopteri; order Cyprinodontiformes; family Goodeidae; genus Crenichthys; species Crenichthys baileyi. Next base: position 742,713 of record JAHHUM010000030.1, read on the forward strand.
GTTTTACTTGCTTTTACTTTGTAGTTTAACTCTGACATTTCAGAAAGACAGTCAACTTTTAACTAAAACCTTTTCACTGGAATTATAATGTCAATGAATGTGAAAATACGTATTAACTAAATTAAATATGCAAATAAACATTTAAATACTTAATAAGAAAGCAAACCCCATCTTTATTTTCAGTAGGGTATAAACTATCAATCCTTTGTTATACCAGTAAAAAACGATTTATTTTTTCCTGTTCGACCAGACAATAAAAGAGTAATTTAAATAATATGATAAGAATAATCTTGATAAAGTTCTGACTGTATATAAATTTAAGCTAGGATTATCTAACTGTTCAAAAACTCACCTATTACCTATTAAACAAAAAGAAAAACAAAACCAAAAAAACAGTGTGACAAAAAAATAGGATTCAAAAGCCTTTCGTGATTGGTATATTACTTTATTAGTCTCATGTTTGTTGTAAAGCAATTTTTGGTTTTATTTTCAACAATGCAGTTGATTCTTATTCTACACAGCAATGACTCACTGCCAGTTATCACAAAGGCTTGATGGTAGGAGTTGGCACAAGCAGTTATTGGGTTTAGGGGGCGATTGCTTTTTTTCTATGAGGCCAGATTGGTTTGGATAGCTTTTTTTCTCCTTATTAAATGAAATCATCATTAGGAAGCTGCATTTTTGTATTAACTCAGGTTTATTTCATAGAATATATGATGAATCAATGAAAACTATATAATGTTTCAGCTATGAATTTAGTACAAAATCTTTCGGTGCTGATGCAGTGATGGACACGAATGAATTTAATTTCACCTTGAACTGAATTTAAGACCAGTTCTTGTTAAAATTGAATATGCAAGGTACTGACTGTCATGAATTTTAACATATCCTCCCCACCAGCAAACTGGCCAAAGTCAGCAATATGTGGAGTATTTTAGTACAATTAACGCTCATTTTAAAACCCAATACAGGTAGCATTCTTATAAAATCCTGCTACCTAAAACAAAGCAATTTAGGGTGTCATTTATTTTTCCTATGATAGTATAAACATTAGCAAATGTTTAGGAATAGCAGAATTAAACAGGAAAAACGTCTTAGCAACATTAGACAACAGTCACAAGCTTTGTCAATCGTTTTATATTGTAAGAATAGAAACATATTTTAAATACATTTTGCTATATTTTCCATTTCCCAAAATCTTATATTAGGAAATAAAATTTCCTCCACTACTGCAATGATTACCAGATTCAACGTCACCTACACTGATTGTAGCTCTTTAATTCAATAAAATAACATAACCCTCAAAACAGGAAGTTGGCTTCGGTTAACAAAGAGATAATTCAAAGTCATTTGAACTAGCACGGCGACGTTAACCTATTAAACATATGTTTCTTTTGACTGTAGCCTCCAAACCCAGACGGTTTCTTTGCAAATATGATGATTTTGAGGGTTAACTGGTTATAGTTAGCCATTATTAGCAAGCAAACTAGCTAACACTTTCCTGCCTGAGCTACTAGCTGACATAAAAAATAGCAGTTTGCTAACTATGTTTGGACTACAACGGAGGAAACAATTTAGGCAGTATTAATAAGGGCAGGAATGACTTTGATGGATAACAGCGAGTTTGAGCTGAGTTACCTTTGTTCACCTTTCTGCTGTCAAGACCAGCTGCTTTTGCTCAGTTCTAGCGTCTCCATAGACTCGAATACATGCTGTTCTACTCTCCGCCAGGAGATGTCAGTAAAGAACAGTAAAAAACACTGTGACCAGGGTCTTCTTCTCTTTATCCCCCGAATTATTTAAAATGTTCAGTTATGATGTATGATGTCTGCTATTTCTTACGGCATCATCGTCATTGTAAAAGTTGTAGATCCTGAAGAACAGGCGCAGGTCAATACATTTAAAAGTCATCAAAAAGCGCATTTATTTAACGACTTCAATTTAAAAACAAACACTCTCACACGAGAAACGAAATATGATTCATCATATATATATTTCAATATATGTTTCAAGCGTTTGCTTATGTTAGTGCTGTATCCAAATATATTATTGGAAAGTTGAGTGGAAGGAAAAAGTGCAGTAAAAAAAGCTGCACAAGTTTGTCTTTTTCCACCAGTGTCTGAAACAGCTGGATAAGAGTTCTCTATTGGACAATTCATCCATATTCTGTGGAAAATATTAAGATTTAAATTTGTACAAATATGTCTCTATAACCATTTAAAAAGTAAACAAAAATTACTCAGGTTGTTGAGATATAAACTGTGATTTTTTTTTACAAATTTTAATGATTTTTATGATGAATGAAGATTGAACTTCTGAGTGCAGAAGCAGCTACCTTTACGCTGGCGGTAATGACACCCGGTTACGTCAATCAGAGGTCACCAAAGTTAGTGTTGCTTCAGTGTGTAAGTTTGCCAAAACAATGTCGGACTCCGTAATTTTCTCTGGTCCCCTCCCCGATTTAACCAGTGATGACATGTTTAGCCGCATGCTGTCATTCAACCGCTGGCTGTCTAGGTGGTGTCCAGAAAACAATGTGGGTTACATTGATAATTGGCGAACATTTTGGGGAAAACCTGGTCTGATCCGGAGAGACGACATCCATCCCACTTTGGATGGAGCAGCTCTTCTTTCTAGGAATCTGGCCCAATTTATTACTTCTCCAAACCTCTGACAACCCAGGGTTCAGACCAGGAAGCAGGGTCGTAGTTTAACACTCCTCTCTGCAGCTTCTGTACTGCTACCCACCCATTACCCTATTAAGACAGTGTCTCGCCCACGGCCAAAATTGAATAGATTAAAAAATAATCTAAAACGAGAAAATTAGGAAAATCTAATAAAAATAAACACAACTCAGACTAAGAAGAAAAATCAAACAATTAAATGTGGCTTACTGAACATAAGATCTCTCTCTTCAAAGACTTTGCTAGTTAATGACCTGATTTGTGACAATCAGATTGATTTATTTTGTCTCACAGAAACCTGGCTGCAGCAAGAGGATTATGTTACTATAAATGAGTCAACTCCTACTAATTATTTAAATTTTCACATTCCTCGAAATACTGGGCGAGGAGGAGGAGTAGCAACCATCTTTCAATCCGATTTATTGACTAGTCCCAGACCAATCAATAGCTACAACTCTTTTGAATATTTAATCCTCAGTTTTCCTCATCCAAATTGCAAAGCACTAAAACCACTTCTGTTTGTTGTTTTGTACCGTCCACCAGGCCCTTACGCTCAATTTTAGATCAGTTTTCAGACCTTTTATTTGATTTAGTGTTAAATACAGATAAGGTTATTATAGTGGGGGATTTTAACATTCATGTTGACACTGAAAGTGATAGGTTAAATATAGCCTTTAATGGTATCTTAGACTCAATTGGCTTTGCTCAAAACATTAAGAAACCTACCCACCTTTGTCTTCATTCTCTGGACCTTGTGCTGACATATGGCATCGAGTGTAAAGACATAACAATATTTTCTCATAACCCTGTCCTGTCTGACCATTTTTTAATAACCTTTGAGTTTAATTTAACCGAGTACTCCACACCTGAAAGAAAATTTCATTATAGTAGATCATTATCAGACAATGCTGTAACAACCTTTAAAGAATCTGTTCCACTTTTGATTTCCTCATTACACAGAAAAACACAGTGGAGGGCAATAATTTTGTTTCTTCTCCTTCACAAATTGATTCTCTTGTTCATAGTGTTACTTCATCATTGCGTGGTGCATTAGACAATGCAGCCCCCTTGAAAAAGAAGGTAATTATTCATAGGAGGCAGGCTCCCTGGTTTAAATCAGAGCTGCGTACTTTAAAGCACAATGTTAGAAAATTGGAGAGAAAATGGGGTTACTTAATCTGGAAAAATAGCCTACTGTTGTATAAAAAGACACTTCGCCAAGCCAGAACAGCTTATTTCTTATCATTAATAGAAGAGAACAAGAATAATCCTAGGTTTCTCTTTAGTACAGTTGCTAAACTTACACAGAGTCATAGCTCTGTTGAGCCATCAATTCCCTTAGCTCTTAGCAGTCATGAGTTTATGGGATTCTTTTTATATAAAATTGATTCTATTAAAAAGAAAATCTTTGATATACTCCCGAAGATGATTACTTCATCCTCAGCAAGTGAGACAACATTGAAAGTAACTGTAGAACCTGATCTGTGCTTGGACTGCTTTGATCTTGTGGAGCTTCCTGAGTTATCAGAAATATTAGCTTCATCTAAACCTTCAACTTGTATGTTAGACTTTCCTTTTTGATAAAGCTTATAGTTAGAGTGGCTTAGGTTATCCTGAGCTATCTTCTTTATTTTACCTCCGTCTTCTTCTCCCCTTGTTGGATGGAGTAAGGGGGAGTCAGGTTTAGCCTAAACCGGCTCAGTTATGGTTGAGGTGCAAACACACCCTCCATTTCTGCTACCTGTATGACCCCCTCTCTTTTCCAATGGTTATGGTCAATCTGACAGAGAGAGGTATCCCAATCGTTGTGGTTTTTAGTATAACAATGGCCATCAGTGGGCTCTAGATGGACAAACTGTCTACTTTTAAGGCTAGATTTAAAACTTTCCTTTTCGATAAAGCTTATAGTTAGAGTGGCTTAGTTTATCCTGAACTATCTCTGTAGTTATACTGCTATAGGCTTAGGCTGCTGGAGGACATAATGACCACTCTCACCCTCTTCGCTGCATTCTCACACTACTCTTCAATTTTGCATTATTTGCTGTTATTTCAGCTTTTAACTTTGTTCTCTCTCTTTTCTCTTCCTAGAAGCTACACTTGGCCTGACTCTGTGTCTACCTGTGACACCTTTCTGGAAAGGGGCATCGTCCAAGCTTCTGCTGGCAACAACTTAATGCTCACCCTCTACCGATGATCCACATGGCCCTGTCTTTCAGTGTTTAGCCCTTTCTCTCTCCTAGACATGGCGATTGACTGAACTTTTGCTGTGACTAACTCTATGTGCTCTCTTTCAGACTCTAACCTTGAAAACTGGCTCAGAGTTTATCTGTTCTTTCTTTCTAGGTGAAACGACTAAAGGAGCTACATCTATTAACATTTACTTTTCCTTCCCATAGAAAGTACTCCTGGATCAGTGCTTCTTTGTTCTCTTTGTGTCTCTGCTCTGTTCTCTCTAACCCCCAGTCGGTCGTGGCAGATGGCCGCTCACACTGAGCCTGGTTCTGCTGGAGGTTTCTTCCAGTTAAAAGAAAGTTTTTCTTCTCCACTGTCGCTACATGCATGCTCAGTATGAGGGATTGCTGCAAAGTCAACGCCAGTGACTGTCCACCGTCTCTACATGCTCATCCGGGAGGAGTGAATGCTACAAATCTCTGACTCGATCCAATCTGTTGAGTTTGCTTAGATAGAAAAACTTTTTATCCAATTTGAATAAATAACTGAATCTGACTGCACTGTTCAATGGTTAGGATTAATTGGAATGTATGTACCTGACTTTTGTGAAGTGCCTTGAGACGACATGTGTTGTGAATTGGCGCTATATAAATAAACTGAATCCTGAATCCTGAATCCTATAACATTGACCATTGGATTTTTATTGGCCAAATATATTGACAAACACAAGCAATAAAACTCCTGCTTTTGGTGTTCTGTAATGCATTCATAATTTATAGACCTGCCCCTGCTAGCATACTTTCTTCCTTCAGTTGGTTATTTCTCATTTCTCCTCTTTGAGTAAGCATCAAATTGCTTGTGCCTCTGCAGAGCGCATAACATTGGTTCCCTCCATCTAATAAAATAGGACTGATTTCTATGCACTAAAATGCAGCTGTACACCTTGAAGCTACAAAGAGAGAGAGAGGTCCTTCCTTCCTTTAGATGACCCTTTGGCTGCCATATTAATGCCTGCCTCTAATCTTAGCGATGACTTTGGGTCCAGCTATAAATCACTACAGTATTATGCACTCACACAGGTAGGTTCTTGCTAAGAAAACAAAAGTATCTGCATTGTATGATCAGCTGTTTTAAAGTACACTGCATTTTTGAAGAAAAGTAAATGCAGTAATTCTTGTTTGAAGAAGGTATGCAGGTCATTTCACTGCTGTGAATTAAGTCAACACGGACAATTGACTCCTGTGGACATATGTGCTGTTTATTTCCAAACATCCCAAGTCAGTTTTGATTGTTCATGAACAGGGGTTGGACAATGAAACTGAAACACCTGGTTTTAGACCACAATAATTTATTAGATGTGAGGCCATGGGAGATGTTCAACTTCACTTCCATGTTCATCAAATCAATCTTTCACCAGTCTTGCTGTGTGTATTGGTGCATTGTCATCCTGATACACGGCACCGCCTTCAGCATACAATGTTTGAACCATTGGATGCACATGGTCCTCAAGAATGGTTCGGTAGTCCTTGGCAGTGACGCGCCCATCTAGCACAAGTATTGGGCCAAGGGAATGCCATGATATGGCAGTCCAAACCATCACTGATCCACCCCCATGCTTCACTCTGGGCATGCAACAGTCTGGGTGGTACGCTTCTTTGGGGCTTCTCCACACTGTAACTCTCCTGGATGTGGGGAAAACAGTAAAGGTGGACTCATCAGAGAACAATACATGTTTCACATTGTCCACAGCCCAAGATTTGCGCTCCTTGCACCATTGAAACCGACGTTTGGCATTGGCATGAGTGACCAAAGGTTTGGCTATAGCAGCCCGACCGTGTATATTGACCCTGTGGAGCTCCCGACGGACAGTTCTGGTGGAAACAGGAGAGTTGAGGTGCACATTTAATTCTGCCGTGATTTGGGCAGAATTAAATGTAATTAAATTTCAGACAACTTCCTCTTGCGTCCACAGTTAATCCTGTTGGATGTGGTTCGTCCTTCTTGGTGGTATGCTGACATTACCCTGGATACCGTGGCTCTTGATACATCACAAAGACTTGCTGTCTTGGTCACAGATGCGCCAGCAAGACGTGCACCAACAATTTGTCCTCTTTTGAACTCTGGTATGTCACCCATAATGTTGTGTGCATTTCAATATTTTGAGCAAAACTGTGCTCTTACCCTGCTAATTGAACCTTCACACTCTGCTCTTACTGGTGCAATGTGCAATCAATGAAGACTGGCTACCAGGCTGGTCCAATTTAGCCATGAAACCTCCCACACTAAAATGACAGGTGTTTCAGTTTCATTGTCCAACCCCTGTATTTGGGTCTGGTCTGGCAGCTGTCAAAACTGGCCCACTGCAGCCTAGTATATGATGAAAAAGTGAGCGGATTACCTGAGACTGAACTGCAGAACAAATAACAAACTGCTACTTTCGCTCATAAATTCTGTAATACTGTTTGAGTTTGAGGTTACAGTAAGACCACACAGAAAAATATATTTTTTAAAAATATCTTTGCTTTATTTTATTTTTTCAGTTATATAATGTATATGTTTTTTCTTTTTTGCTAAATACAAAAGGCAGTTTCCAAGTGATGAATTCATTTTCATCATTCTAAAATCTAAAAGGGGTTACAAAGCCTTTTGTAGAGATTTGGGACTACAGCAAACTGCAGTGACAGTGGTGATCCTTCCAAGGAATATCGGGACAGCCAAAAAGAATCCAAGTGCGACCTGATAACTTGTCCTTGTGGTCACAAAAAAACCCACAACATCCTGAGCTTTATGCTCCTCAATTGCCTCAGTTAAGGTCGGTGTTCATGATTCAAAATGACCTCTATCAGAGTTTCAAACTCAAACCTACTGCTGACCAAAAACAACACAAAGGCCCACGCATTTGCCAAAAACCATCTTGATGATCCCCAATACTTTTGGAAAAATGCTCTGTGGACTGATGGGATAAAAGTAGAGCTTTTCTTAGAGTGAACAACCAATACAGAATTTCAGAAAAAAAACTCATCATACTAACAGTCAAACATTTTGGTGATATTGTGAAGCTCTGGATTTACTTTGCTGCTTAGGACCTGGACGGCTTGCCTTAATAGAAATATGAACTTGTCTCCTGAAGGAGAATGTTTCAGCCAATAGTCAGTGAGGCTAAGCTAGAATGCAGCAAAACAGTTATCTAAACCATACTGATATGAAACGTGTGTGACAAAAATACCAAAACAAAAGAAATCTGTAAGGGGGGAAATACTTTTACTGATTTGGTTTAAAATTAAAAATTACCTCCTAAATTAATATCATTTCCCATTTTAGATCTGCATATTTATGCCACAATGGGTTGCATTTTTCTGGTAAGTGTGCTGTACCAACTTCCTAATGCTTTTAAAATGATCAGCTATGTGTCCACTGGGTAATTTGGAGTTGACTGGGTGCAGCAGCATGAAACTAACCCTGTTTGTGTCCTAATATATAAATAAAATTGAAGCATGTTTTCAAAATGTAAAGTCTAATCAACTCCTATATACTAGAGTATACTGCTCTGAACAGTTCTTTAAAAATATTTTTAATATTAAATGAAATACACAGCTGCCAAATAAAACTCTGTGTGAATCCTTTGTGTGAATCTAAGGCTGACTTTTTGCACCTTATTTTCAACCTCAAAAACAACAGAAATATGGCTGCAGGGCTCTATTCAAGATTAGTCATGCTCTTTGTGGATAGAGTGTGCTTTGCTAACCCAATCATCCTTCTGAGGAGGAAAACCGTCTACTTCCTGTCTTCTTTGTCTGTCACAAAATTCAACAGTATGACACATTTTCAAGTGGCTTTTAGACAGAAAGATGGATGTAGAGAGTGAAGCTTTTTGCGAGGAGACTGAATGTGTTGCCTTGATGTTTTGCTGTTGAGGAAATGAGAGAATCTGCTGTGACTGCTTCAGAAGAGCCTGATATGTTTTTCTCTAGAGAAATTTTTAAATATTTAAAACAGAGCTTAATTTCATATAATTACAGAAGTCCTATACAGCCATGTTGAAATGTGAAAATTAGGACAACCCATGACCATCACATTTTTTATTTATGGAAAAGACTTCATGGTAAACAGCAAAAATTTACTTCATGTTATTTATCAAACGAGAAATAATGACTAAATTGTGTATTCTAACTGAGGAGTGGGTTAGGACACCCTACACCCTAATACCTACCTTGGTTGATATAGAGTGGGGAGAACAAGTATTTGATACAATGTAAATTTTGCAGGTTTTCCCACTAGCAAAACATGTAGAATCCTTTATTTTCTGTGAGTGACAGAATCTAAAACACAAATCCAGAAAATAACATTGTGTGATTTTTAAGTGATTAATTTGCATTTTATTGCATGACACAAGTATTTGATCACCTAACAACCAGTTAGAAGCCCGGCTCTCAAAGGCCTGTTAGTTCTTCTTTAAGAAGCCCTCTTGTTCTCCACTCATTACCTGTATTAACTGCACGTGTTTGAACTTGTTATCTGTATAAAAGACACCTGTCCACACACTCAATCAAACAAACTCCAAGCTTTCCACAATGGCCAAGACCAGAGAGCTGTGGAAGGACATCAGAGATAAAATAGTAGACCTACACAAGGCTGGGATGGTGAGAAATCCAGGACTTTTTATGTTTTCGTTTTCAGCCACTGCTTAATAAATTTTGGTATGTTTTGAGTCTTTGTCATGCTGCAGGGACCAGAACTGCTTTAATTGTTTACATTTTTCTCAAGCACCAGTGGGATTTATAGTGGAGTCTAAATACCCTATTTGTAATTTATGTTTCTTGAATGTTTTAGTATTTTTTAAATTATATTAAATATCAGTATTTCTAAATATTTTATAAATATGTTATGCCCACAGGCAGTCCAAGGGTAAATTGTTTTTCAACAACTATATTCTATATATCTATTGAAATTAGACCTATTGAACCTTTCTTCTAGCATGACTCGATGACTTGAGTCCTTCAACGTTTAGGAGTGCTGTTCAAAAATCCTCTTGTCACTTAAAAATTCAGAGCAAAGAAAGTGATGACGCATGTCTGTGTATATCAGAGTAGCACTGGCAATACTAGAATAGAAATTATAACATCTACCTGAATACTGTCAGAAATGTAGCTTTTTTTATTGCAGTTTTTGACACAACTGATCATTGTCCTCCTTGGTGAATGAGCTTGCTACAGAGAGCTTTAAAATGTCTATATACGATCCTGGAGAATTAGGACAACTTTCTTTCTGACTTTTCGTCCTTACTGGGCAAATTTCCACGTAAAGCAGGATCATATGAGCTCGCGTTCAAGCCAGAGACTTTGCCATCAGTGTTTTATTTAGCCTACTGCAACTCTTTGTTTTGTGCTTTTTTTTCTTCACCGTGTTTTGAATATTTCTCAACTTCACTTTTGAAAATTAATATTACTATTGTGAAGTACAATATTGAATGCAAATACAAGAAAATCATGAAATACGCGAAAGTATTTACCCCATTTGAACGTTTCTGCAGTTGAAACAAAATTATGGTTTTCAAGTTTGGTGTCTATTTATATTTACCCCCTTTTACCATGATACCCCTAAAACAATGCAGTGCAACCAATTACCTTTTATAATTCATCAAATCTATAAATAAAGTCAAGCTGTTTATAAATGATAATCTAAATGTAGCTGTTCTGTGACAACTTAGAGGTTTGTTAGAAAACATTAGTTAATGTCATGAAGACCAAGGAACACTGCAGGCCGGTCAGGGAGAAAGTTTTGGAGAAGTTTAAAACAGGGTTAGGTTAAAAAAAAACAACATAGCAAATTATGAACATCTCACAAATCTCACAAATCCATCATCTGAAAATGAAAAGAGGATGGTCCCTTAGCAAACCCACAAGACAAGACTATGCATCTATAATGATAGGCCAGGCAAGAAGAGCATAAATCATAGATCCACAGCTCTGGTAGGAGAATATGTCAAAAAGAGCAGCATCATGGTGGGGGATGCTTCATGGTGGGGGATGCTTTTTTTTAGGGTCAAGCAAGGAGAAACCGCCACGAGACCCATAATAACTCTGGAGGACCTGCAGTGATCCACAGCTCAGCTGGGAGAATCTACTGACAGGACAACTATCAGTTGTTCACTCCACAAACCTTTATAGAAGAGTGGCAAAAAGGAAGTCTTTCTAAAAACAAACATGAAGGGCCTGTGTGCAGTTTGCCCCATAGGGGAAAGAAACAGAAACATGTGGAAGAAGGTGCTCTGGTCAGGAGCTGACTGAACTTTTTTGTGTCTAAATGCATAATACTACGTGGGGTGGAAAATTAACACCTGAACACGCCAACCCAATTGTGAAACAATGCTGGCAGCATCATATCTGTGGAAGCTTTTCTTTAGCAGGCACAGGAACGCTGGTCATAGTTGATGGGAACATGGATGGAGCTAAATGGATATGGAAGAAAACCTGTTAGAGACTGGTTTTAGTTTTAGGTTTGAACAGAGGTTCCCCTCAGGATAGACAAAGACCCTAATCATACAGAGTTGAGACATATCCCAAAAAGATTAGCAGCATAACTGCAGCAAAAGGTGCCTAAACAAGGTACAGTACTAACAAAGAATTCAAGGGGTGTGTAACATTGCACTTTGGCAAGTGCAATGTTTTTTTTGTAAATAGGCATTATTGCCGTAAATTAAAAATTGTGAACCAAGGCACTTATTGCACCTTTCTGTCTACTACCGCATCTCACTTACTCCATCCGCTGAAGGCCAGCCATTGTTACAGGGTGTGAATACTTTTGGAGGGCACTTTTTGCCCTCGGAGGTTTTTGCATCCAACCCTGAAGTCATCAGCCAGCAGAAAGCTGGCAGAAGATTCAGATAACTCATAAACGTTTGTTCAGTGAGTGAGACAAAGAATAACTTTAACAGTATGAAAGTGATATCATGTGCAGTGACTTCTAGCAGGACACCCAGTCTTTAATTTTATAAATATTGAATTATTTCTAATTTCAGATGAATGTATAATTTAGATCCAGATTAACTGCTGTTAACTAACCTGCATCACTTTATCTGGACTTATTTGTTCCCTGTCCTACACGCAGTCAAGTCACTAACTGCAGCATGGTGTTTACCCAACTGTATAGTACAAGAGTAAATGAGGGGGAGTTGACCTGCAGGTCTCTTGTGACTGTTCGGCTCTCCTGATTAAAGACGGGAACGAGGCCTCTATATATAATGTCTGTTACCCTCCCTGGTAATTAAACTATGACTCACTTGATCTGCAATTTATTCCCTAGCCAGACCTATGGATTCTATAGTAGATGGAACAAGATGATATTGATTTTCATCTCCTGTGATTCATACTTATTCTTTTTGTAAACAAAGAAAAGTTCTGCAGTCTATATATTGTTCAGAAACATTCCCTTCAGTATAGTCAATGCCATTTTTGATTTGATGTGGGTGCTATGTCGATGCTAGGATTCTGATATATGAAGTGCACAGTGGCCCTCTGTCATTATTTGTTCTCTCAGGCGGGCTTCTCCACTGCCGCCCCTCACGTACGACCATAAATCAGCCATCTAAGAGCCAGGGCCCCTTTCTGCTAGGCCCTTCTCATTGATTACTCTGTGCTGGGTAAGTGTAGTGTGATGAGGACAGAGCCAAATTCAATTAGGTCTCCTTCTAGACAGAATTATGTAGCATATGTTGCCCTGGATAAAAAGACTGCCTCCGAGCTCAATGTGAAGGAACTCAGGATAAGGAAGAAGAATTAGGGCAGGATGACACTGAGATAAACGTAATGGGTTTACACAAGCACCCTGGGCTGCATTTGTAGGGTGATAACTGATGTACAATTAAAGGAAATGGAGGCTTGAGTGAGAACAGAGGAAATAGCAGAACTCTTTTCAAATCCATCAAATTTTGTGTTGCTTTTAGCCCAAACCTTTGGGAATAAATCATGTTGATTCCATCAGGCTCTCATTTCTGTATATTAATGCACATTAGGGTGGTGTGGCAGAATAATTTGAGAAAACCTGCTCTAAATGAGGTACCAGCATCAGGTGTGGCACTGACATTAAATCTGATGCATTCTTTTCTCTAAGGATTCAATGCTATCTGTGCCCTCAAGTTTGAATATTATTAATAACTCAGGGGCTGTGGAGCACTGCAAACTGCAGCTTGCACCCCGATGCCTACTTTCACAGTTGCATTCAATAGCACTTGAATAAGCTAAGAGCAAGATAATGCAAAAGTAAGCATGCTGCACTGGAGAGAGTGCACATAATTGATATTCCACTACTGAAGCAGCACTAAAACTATCTTTGGAGATTAGCTGACTGAATTTGTCTAAATTTTAACAATTGTACCACCCCTTTCTGAATTTAATAACATGCTCTAAGTGCTTTATTTATTTATCTTTATTTTATTTCTGATACCTGTCTCATTCCTGGTGTACAAATGGACTTAACTCTAAAGACTATGGATGAAACCCAACTTTTATTTAATAAATGATTTGAAACAAGTGATGAAATAATAGCTTTTTAAATTTGGGTTCCTTTTATTGCAATAGTGCCCTAGAAGTGCCCTAGTAAATATTTCCTTTGCCAGGTTTACCAGAAAACATTTTACTGGGGTATTTGTTGACAATAAAGTTGACATCTTGCTTTGGACTGGATTGATCTTCCATTGTGGCTCTTTAGTCTTCCATTTATATTACCAGCATTTTATTTGCTTTTGTTGTTTTGGTTGTGATTTTGGAGGGTTCTTGTGCTTCATTTCTGTACATTCTTGCGATTTCTGTTTCTCTTCACTTTTGTGATCTGTTAGGTTCTGTTTCGTTGTGATTCTCTGTAATCAGTCATTTTTCCCTTCAGCCTCCTGCAGTCAGCTGTTTTGCATTCAGTTAATAAGTCTCAACCCTTCCTTGTACCAGTTCTTTACAGTATATACTTCCCAGTTCCCAGTGTGTCAGTTAATTGTCAGATCCTCTGATTAAGGCTCAGTTAGTTGTAGTACTAAGCCTGTGTCTTGCTAGGTTGCCTAATTCCATTCTCTTGGTTTGGACGTTAGTTACTGCCTGGACATAGTTTTTTTCTACAAGCAGGACATGAAAGTTTTTGCTACCGATTTGATTTCGGGACTCATGTTTTCCCTCTCATAAGACTTTATGAAACTAGTAGAACACCTAATGTTTGTGACATGAAGCTCCAGTAAGTAAGTTCATTTTGTTTCCATGTGCTACGATGCAGGGTTTGTTTTGCCTTTTTGTTTTTTGAGGGAAATGATGATAAACATTGGAGGTACTAGAAACCTTGTTATTCAGGCGGAGCTGCTATCTTTATGAGTATTGTGGGGAGAACCCAAAAGCAAAGAGGAGCAGGCAACAGGTATCGTGGGTGAATTGAGAAAGTAATGAAAAACTAAATCCAGGCTTACAAAACACAAGAGAAGAAATCCAAACAACAAACACAAGGAAATCACAAGGACCACAAAAGGGAATGATGAAGAACAAGGAGCAGGCAGGCTTGAGGGGAAGAGAAACAGCAAAGAATAGCTGAAAGCTTAGAGGAGCTACGCTAGGGCATTGATTTCTGAATGAGGATCAGGGGAGGATAAAGAAAAAGTAACCAAACTTGAAGACTCGGTAAAACTCATCCGTCCATCCATCCATTGTCTTCCGCTTGTCTGAGGTTGGGCTGCGGGGGTAAAATGTCTAGGAGGAATACCCAGAGATTACACTGCCTGGCGAGACCCTTAGCTCATTCTGGGGAATCCTAAGGCAATCCCAGAGCCACATGGTATATTTATTTGAGCACAACAGAAAATAGAAAACAGACAACAGCCACTCAAACCAACACATAAAAAGTCAAAAGTACAGACCCAAAATCATAAAAGAGATATGACAGATACTGCTTCCCTCCCAAGTGTTTGATCTCCTTATCTAAAGGATGATACTGCTTCACTGATATCCTACAAGAGAAACAAAATTTTGTTTCACCTAGTGACATAATTCAGTTATTCCTTGTGGAAAGCAGGAACTATTTACTTTTTCCAATGCATCTCTCGTTATCTCTTCACTTCTTCATATTTGACAATTTCATCTTTCGGTCAAAGAATGTAGAAGCCAACCCTGTAAATGAAGTAGCCTACACAGAAATCAATGACTGACCTACACATTGCTGTGCTTAAAACAAAATGCATGAAGTAAATAAGCTTGCACTGAAATGTGTACAATTCACTTTGAATACACCAGGCTGTTAGAAATTCACCACTTTGTCTGACTAAAACATTAAAATGTTTGCCAGGTAGGGAGTTTGTGTCATGCCAGGATCAAAGTGCAGGCAGGAACTTGGGAGCAGCATGGTGAATAAAGAGATTTATTAAACAAAGCAGCAAACTAACAGCAGTGACCTTGAAACACAGGTAAGGAAACTGAGAGAGAAAATGAGCACAGACGTGGAGCAGAGAAACGGGAGATTACGACAAAGAGCAATGACAACCAACAGTTTAAATACTGGAATAGAGTGAGAAGACAACATGAAAATCTGATCAGAATCTAGAACAACTGAGATCAATGAAGTGAGAGAAAGAAATCTGAGGGAGAAGAGTAAATGAGAAGAAGCAGAAAGAGGGACGAAATCTAGCAAAATAATTATACAAAAATGTACCTGAGTACAAAAGTAAACCTGGAGGAAAAACATAAAATAATAAACTGAGAAAGGCACCTAACTATAATGGACTGGGAAATGAATTAAAGAATACAAAAACTAAGAACCTAAAAACAGCAAAGAAAATATAAAAAAAAATACACACACAAAAGAAAATCAAAACCCCAAACACTTGGAGATCATGATGGTTTGAACTTGTAATGTCCAGTTTGTTTGAAGACTCTTGCATGGCATGATAACTGAGATGATTCAATGCTAAATATGATCTTTTACTGTGGTATACAGTACTGTGCAAAAACATTCTTTATTTACAGCATTTTTTCACACCTGTCGAAAACCTTTGCACAGTACTGTACGTCAAACCATGATGGATTAGCATCTGAGAGTTTAGGTTGATCCTCAGTTGTTTACAGAGTGAACAAATGTGACTAATAGGACGTGTTTTTGTTAACCCTTTCTAAGACGATCCAAACTATTGTCTTTACTTCCAGGTAGTACCTTGGGGCTGCTGGCCAGAATATTCATTAACTTCACTATATTATAGCCATATTTTGGTTTGGCATCAATCTTTAGCTGTGTTTGTGTTGTTTTTATAAAAATAGAGCTAATGTGAAATTGTCCTTGAAGCAGATACTTTTTTTTTCACTGAGTTTTTTTTAAATTCAAAGCCTACAGCAGTTAGAAAAAGAGAAAATGCTTTTGTAGCATACATATATTTAATTTATCTTTCAGCTGAGACCTTGATACTAAGTCCATGCTGCCTAGCACAGCTTACTGGCATCAATATGCTCCACCTGGATTTGCTAAACAAACAACCTCCCACTGGCAAAGTACCTCAGTGATCAATACATTTCAGGTGATCTGGTATTCAGGAATGGTGGAAAAAACATGAGTCTCTTTTTAAAAGGGACAAATATTGAAACATCAATCAAACAAATAAACTAAAGAGAATGCTGAAACAGGCTTAATGAACTACCAAAGCTGAAATGAAACGTGGAATCTAAGCAGAACAAATATGGAATGGTTTTGATCCTTGTCTGCCTTTACTTGTGCCTAGAGGTCACTGGGAAACACTTCATTAGAGGTGAGCGGCTAGAGATAAACAAAAAAGAACAAATGACACGTTTGGGGCAATACAAACGCAGCATCATCTGAATGCACTTTTCTAACGATAAAGAGCAAAGTGTAGATTTTGCCGAAAAAATATCTCATTCACGTCTGGGTAAGAAATAATTTTTAAAAAGATATGCGACATTGGATAGATGAATGGATGGATGTTTAAAAGTAAAAGAACACTTACAGTTTAACAAAAAGCATGAGGCCTAAATGCAAATGTGAGTGAATTTGCTCTTTTGTTCTTCACTGTGTTTTACTTTTGGATCCAGCTTCCAATCAAGCCAGGGGTTAGATGCATGTCTTTTTCACTGGTTAAATTTTCAAGGGAGCAAAAATGTTGGCCTCAGGAGTTATGGAAAAATCTTACATGGTCTGAGTGAAGATTGGACGACAGAATCTATTTTCCCCTGTCAAAGCCTTAACCAAACGGCTTGGCAACTGGACTGACTCATCATTCAGGGTCCTGCTGTTCAGTGGATGAACATCAATCTGATGTAAAAGTTTTCAGTTAAATTAGGTAAAGGACGTTAAACATGGATACATTTACTGACATTTCTGTAGCTTATAAGGCTTACCATTTGCAAAATCTGATGAACCAAATGATTTAAATAATATGTTGAGACTTCAACTGGGTGTACAGAAGTTAACTTTGATTGTTCTTGCTGTGAATACCTTTATTGGTGTACAGTTACAAATGCATTAATTAAGCAATAGCATCCCCTACATGAGTAGAAATTGTCTAATAGAGTTTTTACCCGAGGTAATATTTTCGAAATGATCAAAAACACTTTGTATTGTGTTTTTTAAGCATTAGCCTTCAAAACAGTTCAACTTTAATTTAACTGATAAATGAAACGGACCCAAATGCCAGAAAACCAACAAAATGATTGTATTAGTATTAACTCTGGACCAGAGCAGGCCCAAGGCAAAGCAAACTCAGCAGTTGCTTAGGGCCCACACACCATCAAGAGGCCCCCAAGAGCATCAGTGATCACAGAAGTTGGGGTTTATAGATGTACGATTAAGAAGTCATCACTTCAAAAAAAAAAAAAAAGCCTTTCGTTTGATAATCTTTATGCTCAGTTTTGCCAGTAGTAACTTTTAAAAACAAACATCCTTACCATTTTTTAAAATAGTAATATTGCATCATATGACTTGACTTATGAGATTTAAGCAACACAATTTTTTTTGTTAACCGATATGTTATATTATTTGCTAATCTTGCCTCTTTTCAGATGTATTATGCACAAATGTTCTGACAAGGAAGAGACAATGAAGATATTGAGAGAGCAATCATAGTTAAAAGGGACCCATATCAATTTCTACTTAGGGCCCCAATACTGTAGGGCTCTGCTCAGGATATTCCCATTTGTGTTTTTTTTTTTGTTTTTTTTTGCTATTTCTCTAATTAATTTATAATTATATACATGAATGTTTACGGCTGGGTAAAAAAAATTCAACAAAAATTGAGACTCATATGTCACTCTCTTTTATGGATTTTTGCACTACATTATTTTTACATCCCAAAGTTTCCCTAGCTAGTGAAATGTGTTTTCTGTCAGAAGTCAGAGTTTTTTTTCTTGAACTTAATGAAATTTGTCCAAATCTTCAGTTAGATATAATTGCAGAAATATTTTCAGAAGTCAAAGTAAAAAAGAAAGTCAAACCAGAAAGAGACAAAACTGAGTTTCAGTTTCCAATACAGACTCTTGTAACAAATCTCCACCAAATGTTCTTAAGCCTCTTGTTTCAAATACTTCTTGGAATAGTGAACCAATAATATTATATTTCCTACTCTTTTATTTGAGGAGGGCCAAATTGCGATCTCCCCAACACATGCACATATGGTGTGCAAAGTCTGGACTTACTGAAGTAAATGGACTTTCTAGTTCAGATTACCTCCACCTCAGCAGTTCAAACTCTGATGGTGGCTTTGAAACAGGTTTGATCTACTGCTGTCACTATAGTAGTTCAGATTCATTACTGAAGGTCCAATGTGGCTGCTACAATGAAACTCAGCTGTTCTTTGCCTCAGAGCGCATATATATACAGGGGTTGGACAATGAAACTGAAACACCTGTCATTTTAGTGTGGGAGGTTTCATGGCTAAATTGGACCAGCCTGGTAGCCAGTCTTCATTGATTGCACATTGCACCAGTAAGAGCAGAGTGTGAAGGTTCAATTAGCAGGGTAAGAGCACAGCTTTGCTCAATGTATTGAAATGCACACAACATTATCAGAATCAGAATCAGAATCAGAATCAGCTTTATTGCCAAGTTTGTACATACAAACAAGGAATTTGACTCCGGTACACTTTGCTCTTTGGTTTTTGTTTTTGCACTACAGAATATACATATTTACAATGTACAATATACATATATATAAATAAAAAGGTGCATTTGCAACATCTGTATGCTGTTTTGTATTTTATTGAATGTTCAACAGAGAAACAGCCTGGGGGAAGAAACTGTCTCTGTGGCGGCTGGTTTTAGTGAACAGTGCTCTGTAGCGTCGGCCTGAAGGCAGAACTCTAAACAGTTTATGTGCAGGGTGTGTGGGGTCTGCAGAGATTTTAGCAGCTCTTTTCCTGACCCTAGACCTGTATAAGTCTTGGATGGAGGGAAGGTCAGCCCTGATGATTCTCTCTGCAGACCTGATTGTTCGTTGCAGTCTGAACCTGTCCTGTTTTGTGGATGAACCAAACCACCCTGAGATGGATGAAGACAGGACAGACTGAATGATGGCAGTGTAGAAGATGACCAGCAGCTCCTGTGGAAGGTTGTACTTCTTGAGTTGCCTCAGGAAGTACAGTCTCTGCTGGGCCTTCTTCCGAACAGTGTCTATGTGTGAAGACCATCTCAGGTCCTCAGAGATGGTGGTTCCTAAGAACCTGAAGTGATCCACAGCCGACACGGTGGGTGACATACCAGAGTTCAAAAGAGGACAAATTGTTGGTGCGCATCTTGTTGGCGCATCTGTGACCAAGACAGCAAGTCTTTGTGATGTATCAAGAGCCACGGTATCCAGGGTAATGTCAGCATACCACCAAGAAGGACGAACCACATCCAACAGGATTAACTGTGGACGCAAAAGGAAGCTGTCTGAAAGGGATGTTCGGGTGCTAACCCAGATTGTATCCAAAAACATAAAATCACGGCTGCCCAAATCACGGCAGAACTAAAATGTGCACCTCAACTCTCCTGTTTCCACCAGAACTGTCCGTCAGGAGCTCCACAGGGTCAATATACACGGCCGGGCTGCTATAGCCAAACCTTTGGTCACTCATGCCAATGCCAAACGTCGGTTTCAATGGTGCAAGGAGCGCAAATCTTGGGCTGTGGACAATGTGAAACGTATTGTTCTCTGATGAGTCCACCTTTACTGTTTTCCCTACATCCGGGAGAGTTACGGTGTGAAGAAGCCCCAAAGAAGCGTACCACCCAGACTGTTGCATGTCCAGAGTGAAGCATGGGGGTGGATCAGTGATGGTTTGGACTGCCATATCATGGCATTCCCTTGGCCCAATACTTGTGCTAGATGGGCGCGTCACTGCCAAGGACTACCGAACCATTCTTGAGGACCATGTGCATCCAATGGTTCAAACATTGTATCCTGAAGGCGGTGGCCGTGTATCAGGATGACAATGCACCAATACACACAGCAAGGCTGGTGAAGATTGGTTTGATGAACATGGAAGTGAAGTTGAACATCTCCCATGGCCTGCACAGTCACCAGATCTAAATATTATTGAGCCACTTTGGGGTGTTTTGGAGGAGCGATTCAGGAAACGTTTTCCTCCACCAGTATCACGTAGTCACCTGGCCACTATCCTGCAAGAAGAATGGCTTAAAATCCCTTTGACCACTGTGCAGGACTTGTATATGTCATTCCCAAGACGAATTGACGCTGTCTTGACCCCAAAAGGAGGCCCTACACCATACTAATAAATTATTGTGGTCTAAAACCAGGTGTTTCAGTTTCATTGTCCAACCCCTGTGTATATATATATATATAAATATTATATATATATTATAATATATATATATATAGTATATATATATATATATATTTTATATTCATTTTTTTTTTGCAGTATCAATTATAGGCAATATAAAGTAAAATAAGTTTGCTGAGTTGGGTGTGGGTCAGCCTGGTTGGGAGCAGTGGCTCAAATTCTGCTCAAGGACCCAATAAACTCTTAAACCGGCTTTGGGTTGAATGATTGAATGAGCCAATTGTTTTCTGTTCTGACTAGCTTCTGGTTCTGTGCTTAATGCTTTGAACTCTACCTCAAACTGATACTGCTGATGTAATGTATAATGTAGCATGGAGAGGGAGGGAGATGATAACACTCCAGAGCTGGTCAGCTTTGCATGCAGGCTGAAGAGGAGAGAGAGGAGGAAGAGAAGGCGGAGGAGGAGAGAAAGGAGGAGCGAGAACAGGAACAGACTGCCTGAGCCACACAGCGCTCAGTCTCTTCTATGAGCTTCGCAGAGCACCTTGTCTTTGCTTTTTATACTCTTTCACCCAAATCAATTTTCATACAATTTGTGCTTCAATTGCAACATTTAAAGAAGAAAGCAGGGAGTCTTACTTTTCTTTCTGCACCATGTTACCCTGGAGAAGGAATAAGTTTGTTTTGGTGGAGGATGATGCCAAAACTAAGCCCAAGAGTCTGGGGACAGGGCTGACCTACCACTCCATCCTCTCGACTCTGCTGCGCTCATGTCCTGACTTGCTCCCTGACTGTCCCTTTGACTGGGTGGGCAGCATCTTTCACACCAAACGTCAGAAGGTGGAATTGAACAAAGAGGAGCCCGTTTACAATGTGCGTTACCTCGGGAGCGTGGTTACCATTATGGCAAAGGGAGACGGCTGCACCCAGGAGGCAGTGGCCAAGATCTGGGCAAGGAGCAACTATGGGGAGCAGAGTGTCAAGATGAGGTTGATGGTGGGATCACAGGGCATACGGATGAGCACCGACAAATCTGGGAAGAAGAAACCCATCCATCTCTACTCTCTGAACAGAATCACCTACTGCACAGCCGACCCATGCCGGCCCAAAATCCTCGCTTGGATCTACAGGCACCAGGTAAAGAACATGGCAGTGGTCCTCCGGTGTCACGCTGTGCTGGTCAGTAAGTCGGAGAAAGCCCAAGCCATTGCCCTCAGCCTCTACCAGAACACCACCTCCGCTTTCAGCGAGTTCAAGCGGTTGAAACGTCAGAGTGACTTCAGGCACCGCCAGCAGCAGCTGCTGGGCGAGGAAGCGGTGCCTCTGATGCCACTGAGGAGGTTGCTGAACGGGCAGTGCCACTACAGACCGCCTGCTGAAAATCCTGGCACCAACACGCGCCTCTGTTCCATCACAGAGGAAGAAGAGGAGGAAGAGGAGGAGAAAAAGGACAGCAGAAATAAAAACGAGAAGGAGAAAGAGGTAGAAGAGGCACAGAAGGAGAAGCAGAAGGTTCTGACAACAAACACTGACCCAACTCAACTACTATCAGAGCTGGACATTGGGGATATTGCCCGACTGGAGCAGTGCCAAATCAATTTCATAAACGACAGCAACAACAACACATTTACATTCATAACCTCTCTGGTGTGACTGTAATGCAATTACAGTCACACCATTTCTACAATTTACAGAAAGCAGCTCCAACTCAATAAAACGTTCCTCTGTTTGCCCTCCACCGGCGCCCCACTCAGGCTCCCTCCGTCCACGTCCGTGCAACGTGAAGTGTTTTTACCAGAAACTTCTCCCACTGTCGGGTGGAGACAGCACGACCCTTTTTCTTCTCAGATGGCTCAGAGGCCTGGCTGTAGCAGTTTAGGGAACTGCTTGTTTACATTTGAGGGCTTGCACAGACCGACGACAGCACAATGACGAACAAGGACAGTCCTTGGCACCAACAACGCTGAGATAGCTGACGTGGGTCACATGCCGACTGAAGCAGGAGAATTTTCCTGCATCTTTTTTTTTTTATGTGAGGAAAATCAAAGCTGTGTTTGCCAGCAGGGTGTTGTAATAGCTTTTCAGGGAGGTTCTTTGTAAATTTGTACATTTTTCTATTCTGACAGTCCTCACTAAAGTATTTATTATGCTTTTATTAATGGTCATGGACAAATAACAAGGCTATAATTCAGGAGGGAAGCCATTGTGTTAATCTATATTCCTGCCATTTGTAACACAACTTATCATGCATGGACAGGCTTTTCATCCTCTGTTTTTCATCTATGATCCTTCAGCTTTTAAAAGTCAACACTGTGATTAAAATCTACGACTAGAGGAATATCCAGAAATTTTCATGCACCATCTTACAATTTATGTAATGTATTTTTAATATGAGTATATCAGTGTATTTCCATCATCGCTGCACCACCTTTGAGTTTTGAAAATGCAATTTTTTCCACGAGCCCTTGCAAAAATGGAGACAGACCCTTAAGGTTTAACACCAACTGTTTTCAAAGATTAGCTTCCTTAACTGTGCTCCATGTGTGCTACTGTCTCTAGATGCTTTGTGATAAATATGAGATGAAGCTATTTATTTTCCAAATGCGATGAATAAAATTTGCACTCACTTGGGTTTCCTTCTTGAAATCTCAGAGGGAGACTATTTCTAGATTTTTATCAAAGGGATTATTCAGATGAATGCAGCGGCTCTGCGTTCTCCTGGTGTGCATTTGCATGTTTGTGATGTTAAACATCCAGCCTACCCTTCAGTGGCACCACTGAGGGGGTGTCAGGGGGCCAGTAGCCACCCCTATTTGTTTATGTGAATTTAAGAGAGAAAGGGATAAGCTACAATTGGCAATGACTAGCAATGCAAATTAAAGACCTATTTTAGACCCATTTTCAGTATAGTTTCCTGAAAAAAAAAAAAAAAAACATTAAATAAAAATACAGTTGTTTCAGGTTTTAACACAAAAATTTTAAACAAAAAAGTATAAAATGATCCAATTTGTTTTAAATTAATAAAGCAATATTTATGACATTGCCGCTCCTGCAATAATGTTGATTACAACAGATACAATAATGTGGTCTATTACATTTATTCATTGTTGTTTTTGAGAACTAATTGACAGTAAGGCATTTTGTGTACTCAAAACAAAGAATTAAGCAAAATGATGAATTAAATAAAGAGTCACATGACGTCAAATAAAAATTTATTCAGTGTCAGCTAAAACTGAGGTTTTAAGAGATGTACACTGATGTGGAAAATAAAAATATGAAAAAAACACCCGTTGCATTTAGTAGAAGCATTTACATACTTATTGTTAAGAATATTATCACTAATTGCCTTTTGCTCCTGAGAGCTAATATTAGGTGGTTAATTTGTCGGGCTTAGTTTGCTAGACTGCTCTCTTCTTTTCAGATATATGGCTATTGAAACTGAGCATAACAATGTTACTTACAAAAGAACCATACCTCAATAGAAGTAATGGGTGAGGTCCTTTAGTTTGCAGCACATAACGTTTTAAGAAATGAGTGGGACCTGTGTGGTAGTGGACTGAAACAGGAAGACAGGACAACTCTGCACGGAAACCTGCCCACTCCAGAACTTTGTGTGGCATTTCATCGAATTAACTTTAAACCATTAAAGCGGTATGGCTGAAAAATTTTAATGGTTCTAAAACAGTAGATTTTTAAAACCATGGAACACCTCGAGACTGGTCTCTGGCCCATGCCTTTTTTAAACCCAATAGGTACATAAGTATTCAGGTCCTTTACCATGATTTTCAGATTTTAACTACTCATCCTTGAAATACTTCTGCAATTTGATTGGAGTCTATCTGTGATAAGACACAAATCTGGTGAAGGATACAGAATATGTTTGTCAGCATTGAAAATCATGAAACTATTA
This sequence comes from Crenichthys baileyi, assembly GCA_036173005.1. Taxonomy (NCBI): domain Eukaryota; kingdom Metazoa; phylum Chordata; class Actinopteri; order Cyprinodontiformes; family Goodeidae; genus Crenichthys; species Crenichthys baileyi. The sequence goes on from JAHHUM010000030.1 coordinate 767,224, forward strand.
TTATTATTATTATTAGGAAATGGAAGCAGGTTGGAACCACCACAATTTTTCTGAAAAGATGTTTATGCTTCAAGTATTTAGGATACGTTGAGAAAAGAATCCTCAAATCTATTTAAGAGTCTAACAAAACAAAATGTGAAAAAAGACAAGGAGCTATGAATATTTTTTGGTTTCAGCTTATAGACAATTATATATATAAAAAAAATCCTTAGAAAGATCATGATTTTTCTTTTAGATCTAAAATTTAAGCTCAATCAGAGCAACAACCCTAAATACAACGTTTGGTATGGCTTTTGGGTTTGGTGTCCCACCCAAAGATTAATAATGGCCCTTATTTAGCCACCCCTTACAAACCTTTCTGGAGCCACCCCTGCTTCCCTTCTAACATTTTTACTCTAGAAATTTCTGCTCCATGAGCTTTAAAAGAAAATATAAAAAAGGTATTTTTTGCCTCTAGAAAATAGAAGTTGGCTTTGAGCTGCCAGTCACTTTAAATACACGGTAATGTCACTAGATACATTTCTGTAGGCCTTGTGCTTGCTTTCTATTGCTTAGCTGTGAAGGGAGCAATTAATCAGCGCACTGAAATGTTCGGGAAATGAACATAAAGCACCTGCCTCAGCAGGACGGTTGTCAACCTCCACGACTGCGCCAAGTGATCCAAAACGGGGGACAAACGGAGCTTAATTCACCCCAAACCTTTTTTATTTCCAACATCATCCATTTTAATGAAGAGAGTCTTTAAGCTGACTTACAGAAATAAAGATGAAACCCATACAGTGTATTTTTCTGAGGCGGATTTGTGCTGTGGTGTTGTGCCCCTGAGCAGTTTATTAGCGTCAGCAGGAATAAATTAATATTTCAGCATATCAGCACATATTGCCCAGCAGTAAATTCCTAAATTCGTTGAAGTTATCAACTGTAAAAATAATAACAGCACATGAAAAGCTGCTTGATTTGACATTTCTCCTTTTGAAGAGGAATAGGTTATGCTTTGTTGATGTGTGAGACAGCAAAAACATGTTTGGTTGCCTTGAATTACCGAGACGGATTGTTCTGAGGGGATCCTTTCAGCTGGAACCTGCCAGATAAATATTTTTTTCCTCTCGTTACACACCGTCTCTGAAGGAGAAAGGAATACAAAAAAAAGGTAAAAAGCAGATTGATTTCCTTCTGCCATAGCGAGGATCAGCAGAGAAACTGAATACTTTCTTTAATGCATGTTAATCTTCGTCTGTCTGAGGCCATCCTGCTCCAAACAATGCTCTCATAGCAGAAATGGGTGCGACCACCTGCAAATGTTATGTTAATATGATATGGGGTGGTTTGCAGAGAAGCCATTGGGATTTTATGTAAACATAAAGAGGGAGCAGATGGCACATTCAAGGTGCACGCTGAGCTTTATCACGCCCATCTTCCAGGATAACAAGGGGCTCAAGCTCAGATTCGCAGCTTGTTATGATTCTTCACTATATCAGTAGCACCACATAGAGAACCTAATCAAACAGCACAGATGTGGGGTATGTTGCATAACAAAGCCATGCTGTGATATTTCAAAAAGGTGCATACTTTTGTTCTCTTTGGCTACAAACGTGCATCTCAGCAGCCTCCACGTCCTCACACAGCGTCTGTGAAGCTACACGAGGTAGTGACTGACAGCACCACAGGCCCAATTATCCCCATCATGGAAAAGAAGAAACTAAATGTTGTTTTCTACAGCTGCTGGCAGCAGGTAATGCTCTGATTTGTTCCAGTTAGAATTAGGCCTGGGGAAAAAAGATTCTGCAAGCTGTCCAAGGAAGCACACTGAGGATCGGCAAGACAGCTCAGCGACTGGGCAGATGAAATCCGAGGTAAAAATAGAAAGAAATGTGTGCTTTCAAAGTTTATGTTGCTGACTGGAACGAAACTTGCCCTAACCCCTTTCTTGCTGTAAATATATACATAATACACGTGTAATCTCGTTTTTTGTCCCCCATTCTTTAAATGAAGTAAGACATTTTCCCCAAAATGTCCGATGGACTACAATCATCACAAATCGCTGCTGCCTGTTGCTGTTCAGCCTTTGGTTTACACTCTCTGAGGCATTTGTTTGAAGTAGAGGTATATGGACCCAAATGTGGACTTCGATTTCCAGAACCAGGCAGGTGAAAGTGGGTAAACAAATTTTAATTTGACAAAAACACACAGGCTTGCAAACTCAGGTCATCCTGAAGGTAATTCCAAAATACAAGACAAGGGAAGAATAAGAAACACTGCAGAGCCTTTGCTGGAATCAATTAGGCTTGCTTAATAAAGTGGTCGCAACAAATGATTATTTTTAAACCATTTGAAGGCACTCAGACTGTGTATCGAGCATTGAAATCCCATCTCCAACTGGTCAGATAATGATTCAGTATGGAAAAATTGTATCGGACCAGTACTGGTATGTTAAAAATTGGCTAACGGCGGCTGGTGTTTATGTTAATGCCAATATATCGTGCATTTCTAATGTTCACTGTTGGTGGTGAGTTCTTGTTTGTCTTCCTTGAAGTGGACCGCAGGAGACGCCGGGAGTTATTTTGATGGTGGATCTAAACTTATTGCCATGTAGGATTGCATGACCATAAAGCAAACAGGGTTTAATTAATTGATTAACTGAAAATGCTAATTAGTTTACTTGGACAAGGATTAAGAATTTTTTGTTCTGCAAATGGAAGAAAAATGAAAAAAAGGTTTATTTTTCTGAAGTGTAGTAAAACTGTATAGAAAGGTATATTTCCAGAGCTTCTGTTTTGGTCAGATCGACTTTAAACTGAAATGACTTCTTTTTTTAGTTATTTCTCCAACAATAATTTCTTCCAATACCATTGAGACAAACTGGCAAAATGATGATATGTTGACCTGGTATGTAAGATTATTTTGAGCAATTTGGTTCTGTTAAAATGTATTCAGTTTAATTTTTTTTGGAAAGTTTTTCTTTGAAACCAAAACACATTTAGAAATGGGTATAAAATGAATCTCCTGCCTCTAGTAAAGGGTGGAGTGAGGTTCTGTAAAGTTAATAGTAGTATAATGTGGAGTTACCTTCATTAAGCCTACTGGCTGTATCATTCCTCTCTAGTACCGCCAAGAATAGAGTTAACTTTGGGATTTTGAAATAAAATGTCAGTTAGGCAACAGCATTGAACATAGCATGTTCCTCTACTTTCTAAGTCTCCTTGTTGTTTGAAAATCCCTCCAGCGGAATAATGATCAGACTCATGATCAACCGGTGGACCAGTGCTGGCAAATTGCTTGGTTTTTGGTTCTTGTTAAA